>JAYKKT010000088.1:5955000-6457500 GCA_036023115.1 Brasenia schreberi | reverse complement strand
TCCTGATATTTTTGCCTTAACCCAACATTCTTATCACAAAAACAAAGAGTTCATAGCGAAAGCTGTTTTGAATAAAAGCAGCTTGGCAAATGCATTTGTCATGATAAATATGGTAAAAAATCAACCTTAGCATAGAGTTGTTTAGAAATCAAAAGCGGGCAAATAAGGTGGTCCAACCTGAAGCTTCTTTTGGTTTTCCGACCTGTTCGCCTCTAAGGCACCTGGCGATTTTGGCGAAATGAGAGCAGTCTCATTAGCTAATACTATAAGGGAGTACTTCTTGGTGCCTGTTGGGCCTAGAAGCTACAGTGGCTACGTTTAAAGGTGAACAGTTTAGAGCATTTGGTCTACTTTTCGGCATGTAGGTTTACTATTCTTGATGCATCTGATGTTTTCTTCTAAGCCAGTCAGCTATTGCTTGTCTTAGTAAGTGCCTTCTGCTTGTGCATGGTGTCGTCGGGATGAGCTTTTGCAAAAACTTGGCACTCAGAGTGAAAATTTTCGGACTGATACGAAATCGCAACATGAATACAACCTGAAAAGTGCATTTTTGTGTCCATCCAAAGTGGCAAAAGAGTTGTCAGGTTCGGATCGACATGAACAAAACATGACACAATATAAATTAACGTATCCTAAAGATGAAATTGCTTGCAACATGATATCTGACATGAGCACGATTGAAAAAGCCCATGTTCATGTTCACGTTCACCTGATGTAGGGATGGCTATTTCTACTCACCCTGGCCCTGCATGGGATGGGCCCTACATGAGCTGGGTTATACTGGAGAGGGTGCAGTCTGTCATGGACCTGAGTTCATGGTGCGCGCGCCCGTGCGCCACCCATCATTCGGGAGCTTCATGACGCATGGGCATAGACGCACGCGCCATGTTGATGTAAACCCCTCTTTACATATGTGTTTCACATGTTTGTTTTAGGTCCCTTTATGAGCTTGTAAACTTGGGCAAGTCGGGTCTTGTAACTAGGCATAGGTTGTGTCTACAGTCGGTTCCATTGTGGGCTAGGTTTAAGGGATGTTAGCTAGGTCAGTTCCATTTGGTTGGTGATTGGGAGTTGCATAACCGATTAATGGCATGGGGCTGCTTGATGGGGACGGTTACACCAGCCGTGTGCCTTAATTAGGGATGCTGCAGTTACATGGTGGAAGGAAGCTGAAGAGGCGACCCTTGGACAGCTGTGGCTGGAGTTGGAAGCTGAAGTTGAAGGGTCCTTGTGTGGAGCTGAAGAGCTGTTGAAGGCATTGGCGAGTTGCTGCAGGCGTTACAACAAGTGCAACCGGTTCATCTTCGGGAAGATGAAGAGCAGGCTGAGCACTATAAAGCTATCGTGACAAGGTGTGGAAGCCCCCTTGACGACAGAGGGCATCAATGATTCATCCGTGAGAAGACTACTTGCAGCCGAACCACCTACTGGGAGGAAGCTTGGTGTAGAGTGGGAGAAGTCGTGCACGATCAGTGGATGAAGACTGAATGTGCTTTGTGAAGGGCGGCCCTTTACAGTCAGTCGTCTGCAACCAACCTCTCTTCCTTGTGCGTGTGTGAGTAAACCTACACCGTGAATCTAGTTAGGCGAGTGCCATCTCTACTGGGTTCTGGAGGAAACCTTAACTAACTAGGAGAGGTAGGATGTAAGTGGAAAAGGAGTGGATGTATGTGCAGTCCATGCGTGTCTTTGTTGTGAATGATAGCCAGTGATCTTGTACTTCGTGAGCTTGCTTGTGTTTAAACAAAAGTAAGTGTCGGGGTGTGTGAGACATGAACCCTTGAAGAAGAAGACCCATTAAGCACCCGGTGCACCGCTGAGCCAAGAAATACATCAACATAGTGCGCGCAGGAAAGGGGCTAAAAGAATCAAGAATTGATTCTTGCCATCACAGGTAAACAGAATTTCGAAAAATTGGTTTTGAAATTCGACCCATGACAGTTTGGTATCAGAGCCTAATCGCTCGATTCCAGGCCATTTGATCCATTAAACTGATCAAATACGTGATTGAAATCGAATCGTAAGTGGACAAAAAATTTTGCCAAAAATATTTTCTGCAGATTTTCCGATTTGATTTTGGACTGAAAAAGTTTATTTAAATGAAAGGAAAACTGTTTCAATTCAACGTGATTCTATCAAAGTGTGATAGAACACACTCGGTTTGAGAAAATCACAGGAGGATCTGTCCGGAAACTTCAGCAAAAGTGGACTGAAAAACCATAAATTCAAAAACCTGTTGTAAATCCGTGAAGAACTGAACGTTTTTGGTGAATTCTTGGACTAAAAACTTGTTTCTTAGTGACAAGACATCAAGAGCAGGTTCATGGACATGGGACAGCCGTCCATTGCTGGAAATTTGAAGAAAATCTGTCGGGAAACCAGTTGCCGACAGTTGATGCAGTTTGTTATACAAAATCCTGATATGAATTTTGGAGAATTTGTATAGTCAGTTTGACAGGTCAAAACGGGTCGGAATTGGCCAAAAATTGGTGAGAACGTTCTCTGTATATCATTCTAGTTCATAGTATTTCGAATTTTTCGTTTGGTGTCTGTAAGTGCTTGGTTTTGGGTCTGTAACTCAGCCAAAAATCAGCTGTGCAGAAGTACAGTTTTTTGCAAAAAGTCAGTTTGTGTCTGTAATTGTATTTCAGTTCGGGTCAGTTTCTCAGTCCCTTGTAACAAGTCTGAATAAGATAAGAATGGGAAAGACAAGGAGAGGAGCAGGGGAAGATGTCGGTTCTTCCCACCGAACAGAAACGAACGACGTGTTGGTACATATTTTGCAGAGATTGCATTCTTTGAAGTGATGCAGGCAGAACTTCAATACAACCAAGACTCAATGAAAGAAAGTCAAGCCCACCTTGCACTGCAAGTGACTCGATTACAGAAGTAGCCAATGCAGACATCCATCGAAATAGAGGCCCGACAACAGGAACACAACCTGGGTTCTTCAATAGGCTTGCGTGAAATATCATGCGATTCTAACCTTGCTTGTTCGAAACTCAAAGTTCCCGAACCAACACCATTTGGAGGGGTTCGAGATAGGAAATCCCTAGAGAACTTTCTATGGGATTTGGAGAGATACTTGAGTGTATCCCAAGTAGCTGAACATAGCAGAGTGCTAGTAGCTACTTTGTTTTTGAGGGATGATGCAAAGGTATGGTGGCACATGCGAGAAGTTGCTGCCGCTAGTGGTGGTGCCGCTCTTCCTTTGACTTGGGAAGAATTCTGCAATGAACTTCAAAATTAGTTCACGCCTATAAATAGTAGTCACCGAACTCGAGAGCTTCTAATGAAGCTTAAGTGCATGGGTACTCTCCATGAGTACGTGCAACGCTTCAGCTCTTTACTTTTGGATGTTCAAGACATGACCGAAGTAGACAAATTATTCTACTTTGAGCAAGGACTTCAGCCTTGGGCTCAAGTCGAGCCTAGACGAAGATGTCCTTCAACCGTGTTAGAGGCTATTTCAACCATGGAGAGCTTTGTAGACCTTCAATCTACAAAGAGTGACGATAATTCTAAGAGAAAGGATAAGAAAACTGAATTGGAAAAAGGCAAAAACAAGAGGTGGAAAAAGAAGAAAAAGGGTTCAACCGAGGGTTTGAAAGAAGGTCGGGTGGATCCAAGAAAGGTAAAGATGGTCCACATAAGGAGGCAAAACCGCAGGGCACATGCTTTATATGCCAAGGGCCTCACCTTATGAAGTTTTGCCCCAAAAAGGCAAAGATGGTGGCCATAATTACCGAAGAAGAGACGACGGGCGCTAGCACCAGCGCCCATGCCACATCATTCCAGCTCTTGGGCGTAGCTTGTGTGTAGGATGAACCCCATCGAAGCTTGATTTTCGTCGAGACGCGCATAGGCGACGTCATGGTGCGCGTCCTGGCAGATACGGGCGCATCCCATTCGATCATCTCCATGATACTAGCCACACAATGGGGTTTGAGCCTAGAGCAATCTGAACAGAGGTTGAAGATGGTCAACACGAACGTAAGCAGGGTAGCTGGGATAACTAGGGCTTATCATGTCCAAGTTGGGTGTTGGAACGGTAGTCTGGATTTCATAGTAAGCACAATGGATGATTTTGGAGTTGTGCTTGGCTGTGATTTCTTTCGTGCAGCCAACATGATGGCCGCACTACACCTTGGTGGATTAGTGTGTATGGATCCCACACAACCAGGGTTCATACCTCAGTGTAACCCAAGTAAGGCTCCCAACCTTCCAACCTGTGGAGCGATTTACTTATCGGCTATGTAGCTCAAAACCGGTCTCCGTAAGGGACACCCCACATTACTTGCGGTTTTGAGAGAGGATGAGATGGATTTGGGGGAGAAGAGGGTTCCACTAGAGATAGAGCAGGTGTTGCTCACCTTCCAAGAAGTTATGCCACCAAAACTCCCTAGACGTTTGCCACCTAGGCGAAGTGTTGGAACCGGGGGCTAGAGCATCATCCTGAGCCGCTTATAGGATAAGTCCTCAGGAGTTAGAGGAGCTTAGGAAACAGTTGGAGAACTCTTGGAAGTAGGGATGATACAACCATCGAAGTCACCCTTAAGTTCTTCAGTGCTTTTCCAAAAGAAGTTAGATGGTTCACTACGGATGTGCGTAGACTACCGAGCACTGAACAAGGTAACAGTGAAGGCCCATTACCCAATCCCATTAGTAGCCAACCTCTTTGATCGTCTTGGAGGAGTGAGGTGGTTCACAAAGTTGGACCTTAGATTAGGCTATTTGCAGGTGAGGATAGCACTTGGGGATGAGGCCAAGACGTCCATGGTGACGCGGTATGGGGCGTACGAGTTCCTTGTGATGCCTTTCGGGCTCACAAACGCACCTACAACCTTCTGTAGACTTATGAATGAAGTATTGGCAGGGTTTGTCGATGAGTTTATGGTTGTATATCTCGATGATATCGTGATCCATAGTCGGAGCTTAGAGGAGCATGTCCGACATCTCACCTCAGTGTTTGAGAGACTTAGATCACACTCTCTCTATGTGAAAAGAGAGAAAAGTGAGTTTGCGAGGAACACTATCACTTTTCTTGGGCACATTATCGGTGGAGGCGAGATCTGCATGGACTCTAAGAAAGTTCGTGCTATCGAAGGGTGAGAAACTCTGAGAGATGTTGGTGAGTTACGGAGTTTTTTTGGGCTAGCAAACTATTGCCGAAAATTCATTCGAGACTTTTCGAAGATTGCTGCACCTTTGACCGAGCTATTAAAAAAAGGGAGAGCTTGGGATTGGACGCTCAAGTGCATAGAGTCCTTCGAGGCCCTCAAAGCCTTGATTTATCAAGAGCTAGTGCTATGTCTTCCAGACTTCAGTAGGCCATTCGAAGTACACACTGATGTAAGTGACCAAGTACTCGGTGGTGTTGTGACCCAGGATGGGCATCTGATAACTTTCGAGAGTAGGAAGCTAAAAGACATGGAGACTTGGTATCCCACTCATGAGAAAGAATTGCTGGTAGTTGTACATTGCCTTCAAATTTAAAGAGTTTATCTTCTCAGATCCCACTTCTCTGTTCTTACAGACAATGTGGCAAATACCTTCTTTAAGACTGAAAAGAAGCTCAACTTATGGCAGGCACGTTGGCTTGAGACTTTAGAAGAATATAATTTCGACTGGGTATATAGGCCAGGTAGGGAGAATGTCGGTGTGATTGATCGGGTAAGGTAGGTCAATGATCAGGATACCTCATATATTCATATCATGATCATGTAAAATCCGGTGTGACGGACATATATGAGATCAGAGATGGCCTCGTTTCAACCAAGACACATCGGTTGTTTATACCAGGAGTTGGTGACTTGAGAAGAACCCTTATACGCGAGGTACATGATGTAGAGTACGCGGGACATCGAGGGGTAGAACGTACCGTCGCCCTTCTTGCACGAGGGTATTACTGGCCCCGCATGGTGCGCGATAGCAGACTACATATGGATGTGTCCTACTTGTCAACAAGATAAAGTTGAGCATCAACGACCACCTAGGTTACTCCAACCTCTTCCAATTCCAGAGAGACCGTGGAAGTATGTTTCCATAGACTTCATTTCAAGCTTACCTCGAGTGGACGACTTTGAGATGATTCTCGTTGTGGTGGATCGATTCTCAAAGTATGACGTCTTCATGCCCACACCACGGGAGTGTAATGCGAAAGAGACCGCACGCCTATTCTTTAGAAATGTGGTTAAACATTTCAGAGTGCCGGAAGAGATAGTAAGTGATCGTGATGCTCGCTTTATGAGTCAGTTTTGGATTGAGTTGTACAGACTGATAAGAACACGTCTCCTATTCTCATCAGCACAACACCCACAAACCGATGGACAGACGAAAAGACTCAACGCGATGCTTGAGGAGTACCTACGCCACTACGTCTTAGTGAGTCTGAGAAACTGGGTGTTACTCTTGGAGGTGGCACAGTACAACTATAACTCTCATAAGAGTTCAGTTATTGGGAAGAGTCCCTTTGAGCTTACGTTGGGATGGCAGCCATTAGGACCCTTAGAGCTGGTACTGGGGGATGGGACAAGGAATTGTCCAACAGCCTTACATGAGGTACGTGACAGGTAGACCTTGTATAAAGAAGCAAAGTCTTCACTTGAGAGAACAGGGGCCCGAATGGTGAAACAAGCAAAGAAGCATCGACGTGACGTTGAGTTCGAAATTGGAGACCAAGTTTGGCTTCGGATACCTGAATATATCCGGAAGCAAGTGTATAAAGATAGTCACATGGGGTTGAAGCCGAAGTACGACGGACCATTAAGAGTGGTACAACAGGTAGGTAAGGTTGCTTACCGACTAGAGTTGCAAGATCGATTGAAGATTCATCTAGTTATCCATGTATCCCAGCTAAAGAAGTATTTCGAGGATTCAGGAAGGCTTGATCGTAGACCACCACCATTGGTGAGACAGGGTATTTCAGCAGTCGAGGCAGTGATCATGCACAGAGTACAAGGCATCGGACCGTGATGGCAGATACAATACCTTATACGATGGACAGGTAAGAGCACTGACGATGACTCGTGGGTGCCATGCGCACAGCTTTGGCAGTACAAGCAGATGTTACGCTACTATCATACAGCCTCGGGGATGAGTCCGGATTGCGTTGGGGGAGAGTTGTCACGAACCTGAGTTCGTAGCGCGCGCCACTCATCATCTGGGAGCTTCACGATGCATGCGCCAGGCAACACGCGGGCGTTAATGCACGTGCCATGTTGATGTAAACCCCTCTTGTACATATGTGTTTCACATGTTTGTTTTCGATCCCTTGTAAGCCCGGGTATGAACTTGTAAACTTGGGCAGGTCGGGTCTTGTAACTAGGCATAGGTTGTGTCTAGAGTCGGTTCCATTGTGGGCTAGGTTTAAGGGATGTTAGCTAGGTCAGTTCCATTTGGTTGGTGACTGGGAGTTGCATAACCGATTAATGGCATGGGGCTGCTTGATGGGGACAGTTACACCAGCCGTGTGCCTTAATTAGGGATGTTGCGGTTACATGGTGGAAGGAAGCTGAAGAGGCGACCCTTGGACAGCTGTGGCTGGAGTTGGAAGCTGAAGTTCAAGGGTCCTCGTGTGGAGCTGAAGAGTTGTTGAAGGCATTGGCGAGTTGCTTCAAGCGTTACAACAAGTGCAGTCGGTTCATCTTCTGGAAGATGAAGAGCATGCCAAGCACTGTAAAGCTGTCGTGACAAGGTGTGGAAGCTCCCTTAACGACAGAGGGCATCAATGATTCATCCGTGAGAAGACTACTTGCAGCCGAACCACCTACTGGGAGGAAGCTTGGTGTAGAGTGGGAAAAGTCGTGCACGATTAGTGGATGAAGACTGAACGTGCTTTGTGAAGGGCGGCCCTTTACAGTCAGTCGTCTGCAACCAACCTGTCTTCCTTGTGCGTGTGTGAGTAAACCTACACCGTGAATCTAGTTAGGCGAGTGCCATCTCTGCTGAGTTCTGGAGGGAACCTTAACTAACTAGGAGAGGTAGGTTGTAAGTGGACACCGAGTGGATGTATGTGCAGTGTCGGGGTGTGTGAGACGTGAACCCTTGAAGAAGAAAACCCGTTGAGCACCCAGTGCACCGCTGAAGCCAAGAAATACATTAGCATAGTGCGTGCAGGAATGGGGCTGAAAGAATCAAGAGTTGATTCTTGAAATCACAGGTAAACAGAATTTCAAAAAATTGGTTTTGAAATTCGACCCGTGACACAGTCTTTGATCACAAGAACGACAGGGTCAGGGAGGGGCAGGGTCTAGTGGGATCATTCTAGTCTGGGAATGATGCGGGTGGAGTGAGAACCCTGTAGACGCGTGAAAATCCCCACGCCTCCCCGCCTTTTCTGGGCTTGGAGTGGATCCTCTCGTGCGTCTAAGGCCTATTTATGTAAACAGAGCATGCCAACTAGCTTACCTAAGCTAGCGAAGATATATTTAAACTGACTTCTAATCGTGGCGACTGTGAGCAAGTGAGCTCTTGTCGTCGCAGACCTTCTTGCACCGATGCGCAAGGGTCAGTCTGTACGCTTTACAAAAATCGAGTTTTTGGGATAGAAAGCCTACGAAGCGGTTCGAGGTGTCTAATTCGGGTCTTTTAGATACGATTGCAGATTTTAGATCACGTGGATTTGCACGTACCTAAGTCTTTCCTTTTATCCCTTTATGGGCCACCTAGTTTGTGTGTTATGAACACTCCACTACATGGGCGAATTTGGGGCGGGGCTTGCTTTGATGCAATATGCGTCCTACCTCGTGGTATGGCGTAGATGCAATGCAAACTCACGCTACTCCAAAGGGAAAACCCGAATGTAAAGACAATGCCGAAGGGAAATAACCGAAGGGAAATATGTATATAGAGTATGTATATGGGCCCTTACTCGGGTCTTGCAAATAAGAGCGAAGGCTCAATGTGGGTGTGTGCTTGAATTGAAAGACTTACACACACGACATGAAATTAAACCCAAATATAACTTGCAGTATGGCCTTGATTAAGGTCTTGGGAATAAGAGCGAAAGCTCAATGTGTGTGAGTGCTTGAATTGAAGTACTACGCACACAACATGAAATTAAACCCAAATAGTATAACACGGCCCTTACTTGGGTCTTTCAAATAAGAGCGAAGGCTCAATGTGTGTGAGTGCTTGAATTGAAAGACTTACACACACGACATGAAATGAAAGCCCAAATAGTATAACACGGCCCTTACTTGGGTCTTTCAAATAAGAGCGAAGGCTCAATGTGTGTGAGTGCTTGAATTGAAATACAACACACCCAACTTAAGCAAAACCCTACAAAAATTAAAGTATATGTATATACTTATGTATTAGGGGCTGATTAGGCCCGTGTGTGTTCAAAATCGTGCACAACTAAGAGAGTGCACGTGTGTGGGTGTGCCAAGCCACGTTATTACAAGCGGGGGGAGACTATGCTCCGTTATTACAACCCCGTATCGAATTGAATCTCAAGCAAGTATACAACTAAAGACCGAGTTAGGCACTTACTAATAGCTGGTCTGAAGATGCCTTGCTTGAGCGTGGGCTTGGCCTTCGCCTTGGGCTGCAAAAGGGAGCTCCGCGAGGTTGAACAGCAAGGAGAGGGGCTGGCCGGATGCCTTGGGCGCGCGGGAAAGGCGCCTTGAAGATGGTCGGCTGCTAAGGAGGGGCTCTTTTTGGTGGGTTGGGTTAAAGGACCTAAGTAGGGTCACTAAGGATAGGGTTTTGTTTTAAGGTAAGTTGTGCAAAGGGTGAACCTAAGGGAAGGTTTAACGGATCACCTAGGGTTGGCGGGTTGCTAGGGTGACCGAATGAAATGTCAGTCGGTTGGAGTGGCCGACTAGGAGGACTTGATGGTGGCAGATTGCTAGAGTGGCTAGGAGTGGTGTAAGGTAGGGGAACTAGCTAGGAGATGGGACCAGGTGGTAGTGGGTATGGTAGGTGTATTGGGGTGATGTGGGCAGGTTTTAGGGAGTCGGATAGGGTGGCCGAATGAAGCTAAGGTGTCTAGGTGGTGGCGGGTAGTTAGGGTGGTTACGGGTTTGGCTGAGTGGGGATGGTGACAGCAAGTGGAAGGGCTGGTGTTAGGGTGATATGGGAGTGGATTAGGTGGCTGAGAGTGGAGAGGGAGTGAAGAAGGAGTAAGGTAAGATGTAGGGTACTTACCGAGTGAAAAGGTGGTGGCGGATGGAAGGGAATCAGCCGGGTGATGGTGGTGGTGGTGGCGCTCGGCTGGAAGGTAGTGGTGCAGGTGGTGGCGGGACGTGGAGCAGGTGGTGGCGGGATGTGGAGCAGATGGTGGTTCGGTTGAGCTGGGAAGTGGAGGACCCGGCTGGGAAGGTGGGGGTTTCTAGATGGGAAAGCCCGCCCCAAGGGGGGGGGGTTATATAGGGCTAGGCTAGGTCGGTTAGGGTTGGTTTTGGGGTAGTGGTTAGGTGGTTTAGGTAGGGTGGTGTGGTGATAAGGTGGGCTGGAAAGGGTAGGGCCAGATATTTTAAATACAAGTGGTTTGGGTTGGTTGTGGGCTAGGGGTGGTTTAGAGGTTTAGGGTTTAGCTAGGTGGGTTGGTTTTAGGGTGAGGTTTAGTGAGGTAGGTTAGGTGATTAGGCTAGGATTAGACTAAGTTTAGGGAAATTAACCTAGGTTTAGGGAAGGATTAGGGAAGTGGGTTAGGTGATTAGGTTGGGATTAGGCCGGGATTAGGGAAGTAAGTTAGGTGATTAGGCTCAGATTAGGGGCAGATTAGGGTGGAAGGCTAGGATTAGGTGTTTTTGGTTAGGTTTAGGTGAAGGAGCTCCCTTTGCATGGCCCATAGACCTTAACCACATCATGTTGGTGCAGCCCTAGGTTAGGTTTTGGCTAATTACAAGCTTAAACCCACTTAATTAGGCTAACCCACATGATTAACCCCAAACTTGACACACAAGTCAAGCTTAATTACAACACACACTTGATCTTATCCACCCCCACTCTCTCTCATGCCCATAATCCCACGTGAAATTCAAGTGGGCCCCACCTCCATTTATGAGAAGGTGATGTGGGCCATGGATATGGATATTGAATTGGATTTTTGAATCCAAATCCAAATCCAAGTCCATACATGGGTTTGGATTGAGATCTGGATATATATGGTCTAGATCCGATCCAAACTGAACTCTGACTCCTTCGAGCTGTGTTCGAAATGGACGATTTGTGCGGGGCCTGACAGCATCAGTCCTCCGTTTGCATTGGGTCTTCGCCAACATGATCGTCCGCCTCTGTTTTCGCCTTCCAGAGATGACTTCAAACAATGTTTTGATGATAACAAGGTCTTGGACGTTCAAGATCCTGGGGGTGTGGATTTGATACGATAGTTGCTGTGCCGGGCTCGACATGTGCTCCGGTTCCGGGCTCTCCTTAGCTCTCCTGGTCCTGTCTGGATTAGGCCAAGCTGCTTTGGGGTTTCAAAACATGTTTTAAAAGGGTTTTCAAAAGCCATATCATGTATTTTTGAAATATAAAGTTTAAAACATATATATAGGGTTGTCTGGAAGGCTCTTGGATTTCCAGACTCAAAATGGCCCTTTGGGGCTACTTTTACAAAACCAGATGGATTTGAGAAATTCGTGAGATTTCGGGGTGTTTACAAACCCACCACCCCACCCGATTACCATCCCTAATCCAGTGTGACATAGAAAACAAAGGAACTATTCTTGGTTGACCTGAACATGCACGAAATGGTACAATCATAACCATTCAAGGGATGCATAATTTTGGCAAATAAGTTTTGTGTTTGTGCCAAGAGCTAGACACATTGATTCAAGAGGAAATCTGATAGGATTGGTATATATTTTATTGTTGCCAGAAGGGGAGGAGAAATAATAAGAAAACTGAGCTCCTGATGGCCTCTTTGTCGACTGTCTCCCCTTAACCTTTTCAAATCTTGTCTTAGTAAAAAATATTTGTGTTGTTCCTAGCGGGCGAATAGGACTTGCATGAAACCATCATCCTTATGTACCAATATTGATAAAGATTTGATATAGTGTCATCATATGTGTCTATGAAGACCCGACAGGGGTTGCTCATGTATGACTAAGTACAAGTGTGACACGAATATATATATATATATATATATACATATATATATATATATACATATATATATATATATATGTATATATATATATACATATATATATATATACATATATATATATATACATATATATATATATGTATATATATATATATACATATATATATATGAGACTCTGGATATAGATGGATTCAGTTCTGGACTTCTGTAAATAGAACCTGAGTCCAAATCCAACTCGGACCTGTGGACATCCCCATTTAAGGCTACTCTTCCCCCTCTCTCCTGAATTTGGTGAGGGACCGCTTTACTTATTTATGTTTTTCATTTCAATAACTTCGATGACGCCTAATTTGAGGAAGCTCAACTGAGAGACAACTAGATTGCATGTGATAGACACAAGATGATGGAATTTATGATTTTTTATGTAAAGAAAAGGAGAAATAAACAAGAGATTGAATATTACATCTCTTCCAAATCTTGCTCTTGATTCGTATAGGGTATATTCCCATGGATCTTAATTGAACATCAAGGACGGAGAATGAATATAAGTAAGTCATTACTGATTGTACAATTATCATCAACTGATTCATTTATAATTTGCTTTGCTACCGTACTGTGTATGAGTGTGCAACAAGTTTCCTTAAAGTTGTAAATGTTTGATTATAACTTTGACTTCTTAGACGAATATAGCAAAGTAGGCTTTTATCGACATAGGCCTTCTTGCAGCCTAGACGCTTAGGAAGAGTTTTTTTGAAGTCCGAAGTTTTCTCAAAATAATTTTGATCCGAAAAAGCCTTTTCTAAAATTGCATTGGTTTCACTTAGCAATATTGGGTTCAGTTATGTGAAACAAAAATGATTCAGAGTGAAAGTTTTCATTTTAGTACAACACTTTTTGGGGTCCACAAATCCTGAAAATTTTATCCAAGAAAGTGTTGTGTATGAGGTTTTATTGATAATATTTTATAATTTTCTATCCTTTGGTGATCATATAAAAAATAAGAGAAAGGTTTTCAACAGAATGCTATTATTAAATTTGGACAATGTCTGTGACTGAAACTCATGGTCTTAGTAAAACGGATATGAGGTTTTATTGACAATTTTTTTTATAATTTTTTATCCTTTGGTGATCAAATAAAAAATCAGAGAAAGGTTTTCAGCCAAATGCTATTCTTGAATTTGGACAGTGTTTATGACCGAAACTCATGGTCTCAGTAAAATGCCTCTAAATTTGTATATAGGTCTCTTATTTTCATGAAATTTATCACTTTGAAAAGTTTTAGATTTTTTATGATACCATCCTTAAGGGATTTGGATACCTATAGGCCGAGTTATATTAGATTTACAAATGAGGATTTCAGGGCATTTGTCAATGGTAGGTTCGGTCTAGGTTGAGCCTTACATTTAATGATTTTTTTATAAACCTTATATACATCCAAAATTAGTGAAAATTTTAGCATACATTTTCCTATGCATGTGTCACTTAAGAAAAAAATTTCACAACATTTCACTTAGAAATGGATTTAAGAAAAATCTAACGATACAACAAGTTTATGCGGGATGCTGAAATTTGCAAAAATTTTCTTACAAAAGATAATGATGCATCTAGTTAGAAAATTATTGATTTAGTGATCATTCAAAGAATTTTATTGAGGACTTATGTTAGTTTAGGGAGGAACTCATCCACATCGATATCCTTGAGGCATCTCTCTAAGAAGCCTACTCACTTGGAAAATATATATATATATATGATCGTAGCTCAATGCCCTCCCCAACATAAACTTATGGGTGATTAATCTGCCATAAGAGTGATTACATACTCATGTCATCGAATGTAATTGGGAGCTACATTTCTCTTATAAATTCTTGAGTTGAGTTAGAGAATCAATTAACCAAAGAAATGAGAAAGGTGATGATATAACCTATAAGCATAGAATGAGAAGAGGGTGTATAAGATATAGATATATTGGGGAATAATCAATAGAAATTCATAGGGTTTAATGGATTCTTCTCACCTATATCTAGACTTCAACAATCTTATCTTTCAATGATGTTCCATGAAAATTGTTGTTTACTCTTTAAATACAATGATTTGAAGCAAGAACCCAAAGCTTACAACAAGAATGGGATAAAGTGAAAGGTGGTAGAGGTGGCTTGAAGCCTTCTCTTTTGGTCTCTCTTTCCTTCTCTTGTTTTAATTGGATGATTCTCTCTCCTTCTCTCCCTTGGTTGGGTCACTTTCTCCGTTGGGCTCACCTTTTTTGGTTTCCTCCTCGTTAGTTGACTCTCCCTCTCTTCTTTTATAAGCACTAAATTGAACTAGATCTTTTTTGAGTTACTAAGCTCAATCTGTATTCAAATCTAATCCACTATGAGACTAGCCTTACTTCATAGCTGATGGGGACATCCACACGTGGGAAGAGCAGCTAGGCACCTGTGGCACGTTGGAAGAGGGTTGGACAGGTTACAGGATGTGTTGGCACATGGGAGCTTGGCGCTGCATGGGGTGTATGGGAGTTGAGTGTCATACAAGGGGCATGTGTGAGCTGGGCACCACATGGGATCTGGGTGCCACATGTGAGTTGGGTGTTGCACGGGATGTGCATGGATGCAGGGTGCTACGCATGTGAGTTGAACGTCGTACGAGGCACGTGCGAGCTAGCACCATATGGGGCATGTGGTGGTGGTATCTCGTTTAGTACTTTTACTCTTTCATGCTTTGTGGGTTGATCTCTTTAACCTTTATGAGATTATTTTAACTTTCTGATGGGTGTAGAGTCATTTTATGTAGGAATCAAAGAGTATTTCAGACTTTCCACTTGACTCTTTTTGCTTAGGCTTAAATAATCGTTGATCTTCAGTTTTTTATGCTTCTGAGATCTTTCTCCTTTTATCCTTCCTATTTTAAGCTTGTTTGTTCTATTTTTTATCTTTTTAATTAAAATATTTTAACAAAAGTAAAATGGTCATTTTATAAAGGTTTTTGTACGTAGAATCTTATTTTGACTTCTACAACCCCTTCTTTGAAGAAATCATACTTAAAATAGTGAAATTTCACTAATGCAATCATGAGGAGGTTATTTTTTGAATTTTATTAAAGTTCTAAAAAAAATTTGGCACGGCTTGAAGTACCCCTTATTTGGAAGGTCTCATAAAATTTTGGGTGTTTACAGATGCCCCTCTTTAGCATCAACTAAATTTATTTGGTTAATGAGAAAGTATAACACTCCTAAAAAATTTCTTCTTTTGGATACCCGATTGATTTGATTTGTGCCAAGATTTCATTTTAGAGTATGAACTTTCTCATTTCTTGCTAAGGGGTTCATTTCTTAAACTTAGGCTACCTTAACTTTGGCGAGAGAGGACTCCTAGCCGAAGGGGACGTAATATGGATGATCTTTGAGGTGACAATCATGACCAACCAAGATAAGATATGATGAAAACAAGGTCATTACGAATGCACATGAGCATTAGGTATATGAGATGTAATGGATGAATCAAGTGTATTGGAGACTCTACGAGATATTTTAGAGGCTTGGTGAGATCTCATGAAGGTTGAATGCCCTAAGTGGGATGATAAAAAGTCTTTTTGAAAGGTACTCTCCTTTAGTTTCAATCTAACAAGACTTCCATCTCTTATATTTACCTTAACTTCGATCTTAGTTCTTCGTTACTCTTGTAGAGATTTTTATTGATGAAAAGCTTAACAACATTTCAAAACTCCATTTTCACATTATAAGGCTTAATCCCCAAACAAAATAAGACCCAAAATGGTGAGTTTTATTTCTATTTTAAGACTATAATAATAGACTTTTTCTCTTTTGGGATAAGTGGTATGGAGTACACGGAGAATTTTCATGGTCCCTTCTAAAGCGTCCCGTGGTACAAAGGGATAATTTTGATGAAAACCTCTTTACTATTTGAGCTTTAGATTTTCTTAAGACTTTTTTTCTTTTTTAAGAAGACCTCTATATTGGAGGCCGATTTTTTCTTCTCTTTTCTTTCTTTTTGGCTTTAGAGGTATTAAGCCTTTGCCCACTTTTTTAGATAGAGTGAAATGAGGAAACAACTTATCCCTTTGAATACTCGATCTAATCAAGTATGTCCTATTTTCATAATAATATATACTATTTGAAATATTTTACTATTTTGAACTAGGACCTATCTTGTAAAACAAGAACTTTTGAAATGTTATACCCTTTTACAAAGCACTAATTTCTATTTAAGAAACATATACTCAACTTGGTCTCCTCTTCAAGAAGCTAAAGACCGTTTTTGCAAAATTATTTTAAAAGAATTGGTGGTAGACTCTAAACATGATATTTGTTGAGATATTAAGCGTTTATACTACGAAGTTTCTTCCCTTGGCATCAATTAGTCAATATGTATTGTGGGTGACTGCCCCTCTTATGACATAGGAATTTTCTCAATTTGGTTGTCATTTTCCAAGAGAATGTGGGCTCCTTTGGTGTATAGTTTTCAACATGAGATCTCCTACCTTAAAGCGACAAGCCTTCATGTGTTTCTCATAATGTTGGGCTAGCCTTTGCCGATATGTTGATGCGTGATCCATTGCAAGGAGCCTCTTATTATCAAACAAGTCTAGTTTGGCTAGTCTAGCTTGTTATAGGGTCTCTATGGGTAAATCAAGTGCAATGAATGTGTGAAATGAATGCAACTTGGTGTGAATCAGAAGTATGTTATTTGTTCTATAGACTAATTTAAAAGGTGTGTTGCTTGTTGGAGTGCGTACGGAAGTCCTGTAGGCCTATAGTGCCTCGTCCAACTTCTCATGCCATCTCCTATCATTTTCTAATGTTTTCTTAAAGATGCTTATGAGGGTCTTGTTTGTGGCTTCGGCTTGGCCATTGCCTTGAGGGTATTATAGTGACAAGAAGTGTTGTGTAATACCATAAGTCTTACAAAACCTTTTCACTTTCTCATTTTTGAACATTGTACCATTATTCAATACTAAGTCCCTTGGAACTCCAAATCTAACAAAGATATTTTTCTTAATGAATGTCACTATATTTTTTCTTAGACATTTGTCAAGGATGTAACTTCAACCCATTTAGAAAAATACTCGGTAGCTCTTAGGATCAACTTATGTTTATTAGATGCTATCGAGGAAATTGGCCCTCTGATGTAGAATGCCTACATGGTGAATGACCATGGACTAGTGATAGAATGTAGTGAACATAATGAAATGAGAATAGCATGCCCATGCACTTGATGTTATTGACAATTTTTTACATGATCATGACAATCTTGTTTCAGGGTAGACAAAAAATAACTCACCCTAAGTATTTTCATAACCATCATACTTGAATTGGCATAGCCTCTGCACTCTCCACCATGAAACTCATGCATGATGATTTTAGCCTCATTGCATTCGATACATCTAAACAAGATGCTCAAAAGGCTCTTTTTGTACAAAACCACACCCAGGCCACGCCTAGGATGATATATCATATTATAATGTTTTTAATAAAGTTTTGTCTTTAGAAGAGACAAACTCAAGAAATCCCCATTTTATAAAAAGTTTTTAATATCTTAAAAACAAGGGTTTTCTTCTAGATTTTGGTTGCTTTGGCAAATCTCAAAATCTTAAATTGATGTAGCAGGTAGACACAAAACCTCAACGGACTGGGTGTTGAGATTAGGGACAATTATCAAGGAGGATCCGAAAGAAGAGAGACAATCTGTCATAGTGTTGTCCTCTCTACCAATGTGTGTGAATGTACACGATTTGAACGAGTCGACCAACTTTTGGCCAACTCATAGTATGGCTTGCCAAATTTTTGAAACTTGGTTTATAACAAGCATGAAGTCTCTAAAGATTTCAACACATGACGCCCCCTAGTTTTTGCAAAGTTTTTAAGGCCTTAATGAATGCCTCATACTTGGCCACATTTTAGAACAATGAAACCCTAGGCAAAAAGATATTGGGATTTCTCCCTTTTCAAGAGATATAATGTTAATGTTGATTCCTGTCCCTTGCATATCTCTTGCCCCATCAAAATATATTTTTCATACTTGATTCTAGTTGTAACAATTGACCAATACATGGTCGGTGAGGGCTTGCCCCATCAAAATACATCGAGTATGGAATATGTATCTCCAAGGGGTAGGTGGGCCACATGGTGAAACAGGACTTGGCCTTTAACGGAAGTTTGATGATAAAACTTCAAGTCGTACTCCATTAAAAGTTGTCATTTATCTAGCCTTCAGGTTATGATAGGTTTTTCGAAAAGATGCTTAATAGAGTAGAGTTTAGACACTATCTAAATCTCGTGATTCAAGAAATAATGTCTAAATTTTTGACATACCCACACCAAGGCTAAGCACGTATTCTCCATAATTTCTATCATACCCCGACAAAGTTTTTGAAATATAGTAAATGGCATTCTCCTTAAGGCTATCATCCTCATATTGTGCTAATAAAACCCCAATGTTTTTCTATAGATGGAAATATGTAAAAGCAAAGGTTTTTTTATTTTGGAGGTTTCAAAATTGGATGATTTATCAAATAGGTTTTCAATCTTTCAAAATCCTATTGACATTCAAAATCACAATAGAATTTGACCTGTTTTCTCAAAAGTTTGTTAAAGGGTTCTTATCTTATTGCCAAATTAGAGATGAATAATCTAATAGCTTGGAGATAACTCTAGAGACTCTTAATTTGAGATAGGTTGGAAGGTGGGGGCATGTCTATAATGACTCGATACTTAGAGGGGTTGACCTCTATACTCCTTTGACTAACCATAAACCCTAAAAGTTTTTTTCGATTTCATTCCGAGTACATACTTTTGAGGGTTTAGTTTCACATTATAAAATATAAGTCTTTCAAAAACTTTTTAAAAAGATTTTATATGAGCAGAACGGGTTTTTTATTTCACCAAAAGATCATCTATATATAGTTCCAAAAGCTTATGAATTTGGTCATGAAAAATAGTCATCATGGCTCTATGGTAAGTGGCACCAACACTTTTTTAAGCCAAAGGGCATGACGGTTATGTGCCCATGATGTGGTAAAAGTGGTTTTGTGTTGATCTTTTAAAAACAATTTTATTTGATTGTAACCTGAATAACCATCATTTTATGATTAGTTATGCTATTAACAATCAAATCAATATTAGTCAAAGGAAAATTATCTTTTGAGTGGTTTTGTTCAAGTTTATGAAATCAATGCAAATCTTGATTTTTTCATTTGACTTTAGAACAACAACTATGTTTGAAAGCCAATCACAACAAGCAATGGGTTTTATAAAATTAGCCTTTTTAACTTGGAAGTGGATATCAGGATGAATTTTTTAAAGTTTTTGCTTTATAGACTTAACATTAGGCTCTAAATGTAGGCGATGCTCCACAACTTTAGGGTCTAATCTGAGCATATCCTAGTCCATGCGAACACAATAATGTATGATTTAAGGAATTCTATGAAGGACGCTCTTTCAAGTTCGTGTAAGCAAGTTCCTATTTTGATATACTTAGGGTTAAACTCGGTTCCTAGGTTGACTTCAAAAAAGTCTCCTCCTATGAAATTTGAAAGCTTTTCAAAGTCAAAAATTTTATGGAAGTTGGGGTGCTTAGCAGTTTGATCATCTTCCTTCATGAGGATATCTTCCTCCTTTCTCTGTTTTACCTTAAATCATTTTCCTTTTAGGAAAGATTTTTTGAAAGAGAAAATGATGATCCCTCATAAGAGCATGACTTTGGGTTGAGAATGTACAAAGGTTTTGGCAAAATTATATTTTGGGATGGCATATGATTTTGAAAACCCTTTTTTGCAAAAAAATTTGGGTTTTTGAAATTTTCATTTTTCAATATTTTGGTATTTTGAAGACAAACTTTCGAAGAAGAAACGTAAAACACTTTCTTTGGGAGATTTTTGAATTTTGCATTGTTTTCATATTTTCTAAGGTTTTTCATTGTTTTTATTTTTGAAGATTTTTTAAATTTTTGGTGTTTCAAAACATATATTTTTTTCAGATTTTTTATAAAGAAAGAGGTATTTTTCATGAAGCCTATAAAGAAAACACTACGAGTTAGGTTCCGAAGAAGAGGTCTAAATCATAGTTTTTGGTTTTACTGGATCCTAGGCTATAAACTCAAATGCTTTTGGGTGGGGTTTCAGGAAGTTCTGATGTGTTAAAGTCTAACCCCATGTCGACCTTGGTTTGGGGATGGAACAAAGGGTTCCAAACTCCCTCGGCCCTCGACTCCTACACCTTGGTAAGGTGTATATCCCATGTTTACTATCATGTTTCAAGGCTTTTCAAGTTTGAAAAACTTGAGATAGAGATAATGTTTTTAAAACATGCTATCGTCTATGGAATGGGATGTGCCATACATCCTAGGTCTTTGGGAGTGGTATAGGATGTGAATGTTTGAGGTAGGGGACGACTCGCTAGGGATCAACTCTATGATGATTTTCCCTTTCTTGTAAATTGGCTTTTGACATGGTTTACTCGTAATGCTAGGTGAGTTTTTGGACTCCTTTGAGGTTTGAATTATTCTCTCCAAACACTACTGTGACCTTGTCTTCCCAAGGGATCTTGGCACGTTAATGAAAGATTGAGGGGACAACCTTGAGGGAGTGTAAGGCCTTACTAGCAATTATAATGAGGGTTGATGTCTAAGACACGAAACAACTCTACACATTGAATTGGGCCAATTTCCATGAAAAGTTCAATTGATCGAAGGGAATTGGAGGAATTGTTATCATACCCTGTGTTGACAATTGCACTTGGTTCGAGCAATGGAACTCCAACTTTGAGGGCTATATGCAAGGCAAGAATGTTTAGACCCCTCTACCATCGACCAAGCATTTCTCCAGATAATGATGATTCAAAATCACCTCTATATACCATGGTTGTAGTTGTTATTGGACTACTCAACTTGTCTTCATCAAATACTTGTTTATGTTTAGGCGAGACTTTGATCAACTATAAAATAGACATATTGATTGAAAGTTTTGACAGATCATATGGAGGCAATGCAACATCGTTACCCTTATCAACACCATTGAATGATTAAAGAATGATGCACGCTTTTTTAGGATCAGATACAACGACTACTTCTTGCTTAATTCATTCCTCAAGTGAAGGGTTTTATAGATCCTTCTGAACCTAGTAACCTCTTCGACACTTTCTCTATGGCTCAGTCCTAATTGTGTTGTATGTTGGTGCAGAGACTTTGGCTCACCACGAATGACTATTAAGGCTCTAACTGGGACTGGGACAGTAAGCGCTCCCCAGATCACTACTTGCTTGGCCTTTTTAAGATTTCAGGAGAACCATATAGTGTGTAGCAAGTAGAGTAACTCCTATATAATGCATGATCACAACAAGCATGAACTACTATTTCATGAAAATTCTTAAGAAAAAAATGTATCTCTTTTGAACTTTCATTAATGATTGCATGTTTGGGGAAAGGCTCCTTGAAAATATTTTGAGAATGCTTTGGCTCATCGGAGATGTGGAAATTGTCTTGCTCAATCAAGTCCTATATTTTATTTTCAAAGAGAAGCAATTATTTGTATCATGACTCTTTAGCCTATGATACTTACAAAACTCATTGAGAAAATGCCCCTTAGGGGTTGCCCCTTCAGGAACCGATAGTAAGTTCAACAATCGTTGGAACAAAAAAATATATAGGATATCCATAAGTGGTTATCCTAGATGTGTGGAATCTCCTTTTGTTCTTTCATATTTCTTCCAACTTTTTTGGACTCTAGGATTGAACAGTTTAGACTTGGAAAAAGAAGGTTTATTGGGGTTGGATGGGGAAGGCTCAACCCAATGCTTGCTATCTTTTGAGACTTCACTCCTCCATCTAGGGTAGATGATCCATACACCGCGGGCTTCGGTCTTGAAGAGAGGCTCTTAGCTTTCAAAAGGTCATCGTACACCCCCTTTTCAAGTTTGATTCAAAAGATACGACTTTTTAATAAGCTTTTCAAATGTTCTAATTTCACGAAGAGATAGAAGGCCTTTCAAATCAATTTTAAAATTTTCTAAAATCACAACGAAGGTATGGGAATCTTCATTGTGACCTTGCTTAGCGTCTCTCAAAGAGTTGAGAGTCGAGGTAATCTCAACATTGTGTAAGAATATTTGAATGAAGCAATTGGCAAGCTCTTCAAATGTGATAAATTGACTTAAGTCATATGAGGTCGACCACTTTGACGCATTTCCCTTAAGGGAGTGTGGGAACCAATTGACCCATTTGGATGGATCTCTCTTTTTTTATAGGTCTTTCTAGAAAAAGTTGCAAATGGGATCTAGGATCTACATTGTCATCGTATAAGTGAAAGCTTGGCATTTTATCCTCAGTATCAGTTTGATAATCGAATGGTAAAAAATCCCATTGTGAGTATACAATCTTTTCTTTTGATTGACCTTTTAACAATTGGTATCATCCTCTTATATTTTAGGGTAAAGGACTCAATGTTTGACTCCTCTTCCTCGAATTTGGAGGTCGGTTTGGTTATCTGAACATAGTTTGTCTACCTACGAACCCGAGGTTGTTTTTCATGTAATAACATGACTCGATTGGGTCGACCTCTTGGCTTAAGACAACAATCTCTCTTTTAATTCTTAATTCTCTCAACTCTCTTTTTAGAGAGGTAATCTTATCATCCTAGGTTTAAGATAATGATTTGAGGGACTTTTGAGTTGCTTTTGAAAACTAACTTGTATAACTTGAAGAGGCCTTACTAGACACATCGCTGGATGAACCTTTCGAACTCGACATGATGTATGCTTGAAAGTTTTGAACCTATACTTAGAGATTTTTAGAACTACAAATAAGTTTTGAAAAGAGTATATAACAAGGTTCAGAAATCGACTTGTTTTGAAAGAACTCAATGGGATTGAAACGACTCCTCTAAGACTTAGGTCCCACCAAATGTGTCAATTTTTTTTGTTAATTTTTTTCCGGTCTTATACGGACTTAAAACTTTGCCTATAAAACACCTTAAACTTGCAAAGGTTTGAGTATGACTTTGACTTCTTACATGAATGTGGGAAAGTAGGCTTTTATTGACGTATGCCTTCTTAAACTGGTGCGTAAGGGTCAACCTAGATATACATAGGGAGAGTTATTTTATAGTCCGAAGTTTTCAAAATAATTTTGATTCGAACAAGCCTTTTCTAAAACCACATTGGTTTCACTTAGCAATATTGGGTTCAGTTATGTGAAACAAAATCGATTCAGAGTGAAAGTTCTCATTTTATCACAATACTTTTTTTTTGGATCCACAAATCTTGAAAAATTTATCCTAGAAAGTCTTGGGTATGAGGTTTTATTGATAATTTTTGTTTATATTTTTTTATTTGTTGGTGATCAAATAGAGAAAAGTTTTTAATTCAATACTATTCTTAAATTTGGACAGTGTATGTGACTCAAACTCAGGGTCTCAATAAAATGCTTGTAGATCTGTGTGTAGGTCTCTTATTTTCGTGAAATTTATCATTTTGGAAAGCTACAGATGTTAGATTTTTATGACATCATCCTTGAGGGATTTAGGTACCTACAGAACAAGTTATATTAGATTTATTGAATAAGGGTTGCAGGGCATTTGTCACAGTAGGTGTGGTCTAGGTTGAGTATGATCTTTGATGCTTTTTTTTTATGAACCTTATACACATCCAAAATTCATAAAAATTTTAGTAGACATTTTTTCTATGTATGTGACTTAAAAAAAAATTGACAACATTTTACTTGAAAGTGGATTCAAGAAAAATGTGATGACATAGTTGGTTTATGCAAGATGCTCAAATTTATAAAAAGTTTCTTATAAAAGATAATGATGCATCCAATTAGAAAGTTATTGATTGAGTGATCATTCAAAGAATTTTATTAAGGACTTATGTTAATTCAAGGAGAAACTCATCCACATAGATATCCTCAAGGCATCTCTCTAAGAGGGTTGCTCACTTAGAAAATATCTGTGATCATAGCTCAATGCCCTCTCCAACATAAACTTGTGGGTGATTAATCTACCATAAGAGTGATTACATACTTATGTCATCGGATGTAATCAGACAACTACATCCCTCTTATAGCTTCTTGAGTTGAGTTAGAGACAATTAATTCACCAAAGAAATGGGAGAAGAGATGATATAGCCTATAAGCATAGAATGAGAAGAGGGAGTATAAAATATAAATATATTGGAAAAGAATCAATAGAAATTTATAGAGTTTAATGAATTCTTCTCACCTATAGTCTACCCCTTCATGGATCTCGACTTGGGCAATCCTCCCTTTCAATAATGTTCCACGAAAATTGGTTTTACTCTTCAAATACAATGATTTGAGGCAAGAACCCCAACTTACAATAAGAATGGGATGAAGTGAAAAGGGATAGAGGTGGGTTAAAGCCTTCTCTCTTTCTCTGTCTCTTTCCTTTTCTTGTTTCTCTTGGATGATTCTCCCTCCATGGGCCCCCTTGACTGGGTCTCTCTCCCTTGGGATCCCCTTTTTTGGATTCCTCCTTCTTGGTTGGGTCTCTCTCTCCTCTTTTATAGGCACTAAACTAAACTAGATCTTCTCTAGGTTATTAGGCCCAATTTTAATCTAAATCCAATCCACTAGAAGATCAATATTGTTGCACAACTGCTTGAGACATCTATATGGGGCTCGTGTGGCATGTGGGAAGAGGGTCAAACAAGCTAGAGGACATGTGGGACACAATGGCGCACGCCGATGCATGGGAGTTGGGTATCATGCAGGTCACGTGGGAGTTGGGCACAACACGAGGGGTGCTTCGGAGATGAACATCGTATGGGGCTTGTTTGAGCTGGTGATGTACGAGGCGCGTGGTGGCTGACGGTGACACTCTTGGTACTTTTACCTTTTCCTACTCCGTGAGTTTATCTTTTTAACCTTTCTATAACCTTTTGATGGATGTTGGGTCACTGTGTGTAGGATATTCCTTGGTCAAGATATTTCGGACTTCCCACTTGGTACTTTTCAATTGGACTTGAACCATCTCCGATCCTAAGTCTTCTAAGATTCTGAGGTCTTGTTCCTTTCTTCCTCCTTGCTTTAAGGATGTTTGTTCTATTTTTTTTCCTTTTAATTAAAAAGTTTTTGTAGGGGTAAAACAATAATTTTACAAAGGTTTTATAGGTAGTAACTTATTTTGATATCAAATACTTTATTTTGACTTCTACAACCCCTTCTTTAAAGAAATCATGCTTGAAACGGTGAAATTTCGCTAATACAGTCATGAGGGTAAAATGGTTATTTTTTGAATTTTTCAAAGTTCAATTTTTTTTTGTGGGGCTTGAAGTACCCCTCATTTTGAACTTGGTGTTTACAAGAACTAATGGAATCCGACAACCTTCTTAGTTGATGCACCCTTTAACTCCAACGTGTGCAGCCGATGGAGGAATCCAATGGACTCCAGAAGCTCCTCAATGCCGCTGTCACAAAGGTCCAGTTCTCTCAAAACTTTCATGCCACCAAGAGAAGCCATCAACCTTCCTAGGTAAATGCAAATGTGTACGTCCAACGTAGTCCATGGAGAAATTCGATGAACTCTAGAAGCTATGCTATGCCACTTCCAAAAAGGTTAAGTTGACTTAACCCTTTTACGTGATCAAGAGAATCCGGCAACCTTCTTAGGTTGTTGCAAACTCCTAAGTTAGACATGCGCAGCTCATGAAGAAACCTGAGGACTCTGGAAGCTCCTCGATGCCACTTTCCTCAAGGTCAAGTTCACTTAGCGCTTTCATGTCACCAAGAGAACGTGGAAACCTTTTGATGGACTTCGGTTAATTAACGATGATTAGATCTAATTAAGTTTATGGGATATTAATTGTATTTAATTAATATTAAGTATCTTTAAATATTTATTTGATATATCTCAGATAAAGATAAAAGTTCACGTGAGTGAAGGACATATATATATATGTGTGTGTGTGTGTGTGTGAATGTTCTTTAGTGCCATATTTATGATCGGAGGAATCCCATATATTCTTTAATATAGATGGTAACTCATTAACCTTACTTCAAAGAACTTGGGAAGGACATGACTGATCACACATGCACTTGTTGGACCGAGGTCGAGAATTTTCTTCGGGATTTTTTACCGAAAAAAGTTTTGATTCAACAATCAAATGGACCCCTTTACAAAAGGACATGGAGCGGTTACATAATGTATTCAAGGAAGTATGTCCCTTAGAGAGCGGATCCAATATCCATAGTTTTATTATAAAACTTGATTAAGACTCCCTAATCTGAATAGTTTACGAAAACTCTCTATGCACTCTCTAAGAATTGTCGAAGGTGGCTTGAATCAAGATACATGCTCTTGCTGTGATGATCATTTTATTTTGAGAGAAAGATGTTGATACTCATGTGTATTCAGTGGTAAGATAAATCCATGAAGACAACCTGTCAAATAAATAACTTACTGATTTCGTTATACTTTACTTCACCATTATTTGGTTTGTTTATGGATTTCTTTAAATCTACGGTTTTGATTGATATCAGCATGATACTCCTACTTGTTGCATATTATCCTACGGTTTCATCCAACACCTTCTTCTTGCACCACCTTAAGTTGAAGGGGAGAAGCCCAAGAAAAAATCCGATGGACTTTGGAAGCTCCACAATGAGAAAGGTCAAGGTTATTCAACCCTTTCATGCGACCAAGCGAAACGATTAACCTTCTTAGGTTCAAACAACAGCTTAACTTTCGCGTGTACAGCCCATGAAGAAATTAGATCGATTACGGAAGGTCCTTGGTGCCACTTCCTTAGTGCCAAGACGACTCAGCGTTTCCATGTGACCAGGAGAGCTCGACAATCTTCTTAAGCTTTTGCAATTGACTAAGTCCAACGTGTAGAGCCTCTTCAGGAATCCGATGTTTAATGTGCTTGCCGATGGAAGATGGAAGGGGCCCAGACTACTATAGGCTGCCTCGCGACTTGAAGCTAAGTTGGCTCTATGCTGGGAGGTTGGACTAGGCTCGATGGGCAGGGCGACCTTACCGCCCCGAGGGAGGCGGGGCACGTTCACTATTGCAAGTTGCTACTTTGATCCTCTTCTCGAGAGTAAGTAGAAGAGGACTTGCTTTGAAAGCACGGCTATTCACGAAATCAGGGAGCTCCTCGATATTGTCATCACCATAGTCGTCGAAGACTCCAGAGGGAATTGGGATGAATGGTTCATTGTAGTGCTCCTGTGGTTGATAAGGACCAAGGGCAGATAAGTCGCCCTCATAGAATGAGGCGATTCCACAACAAGCATTAGAGTGGTTTCTCCAGTTCCATGTAACCATGTGCTGGAAGTGACTGAGATGTTTCTTGTTGGAATAAACACTAGAAATTCAAAGTAAGTCATAAACAACCACAATTCAAAGTAAGTCATAAACAATCATACAGGAAACCACAAGCAAACAAAAATTAGGAGAACTTATTTATGTGCGAGTTGCCCTTGTATACTTGAGAAATCAATGTCCACTACCAAGTATGTATAAGTACATGTGCTTTTTTCTCATGATAAAACATATACAACTGAAAACAACGTACCTTGTTTAGAGTCGACCTCGATCACGCTTGAGTTAAGGAGTCCTAATCCCTTATTTATAGGTTGTGTGATGGATCACATATCATGGATATAATCCAAACGACACACCTCTTTGTCTCGTAACCGTTCCTGTATAAACACACTTTTAACCGTTAGATCAAAAGTTTTTTGTGTAAAAAGATAAACCGAAGATGAAAGACAAACCCAAACCCAACCCAGTAAAGGCTGGCACATGTGTAATATAACATGTCTTCACTAACCTCTTTAAACCAAGATTCATGAGCTACCAACTATATAAAAGAACATATGAGTTTGTTTCATTATTCAATATGAAACTAAACTTTATTTTCTCTTGATTTTCTCATACACAAATCCCTCACATATGACTTTTTATACTTTAAGACTTTCATATATATCAATTATGCATCAATTGAATATTTAAGGATTCTAAATGTAAATTAAATATTATTAATATACACGAGTTTAATTAACTCAACCATAATTAACATTAAATCCAACATTTCTCTCTTTAAACATACGTCCATCAATTTCATATTTTTTTTTGCTCAAATGGCGTATCTCCTCCATTTCTTCATCCATCTCTCCATGGTTCAATTGGTCTTCTAGCCCCTACATTAGTTAGTCGGACCTACCCTATCAGAGGTAATACTTATGATAGTATCCTTGCACTTTGAGCCTCCTCCCCTTTGTTAGGGTTGGTCAGGTCCTCTATATGGCTTCATTCCTCTTCAATGTAATAGGCCCCATTGCTAGGTCTAGTTTCATGGAAAGTGGTCATAGGCCATGGGAATGGATAGATAGATGCCATAAAAACTTGCATTGCAAGGAGTAAGGGAAAGAGGAGGTCATTGTCATAAACAGGGGAGAACTGTGTGTGTCGATGGTTCGGAGGCTCATCACAACGGCTTACATATACAAACCCACTCGATGGGATGCAGCTTAATTGGGTATGGCAACCTGTAAGACTATAATTCACCCTTAGACTTGTGTAACTTATTGTTTCATTATCGAATTAACTAAATATCCTTACTAGATTGAAATTTTCTCTGCAAAATAAAATGATTTTGATTTCTGATATTGTTCTTATGTTTGCATACAAATTTATAGAATCTGCAAATTCAATTGTGGCTGGTTAGAACATGAGCCACAAAAGTATATTTCACAACCTACACATACCTTCACATATTTAGATTTTATTGAAACCACCAACTAGAGTGGCAATTTTAGTGTCTGGTCATCTCAAGGGTGATTGGACAGCTAGAGTCTCAAAGTATTATACTCACAGAGAATCCTACCATTCTAGTTGTTCATATCATGTCATTTTATGTTCGTGTCATAAGTAGGTCAACCCAAGCACTTCTCATATCACTTTGGGTTTGTAGATACGAAATTTTTTACTCCAAGCCTATGTAGAGACTTGAAATGATAATTTCTTATCTACACGATGCGCGAGTGTGCCAGCTAGTTTGCAAAAATTAGCAAAGTTTTAATAAAATCCGACTTTTTGGCGATTGTGGCTAAGCGGACTCTTTTCGCTTTAGGCCTTCTTGAACCGATGCTCAAGAGTCAGCCTAAGTGCTTAGAAATTTTAAAATTATAGGTGAAAAACTCCAATTCACGTGAAGATTTGGTGTTTTTCAAAGAAGGAATGAGTGCACTTTGACTTAAAACTTTTGAAATGAACAAGTCCTGAAAAACAAAATGTTTTATTTTCAGGCCTTATTTCCCGAATCAATCTCAATGTCTTACAGACCTCTAAAAATTGCTAAATTTTTACAGGACTTAGCATGTGATATGAGGATCTATAGCACTTTATAGATCTTAATTCGGAGTTGTATTGAAGTAGAATTAAATCAATGAAGTACCTCTGCTCCTAGAACTGTCCTGTCATAGAAATACAGAGACTCAAATATGAGTCTGTATCTCGGTGATCGGAGTTTCAAATTTGATAAATTTGATATTGCTAGAAAGATATGAATGTCAGCTTTCCAATGAATCAAAATTCAACTAATTTGGAGGCCTACAAATAGAGCTATGGGATGAAAACCCAAGCTCTATTGTAGGAAAATAGAATGTTCAGACAATGGACATGCATTAACCCGATTTTGTCTATTTTTAATTACGTAGTTGCACGACCCTAAAATTTTTGAAAATTTTATTTAGAGTGAGCTTATGTGTGTAGAATGTGTGGACAAAATTTCAAAGTAATTGAAGTAGGGATTCGAGTACTAAAAATATAGCAAACAATGTATGCACAGATACGAAAGTTCAGTTTCAGGTTTTTAAGAACATACGTGATGCAAACTCACCCGAAATGAAATTGCAACAACACAACTCCACGAATTAAAGTGCTGAAATGAAATGAATGGAAATTATCTGTATAAGCTTAAGCATAAAGGTGGTAGAGAGTATAGAGTGTTTATAGAATATATTGGGGTAGAATCGCATAATCAAACATGTAGAGTGCGTGTGTGTGAGAGTGATAATTCAACAATGGAATGAAAATTCTGCAACTCTAAGCCTTATTATAACATGGGGGGAGACAATGATCTATTAATACAACCCTATATCAAATTGAATGAATAGAGAAGAAGAGTTTAGAATCGAAATTGGAAGAATACTAACACATTTTGCACAATTGGCTGGAGGTGCAAAGAATGGAATCCGACCACTATCTTCTTCTTCTTGCTTCAAACTCTCTTGCACTCAAGCCTATTTCTACCCCATTCTTCTACCCTCTCTTACCTTCTTGCAGCCCACAATTTTGGTTGTGCAACACTTCCTTTCTCAGCCCCAAAACCAACCCTTCTCTCTCCTAGCTAACCCTCAATTCCCCAAGCAAGATCAAGATAAGCAAGCATGCTTCACTCCCCCCCCCCCCACCTTGGCCCTATTTATAGGCCAGGGGGCTGGTTCTAGCCCTTTCTTTGGGGTGGGTTTTGGATCAGCTCCATGTCTGGTTTGAGACCCATTTGAATGGTCCTCTTTGTGGTGGATTGAACCAGCCCCATATGGGCTGGTCTCTAGGTGCAGTCGGCCTTGACTAGGCTCCACCAAGTGTCCCCTTTTGATCGGCCAGTGCTATGAACTTGGCCTACCTTGGCTTGATCGTTTGGTGCTACTTTAATTGCTTCATATTACCTGATAGACTTGGTTCCTTCCAGCCATATTCTTGATTTTGGATCGATCTTGGACTTGATCCATGTGGGTGTACCTCTTTGTTTGGTCGGTTGCACCATGTTGGTGTGAGCATGGCTTGTCTTGGCTCGATCATATGAGGAACTCTTGGTGATGCTTTGATTGCAAACCATGTCATTTGATATGATCTTCCCTGGACATGTATCTGATTTGGATTGCCTTCATCCATCATGATCTCAGCCCACTGTGGGTGCACTCCTCTTGATTTGATTTGATAAGCTCGACCCCATCTAACTTTTGCATTTGAATTTGAACTTGCCTTGAAACGAAGCTTGATTCAGTCCATGATTCCAATTCAATCCATCCATGATCTTTATCTATTTCTGGTAGGCTTCAATCTTGTTTGATTCGAATAGGCTTGGCCCACCCTTCGCTTTTTGACTTGGTCTCGATCTAGACTTGGATTGGGTCTTACCTATTTATCTGCTTTGTTTCGAAATCCGTGGGTTGTTTAATCTTGAATTTAAAACCTTTATTTTGAAATATTCCCTAAAAGACTTAAACTTTAAAAGTTGGGGTTTTTGAATTTAAAGGTTCATAAAGGCTTTAAATTGACTTTCGAAATTTAGGAGTTTTGAAAATATTTTAAATTTTGGGTGTATACAGGGTTGTATGAACACAATGCATACTCCTAACATGAGTAGGGACTTTTTGCGTTGTTTTTCGAGTTTTGAGTGATGTTCATGCAGTGTTATGTCATAAATATATCATCCTGAATACTGCCTGATTTTCTTAATAATTTTGATGGACATGAGCATAATGCAAGAACCACATATTTGTACTCCTAACACAAGTACGCACCATGTTCATGTCTTATATTATTAGCCTTACCACCAGTGGTGAGATGAATTTTGAGTCAAGTTAGTGGCTAGGAACTCTCTAAGTCAGTTGAGCTATTGCTCTTTATTAGGATAGATAAAGCAATAACTTATCTTTTGAATTTGAGAACATAATTCTTATTCATACATCCTTTTTATTAAACATAAATCATTTTTCTAAAAAACTCTAAAATATCCCTCTAGTTTCTCTCTCATCCACACCTATTTTACATGACCCTTCAATCTAGCAGTTCCACCATCGGTTCTACACCACCACTGAAGTCGTTGGAGCCCTATCGCTAGTTATACACAACCCTCAACAGTGTTTCCCTCCTACCTTTGTGTGTTTTAGTTTCAATCATGATATTCAATCTATTTTCATTACTTTTGATATATTATCATTATTTTTTACTTATTTTAATCTTATTTAATTCTTACAACTATAATACACATATTATTGAAAGTTTTCATCAATTTAGTAATCAATCGCATGAAAACGGATAAAAATATCAAGTTTTCGTCTAGTTTCAAGTAAGGTGGGTGTCGGCGATTAGGAAAGAGACATGCCCTAGGCATGCATGTCTTTACCAAGGAGTATGCCTGAGGCGGACCACCTCTTTACAAGTCGTTGTGCCTCAAACACGCTTGACTTTCCAAAGAGACACATCTCAAGAACAACTCTCTAGAAGTAAAAACACACTCGATGTAGGCTCTCTTTTAAAATATTTGTAACCTAGGCGCATCACTATTAGATTTTTAGACGTATACAAAGTACATTACTCTGCATTTTTTGTTATGTTAATTGCATTATTCTTAACATATATGATGTCATAGAAATCAAGTGACAATGTTTATTGTCGTATAGTAAACTTTGGATATACTACATATAATAATATTGAGATTGATCAAAGTGGACCAAATGACATATTTGTTAGTTGGTTGGGTGATGATTGATGTAACGATGCATTTCTTAAATGTGAGGGTGATGGATTTGATTATGTATTATGTTTACCATAGATACGATATTTTATAATCGAAATGATATGATATAGTGGGTAAAAGATATTGGGAAGAAGCACAATTCTCGATCAAAAAAGTAAAGGTACGAGAAGCAAAGTATGGATTGGATGTAAGAGAAGTGGAAAATACAAGAGCAAGAAAAAAGTTGGTATTGAAAGTTGTCGATGGATTGATACGAAGAAGGTGAGTGTCCATTCTTACTTTATAGGAGAGAGTGAAACTGATGATTTGTAAAGATTGAATGTAGTTAATAGTACACATAATCACCCTCTAACCTTGTATTTGGAAGAATATACATTTACAAGTAGATTTAATAATGGTGAGTATAGTATGACAAAAGAGGATGAGCAAAAGTCATTGTAAGCCAAAGCATATTTATCACAATTGAAGCATCTTAATGATATAAATTTTAGTATAGTAAGACACATTTACAATATGAGGATGAAAAATAGAAAAGAATATGGGTGGTCAATCTATTCTCCACTAGCTATTGTATTCATTAGATAGTCACCAAGACCACACTCGACACAAGAGGATACTAGATACGAATATTGTTAGTGACATTGTGTTTGTATAACTTTAGTCAAATAAGTTATTACCTGCTTTTCCAAAGGTGTTAGAGTTTGATTAGAATACAAGATGAATATATATGAGTTATTTTTTGTTATATTTGTTCATACTTGCATATATACTAACAAGATAATTATTTGTTTATTTCACAGACATACGAAGCCTTTCTTGGAAGTTGTAGGATTTACATCAATAAATAAGAATTTTCTTATGATATTTACATTTATAAGTATAGAAAAAGAGAATAATTATGTGTAGGTGTTGAGATGCATTAGGGAGTTATATACGGTGAACAAATTTTCCTATATAGTTTGTGGTGATGGGGACTTTACACTTATACATGCAACTGAGATTATATTCTTAGAGATAGCATATTTTCTATACAAATATCATATTGCTAATAATATTGAGAGATATACTGCTTGGTTGAATAGAAATAAAGAAATAACTACCACATTTGGTAGTAGTTGGAGCAATATTGTTGACTTAGTATATGAGAGCATATATATAGAGGCATTAGCTATGATGGAGGTGAATTGAAAATTTTACTTATTTTACTTTCTTATGTTAAGAAACAACGATTAGGCTCATAGAAAGAGGAGATTGTCTTAGCATCAACAAACAATATAGTGCATTATGGTACTCATACAACTAACCAGTAAGTGAGAATGCTTGTTTTTACATAAGTAAATCAATATTTTTTTCAAATCCTATATTGTTTATAGTGTTTTGGTTGAGAGGATTGAAGGTGTACATGTATGGTTAAAAGGTTTCTCGGTAGTTTCACTAGGCGGTTTGATACAATATGGACTCAACTCCATTCATTCATATAGTTGCAGATCATGAAACTAAAGAAGTCATTTGAGGAACCGTAAGCTGGTAGTATCCACTATATTGATTATATATAAGGGATGATAAGAAATTTAAAGAGAAGAGTCTCATGACATCTCTTTGATCTAATTGTCAAAGAAATGAGTTCTATGTAAATAGAAGGAATTAATCCTCATTCATGTTGATATACACTATGGCAGTCACATAGATTGTCGTGTGCTCACAAGATCAATATACTATTCAAGAATAGTGAGAGTCTCCAACTTTTTCAATTGATACATTATGAAAGAAGCTTGACATGGAGATAGATTATCCTTTCTCACTTGAGTGCAAAGATAAGGAACAAAAGATGCATAGTAAGTTGATTGACTTATTAGACGAGCATTTGAATCATCATCACACTACACTGGAATAGTCACCTCTTTAGTGTCCTAAAGGCAGGCCTTCTAATAGATCTACCAAAAGAGAGTTGTCTCCATAAGAGCACGTAGGGATGATGTTACTCGAGGAAATACCGGTAGGAGCTAAAGACATGGTTGTGGTGAGCATATGGATTATCTTCTAAATGTAGTGTTTCTTCTACTGGTAGTTTTGATCCTTTATTCGATGTTGCAAAGGATTTTGTATCTTCACGTATTGATGCATCCCATATCTGAAAGACTACCAAAATGTTAGATTTTAGAAAATACAATAAAACATAGATATCTTTCTTTATAGGTCAATATATTGATAGGTGGTTGAATGTCCTTGAAGATGGTAATTATAGATACCATGTTATTGGAGAGTTTTTAGAAGAGAATGAAGCATGAAATGAAGCTCATATAGTGTGTTTTAGGGAGGTCGCACAACATTAAGATATATGTTCTAAAGGAGGGAGGTGTTGGGGCAATTCTCCAATGCATTGCATATTGGGAGGATAGTGAATGTCCTTCTGAGCATTGGATGTCGATGTCTGATATGGGTTGGGTTATAGATACGGTGTAAAATGTTGCATTAGTACAACTCTTAAGGATTGAGTAAAAAATGTTCCTTCAATTATTAGCATAGTTAATTACCTATATCACATGTGTAGTATATGTACTATGAGGATGATATTTTCTTGCAGTAAGTTGGTTTATTTTCTTGTTTGTATTGATGAATATTATATTGAGTTTGAGTATTATTTTGTTTATATTTTCTGTAGATACATATGTTAGATGGTTCTTGATGCCATTTATATTTTCATCTTAGGAGCATTACAAACATGATAGTGTTGTTGATTGGGATTTACAGTTTCCTTTCCTGTGCGTATTACACATTCTTTTAAACTAAGAAGGCCAAGTAATGATAATATATACAATGTGGATGATGATTAACAACTTGTGTACTAAGTTGCATGTTCTTTCTATGTTTTGATTGTATATCTTGATTACTAGCTTACTTAATTATGTTGTTTCTATATTTTAATTATATATATTTTTTGGCATGTGATGAAAGAGATAACGCAATTGTTCAATATTTATATATGTATATATATATGACAAATAAAGATCGAAAATCAATAGAGGAAGAAAAACAAATGTGTTTGTTTACATGTAACATACAATAAATATTCATTAAGTTGCATATACAATACAAAATAAGCTCATCTATCCTTCATCATAGTCGGGCATATAGTCGGTCATCATTGCGTACTCTCTCATAATGATCATCAAGGAGGTTGGACATATCACGATATAATGTATTGAATATGGTACTATATGATTTTCTAGATCACAAGTCTCGTCATTCGCAAGTCATCAACAACACACTATAACAAAAGCAAAAGATGGGTGAATACTTGCAACAAACAAAGTATAGAATAAAGAATAAATGAACGATTAATACATTACTTGATTTATCATTTGTGATGTTGTAATGTGATTTCTCGATGCAGATGGAGGTGTCTATATCGATGCACAAAATCTCTTAATAACAATGGATATGTAAGTGCAACATACCGGCTTATATATGAAAAATAACATTCATGTGAGCATGACGCCTGCACACCAAGTGTTGTAGTCTAAGGTTATGTGAGCTATGTAAGTATCATTGTGCATCTTGTGGATGGTACTCCACTATAGTTTTGCTAGTCTATGTACTACAATTGGTCTTAATGGTTCAATTGAGATATATTGACAATGACTAAATCAACAAGCAGCTCAGTGTGGCATATACAGCTCTACGATATCCAAACATTGAACTCATTCATGATATAGGGACAAGTGATAGGTATGTCCCAAACATGCCTCTTTCCCAACTTTTGATGCCAAAGCTCATGGGTGAAACAAATAAACACCCAAAAAAATTTAAAACAGAAAATACTTATTAATCTTGATTTTAAATAAAAAAATCACGGATGATTAATAATGAATGTGAGCACAATCCCTTTAATACCGACTTGAGCATGATCCTTAAAGAAAGAATGAGATGATAATGAAGAAAAATGAAATGTTGATTTTGAAGACCATGCAATTGCTTTTCAAAAACGACAAAATCGTAATGGATATGAGCACAATCATAACAAAGACAATGGAATCATAATGAACAATCTTTCAATGATGAAGAGTTCAAGTAGATGAACATAGATTCGGTGGTGGAGAAAATGGGGTGAAGAAGGAAAATCTATGAAGGGTATTTTTTAAAACATCGCATGATGAGGTGTATGAATAGCAATATCCCTTTTAGAATTGATACACACCCCTTTTTTACTATTGACACTTTTTTATTATGATTTTTATTTTATCCCTGTTAAATCTAAAAATTACCTTGATACCCCTAAGGTTTAAATCTCTCTCTCCCTCTATAGATTCTCTCCTTATAATTTTATCAGTGACCAACAACCTGAAGTTCGATCCAATACACGATATTGAACCATCTACCATTTCATAGTGCTTCAAATTCGATTGAAAAATGATAAAAAGAAAAAATGAAGGAAGAAGAAGAGAAAAATGGAGAAAGAGACCAATTTGAGGAGGATTTAGTGATTTGGTGAGATATTTCATTGATTTGATGTATTTTTTTGTTTATTGGTATATTGATTTATTCTAAACCGGAATGAAAATGAAAAATGAGGTCAAATTTTTTACTCGAGACGCAACACAAGCGCGTCTCTCTAATAAAGGAGATGCAACCTTAGCCGCATCTCCTTTGTTGGAGAGACACGACTGAGGTATGTTTCTCTCATCGGGTCGAGTTTGACGTTATTTTTTATTTTTTGTATGTTTCTTGAATTTTTTTTCTTCTTTTGTTCCTAATTTTTACTATTGTTCTTTTCTCATTATTGTTTCATTTTCTGTTTCATTTTTCTTGTTCTTGGTTCTTCTTTCTTTTTTCTTTCTATTCGAAGAGATTTGTAACGATATTCATTGTTAAGTTCTGAAAAAGACAACGCTAAAACCTATTGAAACATAGGTCGAGTAAAGAGATATGGTAAGAGAGACCCTTACTGAAATTGGGTGAGAGAAGTTGAGAGGAGAGAGAAAGTGATGAGAGATAATTTTGGTATATTTAAAAAGAAGATGTATGAATGGTAAAAGAGGTGTGGAGATAATAATCCGCTTGGATTTTGGTATCAACAAGTATTAATAGACGCCCCAAACTAGCGTCCTTCCAAATTTTTTTAGAAGTTCTTAGTATAGTCCCTTGTATTACAGGTTGGAATCTGCCTAACCCCGTCTTCATTATTCCCCCAATAAAACCCTCGAAGTCGCTCTTCTTTTCAAGATTGAAAGCTCTCTCTACATATTTGAGCGGATCAAGCTCAAATTTGCTCCAAGGAGTACCAAATCCAATTTACTAATCAGATCCGCAGCTGCACTTGTGTCAGGTATGCTCGTATTTGTAATTTGGGCGTGTACCCGTCAAATCCGGAGTAAATCTTGGATCTAACAAAATAAAGAGTCGAAATCCAGATTTTATTACCAAATCCAAGTAAATTAATCACTTCACTGCAACAAATGAATAAATTTTGCAAAAATCAACGACTCTCTCTCTCTCTCTCTCACACACACACGCACACGTAAACAGGGGGAAATACGAGCGATAGAGGAAAGAAAAGATTTTTCCCTCCGCTTTCCCGCCACCCGCGATGCCTTTAAATCCCCCCAATCTCTATCTCCATCTCAGTCTCTGTCCTCTCTGTCCCTCGGCTATTTCCCCTCCTTCCCTCCAAAACCACAAAACCCTAAAACCTATAACTCCACGAGCGGCAGGATGCTGAGATCCGCATCCAGGCAGATCGAGCGGGAACAGAGAATCCACAGGCTCCTCAAACCCGGCGCCCTTGCTCAGATCCGAGATTCCAGATTGCGCTCTCGATCCCGCCACGGGAAACCTTTGGATCTGACCCCCAACGCATCTTTTCCTAGGGTTTTGGCTTCTACCCAACATCTCTCCCTCGACGATTTCCCATTCTTCCCATCTTCTCGGCCTTCCGGCCTGCAATTCCCTCAAAGAAAGAAGCTTGTTGCCGTTAAAAAGGTGCCGGCCATCAGCGAGGAGTTGATCTCGGAATTGCTCAGTAGCGAGTTAGTGGCTGCGCATTGAAATTTTCTTTAGGGTTTTGCTTTTTTCTGATTTGTTGAATAGATTCGCCTTTGCGCCTCGGAAATACTTGTAGAATTAGATGCTGAAATAAAGTGAAAATTTTCAGTAAATGAGAAAAAATCCACAAATTATGCAATGCAAAATGTGGCCTTTTCGTTGTGTCCTACTCTTTGTTTTCATTTTCGCGAGAGAATGGAAATGCAAGCTCTCATTGAATACCTGGCTAAAAATGTGGAAATTATTGTATCTTGGAAAATAACCATCTTATATCTACATATGAAGAGGGCCAAGCCTGGATGAAGAAGGAGATCATTAGGTAGCCGTTATAGAGTATGATCCTTCAAGACAATTGGGTTAGCTAGGTTGCTCTTATGTTGTACCCTCTAACCAGACCCAAGAAATGTTTGAAAAGGCTTGGCTGATGTAAGCTTAATAAAACATTTTTTGTTTCTTTTCCTTCTTCTTCTTTGGGTTGAGCTAGTTGAGTTGATATGAAATAATTCATGCCTGAGGCCAAAGCCTAAAGGAACTTTTGCTGTTCATGAAGGCATGTGTATCGATCCTTTTGAGATTTGGCAGGTGAAGTATCAGGCTTATATTGATTTAGGTATGCATTTATTACTATTAGTTTTCCAAACATGTTGCATTTTTAGATAGTTAAGAATGTAGACATGCAAAAAAAGATGATAGATATACTCTAGCAGTCGGTCTTGATGTGTTAAGCTCTATCTGTTTCGGTGGTAGAAGTTTATGCTCAAATTTACTTTATCAGTAACGGGTACAGAGAGAAGGGGTGGCATCTGGTTTTCGTATCTGAAAAACTTTTGGTTTCTTGTATCTGTCACAACTATGTTGCAACTCCGTTGATGCCTTTTCGTTTTTTATCTGATTGATGGTCAGCAAATGAAGCATCGAACCACAGTTCCAGCAAATATTTACTCCTATCATATGGACAGCATCAATTGCAACAGATTATGTACTTCCGTTTGTGTCGGTTCTTCATCAAGTTAAATTTAGTATATTTTGAGTTGTTTTCTAGTATTTAGTCTCAATAATTTTATAAATTGCTTGTCACTAGGCACAGTTTTTAGACTCTTTGATGTAGTTGAAGAACGTGTCGCTGATTGCAGAGCAAGAGTGTTCTCAAAATCAAATAGGTCTGATAACTATTTCTAGGTGTAATCAACTCAGCCAACTCCTGTTCTAATTTTCATGATTTTCAGTGAAGTTTAATTCCTTTGATTTAAAAGTTTGTCAACTTAAGCTCGCTTGATTCGGTTCAATTGATTCTCTCAATCATTTTAACAAAAATTGGATTCAAGAGCTGATTTTCAGGCATCATTGCTGTTGAGTGCCAAACTCTTCTTTACCAGTTACTACTGATTATGGATGTTAATATAATGGTGCTGTCCTCTGCAAGGTTCACGGTCTACTTTCTCATTTATGGGTGGTCCTGTATGAATTAATGCGGCCAGAATTATTCTTTTTTGGCGCGAAACGAGAGTTATTCTGAAAATATGACAGAGTAAACGCTGCAAATCGATTGATGAAAGAAGTCTTTGAGCTTGTAAGTCGGGTTTAAACTTCTACCGGGTTTGGGTTGCAAAATGGTAAAACAGCGTGAACCATTTTAATGGTTGGTCGTATTATAACTCCATCGGCCTTGGACTATCCATTGGGTTAAGACTCAAGTTTGTGTCCAGGTGCAGAAATCGATACTCAAACTGATTTTTGTTTTTGTTTTGAGTTGGATTCCCTCAATTGAATCTCATTCTCCAAAGGGCAGCTGAATTGAGGGTGGGAAAGTCCTTGAGGTGTGTTTGATAATCGTGGGCACGCAGAGATAAATGCATGCATGGCTGTGTTGGTCAACATCATAAAGGAGGTGAGACATAAGAACTGGACCTAAGGGTTTCGCATGAAAACTCAAACTCAAGTATCTCTTGTCAGTACTGTTACTGCCGCATTACATAAAAACCCAAACATATATATTATTCACGGATCAAACAAGAAACAATGATTTCTATAAGCTCATAAGTCCAGACTTATAGTTCTAGTACCAAGGGCTTTGTCATGAATTTCCTTGAATGGTTCTAGTGTATGCATAATTTGTATATATCTTTTGTTTTGAATACACCTGGTAAGGCTCTACCTAATATACTTTGCTTTTCCGAAAAAAAAGAAAGGGCTCAAGTGTATCTGTTAAAGGTAAATATAATTCTCACAGAGCGACGGATCTATATTGAGCCAAGACGGGCGACAACCCAACCCAAAATTTGGTCGCCGGACATCCAAAGTTGAATACGTGATACATACTTCACCTAACCACCCTAAACAGTTCCATGAGCTATTCGACCTACCCAGATCCACCACCCTTTCCGTGCTTGCCATGACAGCGGAACAGTTTGCCCTTGACAATGAAGAAAGATTAACAAGGAGAATTTGAACATGTTTTCTCCGAATGGATGTTGACTCTTCTGGTATAGACGAATTCCTTTTTCATGTTTGCTCCCACTGATTTGGATTCTCAAAAGGTAAGAATCCAAAACTAAATCACATATGAACTCCTTTCTTATGTTTGCTCCAGCCCCCAGTACTTAGAATCTGATTTGGATTATCGAAAAGTTAAAGAATCCAAATAAATTTCACATGAATTCCTTTCTCATGTTTGCTCCATCTGCCCACCACTTAGATATGATTTCGATTCTCACAAACTAAGAATCCAATAGGAATTCACATCTGAATTCCTTTCATATGTTTGCTCCAACTTCCTGAGATCTCATTGGAATCTCGAAAAGCTAAGAATCCGAATCAAATTCACAGTTGAATCCCCTTCTCTATGTTTGTCGCGCATCATTTGAACTTTGAATAAACAACAGTTACAAAGTCACCAACAAAGTGAAGAATAGGTCTCTTCAATATAATGCTTGGAAACATATAATACATATTGCATACATAGACCTTATAGAAAAGGATTCCATGTCCTCCGTTGCGAAATCCAAAACGGGAAACATAGCTCAGAAACGTATAATACAGATAAGAAAAGGATTCCATGATCTTCTACATAGCGAAAATCGGAACTGAAAACAGAGAATGTTTACAAGGCATTCCCAATTGACCTCAAGGTTAAGAAGAGAAACAGCATCCAGCATACAAGTTTTTATCTTCACCAACAGAGCAAGAAAGCAGTGGCCGCAGCTCCGCAGAAAGAGCCAATAGAAAAAATGAGACGGAGGAGAAGGAAAAGATCAATGGTTATTTACGTGAGGGCCTCGGCTCCAGCGACAATTTCGAGGATCTCGCCGGTGATCTTGGCCTGCCGCTGGCGGTTATAGGCGATGGAGAGGTTGCGCTTGAGTTCGACAGCGTTATCAGTAGCGTTGCTCATAGCGCTCATCCTTGCAGCGAGCTCACTAGCAAGAGACTCCTGCAGCGCCCTCAGTATCTGGCTGTTGAGATACAACGGCAGCAATGCGTCTAGAATCTGTACTGGGTCCTGCTCGAACTGCAGAATAGGCGAGAATTCCGGCGTCGGCAACCGGACGACATCCCTCTCGACACGAAGCTTCCCCTCGCGCGTCGTCAGCCGAAACAACTCGTCCTCCGCTGCGTCGACGCAGTTCCCATTGATGTCGCAGATCTCTCCTTTAGGGGAGAGCGGGAGAAGAGTGTGAATTACGGGCTCGGACTTCACCAGGGAGACGAACTTGGTGTAGAGGAGTTCGACCTTGTCGACGTCTTCGGAGACGAAGAGGGAGAAGACGTCGTCGGCAATGGCCTGCGCCTCCTTCGCCGTCGGCAGGTTTCCGGCTTCAAGGAAGCGGTCGACAGGGATGTAAGGGCGGCGAGAGAAGTAGGAATTGCCCTTCTTGCCGACGGAGATGAGGGTGAATTCAAGGCCGAGGCTGCGGAGCTCGGCCATCCGGGACTCAGCCTTCTTGATGATGGCGTTGTTATAGCCACCGCAGAGGCCGCGATCGCCGGTGATAACGACGAGGGCGATCTTGCGAACGGGGCGGACGGATGTCAGAGGGCCGTCGATGTCGTCGGTCTGGAGCTGCTGGTTAATGTTGTAGAGGACTTCAACAAGCGTCTCGGAGAAAGGACGGCCGTTCACGACGGCTTCCTGGGCACGACGGACCTTGGCGGCGGCGACAAGCTTCATGGCTTCTGTGATCTTCTGGGTGTTCTTGACGGAGTCGATGCGCTCGCGTAGCTCTCGGAGGCCACAGACGATGACGGAGCGCTTCCGGCGACTCTGGTGGTGATGGGGGAGGAAGGAGGAGGCGGAGGAGGAAGGGGAAGGCAAAAGGGGGTTCTTGGTACGGGATTTGGAGAGCCACATTGGGAGATTGGAACAGGCGGCCATGGTGCTGGCGATGATTCAGAGAGAGAGAGAGAGAGAGAGAGAGAGAGAGAGAGGAATGAAGAGGCGTGGGGAAGGGGAGGAGGCAAATTAGAGGTGGGAAATTTGGGAGGCGGATTGGGTTTGATTCTTTCGAGATAAGGAGGGTGACCGCTGTGGAATTCGTTCATGTTTGTGTTTCGGGTTTACACCTGACGATACACGCTTAGAGGTGCCCGGTTTGGACTGGGATCCAGCGGGTTGAACTGGACCTTGGAACCGGCCAGAACCAGAATCGAGGAACTGTAAGCTGAACCAAACTGGAATCTTAGAGGGAGTGTTTGATACAAGGTTTGAGAGAAAGTGGACATCATTTTTTTTATGCTTGCAGTTTTAAGTTTTATTGTGCATTAGACGTGAGAACATCGCTCACAAAGAATTATGATTTCATAGTTCCAATTTGATTCAAAAACTTTGGTATTAGAAAGAGAAATAGGATCACAAGAATTGGACCCAGAAGCTCTGCACGAAAACTCAAATTCATCATTTTCTCTCCGATTGCTACCTCACCAACATGAAAACCCAAATATTAATATCACTCACAAATCACACATAACCAGAATTCTTCGTTTAAGCATGCACTTGAAGTACCATGACCCTCATGGTTCAACTCTACTTTAAGAAACCAAAATGAAATCGACTGTTTAAAACCTATGTTCAAGACATTTTTATTCGGTTTTAAATTCACATGTATTTCATAAATTTTTTCAACCAAACTGGCATGAGAAGATTCAAAGGAAATGAAACCGAGCCTACATCAAGAGGGAGGCCAGTTTCACGTTTTGGTGAAACGAGAACTGCCGATTTGGAACTGATTGTCACTCACATGGCTTGTTGTCTAGAGCGATACATGATCATTTGCCGATATGAAACTGATTTTCCATCGGTCTTCCTGATTGTTTATTCTCTAACTACAAAGGAGGTCAAAAAATCGTGAGCCATCAATCAAAAGAACAAAAAAACAAGATTGAGTGATACATGATCATTGACTATAAGAAATCACCAAAAAATTACTGTCGTTGTGGGTTGATCCCTTGTGTCGTGCTCTCTCCTGATCTGAGCCAGAAATAAAAAAAAAAAGCAAGGGGTGAAGGAGGGCAAACACAAACCAAATCGTCGGAGTTTTTAATTCCGACGACATTTTTTTAGGCATGTACTCTTTTGAGACCAGAACCAGAACCTAACGTCTTCAATCATGGGCGACATTTTTTAGGCATGTACTCTTATGAGACCAGAACCAGAACCTAACGTCTTCAATCATGGGCATCTTGACTATTCAGCCTCCTCAACCAGGAACGCAGAAACTCACTCTGCATCTCAACCAGAAATCAGAAGTTTTTGACTTCTGGTTTGAGACTAAATCGAAACAGGGGTAAACAAACTCATGTCCCCGTCGTCCAACCAGCGTCACTATTTTTCCAAAAATCGATCAGTTTTACAAAACCACAGTTTTTGTGCTTATATTTTACCAATTTATCCAATGTCCTTTATTAGAATTCCAATAATGCTCTAAAAGTTGCATTTTTCTTGTTTTCCTTCTGATTTTTCTCAGTGTAAATAAGTTAGCTTACTCAAAGCTTGTTGTTTGCTTCTTTTTTATGTCTTATTTGTTAGGCATTTATTTTTGAGAAATTTGTCAAACTAAAAATGACATCAAGAGTTTGTGTTTCTAAACTAAATATAATCCAAAAATTGAATGGTTTGAACTTTCAAACTTGAAAAAAGTATATTTCACTAGTCTTACATTTGAGGGTTTAAATTATATCTTAAAAGAAATATGAAATGAACCTACAATAGAAACATCAATTGAGGAAGGGAAAGTTATAGAACCTTCTCTAGAGATGACATTATGGCCAAAACTATAATGTTAACCGACATAAAAGATGACCTAATTAAGGTTTTTGAAGACCCTGAGACTGCAAAAGAAATGTTCGATGTAATTACAACTAGTTATATATATGGTTACTCTTCTAACAATGCAACTCCTATAAAATGAAAGAATCAGACAATATAGTTGAACATGTAAACAAAATGCTTGTCATGACCATATATTTACCTGCGACAATAAAACCATCCTTAACCGAATACAAATATCTACAATCTTGAATCATCTCTCCTCTTCTTAAGATATATTCACCACTGCTCTTAGGGTTAACTCTACAATTACCCTAGCCCAACTTCTCTTGGAACTCGTAATTGAAGAGGAGCACCTTTAAAAGGGTAAAAAAAAAACTACTACTTACTCAAGATGATCTTGGCTCTAGTTCTCAAAACCATCAAAACAAAAGAAAATAAAATAAAATTTTTGGTAAATTTAATAAGAAAAGCTATATATGTGCTTCAACTATAGAAAAATAGAGTACTACGAAAGAGACTACTATACCGCAAGAATGGTGATGACAACACTCACCGAAGCCACCAAAAGGAAAAGCATGAAATAGTATGTTTGACTTATGAGTGGCTTCATCTAGATTGTGATGTTTTTGGTTGGTGGATTGATCTTGTAGCAACGTGTCATATTGTAAAGAGCAAGAATAAAACAATCAACCTCAAAGAATACCTACTTGGAGAACATCATGTGTGTATGAAAAATAATACATATTCATGTTTTAGGAGTAGGGTCCTTTAAGATCGATATATCAAGAACTCTTTTACTATTCATTGATATATTAATTGTATTCTATATAAGGCACAATTTAGTCTTATCAAAAATAGTTTTGAGGTTAGATTTTTTCCTAAGAAGTTAACAATAGGGAAGCATGGTTGTGTATACTTTGTTGAAACTTTTGATTTTGATCACGGTCTATTTAAACTTAATACTATGAATAATGAAGCATCATCCTCTTCTTCTACTGAAAAAAGTTTAATAAAACATATTTAATAAATAGGAGGCTTTTATTTAAGAAAAATGATGAGACAATCATTTTCTAAAGAAGCGATGATAGACAAAAGTTTACTAAAAAGAATTCACACTGACATTTGTATTCCATATTTTAAAACAAGGTTCCATAGAAGGAAGGTTTATTCGATAACCTTCACTATGGATATATATACCTTTTGTCATATAAGTCTAAGGTATTAGACATATTTTAAGAATATAAGGAAGAAGTTAAAAATCAACTACAGTACACAATTAAAGTATTGAGATTTGTTCGAGGTGATGAATATACCTGAATTGAGTTTTTTGAATATTATAAAGAATATAAGATATCTAAGCAAAATATAATGTCTACGTCACCTCAATAAAATGGTGTAATTGAATGATATAACATAATCCTTTTAAATATGACAAGATTCATGTTAAGATATACTTCTCTACTTAAAGTATTTTGGAGAGAAGTAGTGTATATAACTATGTATATCTTAAATAGAGTTCTTGCCATATAAGTTATGGACTGGTAGAAAATTATACCTTAGTGCCCTATAAAAGTGGGGTTTTATAGCATATGTTAAGATCTTAGACCAGTCTAGAGATAAACTAGACAACAAATCTTTGAGAGTGTTTGATTCACGTTATTGCTTGGGTTGGGCTCTCAATTTTAAGAATTATGGTACCAAGTCCACCTTTTAAATGAAACAAGGAACATGAGAGAGCCCTGGAACTACAGTTTCATGAGACAAATTTCACTTACAAAAATTGGCTCATGTCAAGGGGTGAGCCTATAGAGTTGAAACTTGGAATTGTTGCCTCTATCTCTCGATGCCCTAACCCTCCTCTCTCTCACACATACACAATGCTCTCATCTTAGTGTTCTGTTCTCCAAAACCAGTGTTGCTCATTATGAATATGCAAGGTATAGGTAATGGTTTCCCATCTCTTCTTTTTTCGTCTCTCATATGGGGTATCAAACTCATGCCCGTCAAGTTGTGAATGAGTTCCTACACCTATGAATCTGCCCTGACTAAGCTATTCTTATGAGTTCACCCTTTCTCTACAAGAAATATGACATCTACCAGACTTACATTGTTTCAAGCCTTCAACTACAAAGTGAACAAGGCCACTAGCAAAAATATATGTATGAGATTATGAGTTGCAAAGTAACATTGAATTTGCAAAAATATATGCTAAACCATTTGACTACCTCTACAATGTAGATGGTAAAATGCTTGTTGATCTGCATTGCCTCCTTGAACTTTTCAATGGCATCTGAATGCATCTAGCTCTTCTTCCTTCACCTTTCCCTATATATTCACGTATAAGCTCAATTAACATGTAAATGATTAACTATGTATATGTATTGGGGGAGTATAATTGAAATTAAACTCAATCCGTAAAACACTAGCTTGCTCTCTTACCTTTTGTAAATTGGGCAATTTGGTTGTCCGTATGATGCACAAAAAGTGTTTGACAGAATGCCGCAAACTCCCATTGACATATTGAATGCAATGATAATCGGCTATTCAAGAAATAGGTATTCTTCAAAAGTTTTATATTTGTATAATATACTTGTCTCTGCCTGATAGCTCCACATTCTCTCTCACTCTTAAGGTTTTTATTAAACTTCCAAATTTAGGAAAGGGATAAGAGATTTTGAGTGTCTAAGAAAGACCTTGTTACTTTTACTTGGACTACAATGGTTACTGGTTATGTGCAGTACAGTTTCACAGGTGAAATTCTTAGCTTGTTCCTTGTAATGCAGAAAGAGACATATGAGCCAGATTCAGTTGTTCTTGTGAGTGCATTACTAGCTTGTTCACATATTTTCTCAATACATTGTTTCATTAAGAAGCTCAATTTTGATGTGATTTCAACTTATTTGATTGATATGTATGCCAAATGTGGTAGCTTGGTAACAACAAGGAAAGTATTTTATTCGATGAGCTTTAAAGATCCGATTTCTCGGAATACAATGATCTCAAGCTATGACATTCATGGTCTTGGGGGGATAGAGTTGAACTCTTCAAGCAATTGGTTGATACTTTTGGAAGGACTTTATTTTCAACTTATAGTTGTAATGGATTTTGTTATGGACATGAAGTTGTAATTGGTTTTATTCTCAAAGTTATTATGGACTTAAAACATGCTTTAAAGATATTTGTATTCATCTTCTTTATATGATATATATATATATATATTATATATATATATATATATTGTAACTCTCTTGGCAATTTTTTTTAGAAAAGAGAAGTACAAACATATTATATTAAAACAATTATGAATGCCATTTTAGAGTGTATTCCTTTTTCTTAAGGCTGATTTATTTTTCATAACTTTTGATTCTATTTTTAAATAGCAAACAAAGGTAATAGTAGCTGATATGCTTGTTGTTATAATTGCCCAACACTAGAATTGCTTTTGGGCAAGAATAGACTATCAAAATTTCAAAGGAATGCAGAAGTACAAATTATTGACCGATTGAACATATAAATATAATGTTTGTAGTTATAATTATTGTTTGTAGTTCTAATTGAAATAGTTGATCAATATATATATATATATATATGTGTGTGTGTGTGTGTGTGTGTGTGAACATTATTTATCAAATATGAAACTATTTGTAGGAAGTTGAAACTCGAGTACTAGGTCAAAGAGCAAATCAAATGCAGAACTATGGTTTCAAATATCAGTTCCAAGTGTAAATCAAAGAGGATAATATAGATGGTCCTTATCATAGGTTCTAGTCTCATATGGGCCTCAAATTGTTGTTTTAGTACCAATGTCCTGGTACTCTTAATCAAATTGAGGATATCTTTATTGGTTCTAGCACAAGAACCTTGGATTGATAAAGAGTAGGGATGGAAAATAATATTCTTACAAATAATAATGATAATGATAATGGTCTTCTAGATCTTGATGAATCACCATTCAAACTTATAGAACCGAAACCAAATGATCTTCTTTTGCAAACTGAAACATTAAGTGGTCATAAGAGACCACGGGTTCATCCGTCCTACTTGAACGACTATCATATTTATTTAGCTAAGGTGACTAATAACCTAAGTTGTTAGGTAGCTATGAGCTCATTTGAATCACCAGATTGGGTAAATGCAATTGATGAGGAAATTGAATTCATTAAGAAAAACTAAGTTTGGGAGTTGATAGTTCTACCAAAGAAAAGAAAAGTAATTTGTTGTAATGAGTATTGAGGAAGAAATACAAAGTTAACGATTCAATACAAAAATTTAAAGCGAGATTGGTTGAAAAAGACCTTTCACACAAAAAAGTATTGATTATGTTGATAAATATTCTCCTATTGTAAACTTTGTATCGATAAGGATAATTTTGACAAAAGTTATATTTTAAGATTTAGATTTATATTAAGTAGATGTAAAGACTATGTTTTTGAATGGTGACCTTAATAATACTATTTACATGAATCAGGTAGAAGGATATGTACTTAAAAGTCATGATAACGTGGTATATAAGTTGGAGAAATCCTTATATGGCCTAAAGCAATTACCTTGTCAATGGTATTTAATTTTTCAAAATATCATTGTACAACTTGGGTTCATGACTAATAAGTTGGTTCATTGTTTCTATGTTTGAAACAATAGGAGCCACTTTATTATCATGTTTTTCTATTTAGATGACATTTTGTTGATTAATAATGACATTGATGTGATTGTGAAGATCAAGTCATGGTTGAGTTTCAAGTTTGAAATGAAGGATATGGGAGATACATTTTATATTCTAGGTATAAAAATTACTCGTAATAGAGTATCTACAATGTTATCGCTGAGTCAAATTATATATTGATTATATCCTTAAGAAATTTAGAATGAGTGATTGAAATTGCAAAACGAGTCAAGCTTAGTAAAGTTGACTATCCTAGTTATGGACAAGAATAATCAAATGTTTCTTATGCTTAAAATATTGGTAGCTTGATATATATTATACTATATTGTAGACCTGATATCAACTTCGTTATTAGTCTTGTGAGCAGATATAAAAATAATTTTGGTTGATAATATTGGGTTGTCGTAAAGAGAATGTTGAGATATCTGAAAGGAACAAGGAATTTGAAATATGCTATCCGTTTCTCATTTGAATTTTCTCCACTGGGAAAAAGCAGACGTGCCCAAACACCACGTTTCATATGATTGCATTGCGTACCATGTCCAGAACCATTTTGAATTGTGTGGACCCAAGTTCACGAACTCGCATCTACTCCGGATTGAGAACTGGGTTGGATCCAGATCCAAGAAATGACTTCAGGAGTTCGGTGCAGGGTTGTGCTGACTGGGGGTACGAAAGCGAGCTTGGTTCCCTCTCTGTCTCTCTCTGTCTCTCTGCAGCTAGCTTTATGCAATCAAAGGAGAGAACAAGATGTCGAGATTTCTTGCGAGGATTAGAGGATACTTCAAGTCGGGCACTCAAGTTGGTATTGACAAGGCAGGCAATCGATACTTCACCCGAACAGAAGCGCTTGATGGGGCCAGTATGCTCTCTCTCTCTCTCTCTCTCTCTCTCTATTGAACTACATTTTCAAAGCGGGAGCGGAGACGCGATCTAAAATATGAAATTGGAGTTGATTCTACCGTTTCATTCTTCAGAAACTTGTTTCCATACAGTCATGGGATTTTGGTTGCCTAAAATCTGTTGAAACGCTTTGAATTCGAATATGCAGGGAAAGTTTATTGCTTGTACTGCAATTATTTGCAATATTTTCCTTTGCTTTATGCTTTTATTCGTATCGGGATGCGGTGATCCACGATTAAGATATTGACGAGGTTATAAGTTTGATTAGGTGATTGAACGTAAATCTACTGAAATTGGAGGTGTCAACTTGCTTATTCGCCGGAGACTGAGAAGAAAATGCAACGATTTCATTAATAGTAGCTTAAGTTCTCAGTTGCTGCTAGCAAATAAGGAATACGATTCTGGCGCTATTCAGTTCTTCGATTCATGCATTTCTTCTTTTCTTCCAAGCTCAGTATCCATCGCTAAAGGATCATATGGCTTAGAGAACACAACATTACGTTATTCCATTTTCTACACTAAGCCTGCGGTTGGATTGGAGTGAGTTTGGGGGAAAGAGAACTCGAATAAACGTGTGACTCAACTTCTCATTTGGCTAATAGTTTGGATTTCCAATCCTTCGATTATCCATTTTGGATTCACTTCTCCTCAATTAGTACTTCCGGTTCTCCCATAGGTAAGGGACACATCAATGACATCGATGCGTCAACTTCTAAGGAGCAGAGAAATGAAATCATGACCATGTTGTATGAAGAAGGATGGGTTTAATTCTTGAAAATTCTTTGGCATCAAGAACATTCATTATCGAGTGAAATCTTGAGAATTTGTCCAAATATACCTAACTATTACAATAGGGAGTGTCACAAGTTTTAAGATTTGTGTCCTTCCTGGAATGCCTAACCCATTACTCCCATTAAGATACATATAATGGACAAAAGGAAACCCCTATACTGTGTAAAAGTGTTTTAGAAAGTTTTATATGCCCAACAAGTTTTTATGAGTATAATGTCACTGTATTTTTTGAGGTATTTCAACTGTGTATTTTATGTTTCACGAGCAGACATTCCTAGTCCTGCCTAAAAGAACTGTATTTGAGCTTATACATGGTTTTTTTCTTTTTTGCATTGGCAAGAAGGGGTTAGGCAGAACCCTACCTGAAAGCTTATACAAGTTATACATATGGTTTTACATAAGTCCTTTGATCTCAATTGAAACAGAAGGGATCTTTATTCTCTCTTGGCATGTGCAGTGAAAGAGCATAGATGGGTGATATTTAAAGGTGAAGATGATCCAACTTCATTACCAGGTTGGTGGATGAGTTGAAAACTTCCAAGACTTGGTTTCTTGAAGTGTGTGTATATATATATATATATATATATATATATATATATATATATATATATGGAACTTCCAGTTATACAATTAGACTAGTAACTGATTATCATGGACGAAGCAATCCTTGCTTCAAATATTGGTGATATGATACTCGTGCTTTCGTTTTGGGTTGCATAATGACGGTTGGCAGCTAACTCCTATTTTTATGAAGATGCTTGGACAGACATTGGGTTTTTGCTTTTATTACCATATATTCATGCTATTTATTTGCTGCGACTGTGCCTTTTAATTATAGTTGAGTGGATTTGCTGGTTAAGCGGGCAAAGGAAGAAAGCTCCAACCCCTGAGGTAATAGTTAAATGCGAGAAAACTTGTACGGAAGTCCCTCTTCTACTAGGTAGAATTGTATTTGACTTGACCTTTATTCACCTTTGCATTCATTTCGAATTGAGGACACATATTCGGGAATTGTTATTGCTGTATTATGTAAGAAAAGTGCAGTATCACAAATCTAGTTTTGAATAAGCTATCTTTAGCAATACTGCTAAATTCAGCTTTCTGAATTGAATCATTTTACAAAGAGATTTAGAGAATTGCTTGAATCAAATTGAATCAGAACAGCTTGAATGGTCAATTTAAAACTCAAAAACTTATACATACATAAAATCCAAACTAGAAAAATGGATGCAATGGATTTATGGCTGAATTAGATCAATTCTGATTTATCTTGCCAGTTCACTTCTGTTCAGCCCTCTCCATGACCTAGCCTCCATTGAATAAGAACCTCATCGGTAGATGTGATCTAACTTCACCTATGTCAACTGACTTGGGTTGTATGTAACAGGTAAATGCTGAACGATGACATGAAAGTTGTAATGCTACTTGAAACGTAACTTAAATTTACAGTATGCATAATTTGGTCAGTTTAGGGGGTCCTGGGATAGGATTCTGTCAGAGCCTCAATGTGTAGTAAATATCAATAAGTTAATAACTCATTTTTATTTGAAGCTTATCTAACAAAAATGACTTGCGTTATGTCATGTTCTTTTGGCATATTTCTTACTAGTTGAAGCTTGACAGTGATTACTGTATTCAGGAAGTTCTAGAGCTAGAGGCAAGGCGTGAACGTGTGAAGCTGAATGCTGCAAGTATGAACATCGATTCTGTGACTGTCATTTCTGATTCAAATAAAACATTTTTCTTGATCATCATCATTTTCTATTTTGGGAACTGCTAGGAAGGTCTGGATCTGCAAAAAAATGGTGTCAGGCTGTTCCTTGTCAACTTTTAGGTCTCTTGGGTTTATTCTGTAACTTGTGGAAGATATATCGCAACTTAGTATGCAGTTCATGTATTTTGTATCTAGAATTTTCTAAATAATAGTAGACATACTTGGATGACAAAGTGAAGACACCTTTTAGTTTTTATTCTTCAAACACACGCTTTCCTGCTTGTCTTCTACTATAGAACATGTTTCCTGTGGCACTTCTCTTTTCCTTGTCTGCAGCTCTTTTTTGTACTTCGTACATCATATGAGGGGTTTAGTCGGGGCACTTCAGCAGCCCCCATCCCAAAATTATGTAACTTTGGATTTTTTGGACTGTTTTCTAGCTTCAAGAAAAGTTCTTGTGGAAATGATTCTTTCTGCTATAATGTGAAAAGATTCTTCTTTTAACTGGGATTTGCACTAAGCCATGCAATTTGTCTTGAAGTCTTGCAGAAAGAAGAAGAGAGAAAATTGAAAAGCAGCAATTTACATACAAGCAAGGAAGCTGGTCAGTAACTAATTTGGCTTATTTAGTTGCCATGTAGAATTTGTAATTATTTTCTCTAAGGAAAGATATTAAGTTTATCAAAAGTCTAGAATGATAATTGAACCACTGCATTTAAGAATTCTGTTTGCTGTTGTGTGATGTTGAGATTTTACATCGGCTTGATGTTTGAGTTATCAGTTCTTCACTGTTTCTCAATTTTTTATTGTTCAACTGCTTTTGTCTGACCTGTTTGATTGTGTAAAAAAGAGCAGAAACACTTTCTGGTTGCTTATCTTTCTAGAACTCTTTGGTAGAGAATAAAAGTTTGATTATATTTTAGTATGAATGTGTTAGAAATATAGGTATGAATCAAACTTTATTCAATCAGATAATCCATAAAAATACAATCAATCATATAAGGCTTGTTATTTATTGAATATAGGATAAGTATTTATAGAGAGAAAGAGAGGAGTGAAAGCCAACATTTCCAGTGTTGTTTGATGCCATCGTATCGTGTATCGTTTTGGTCCACGATACAAGCATATCGTATTGTACCGTATCATACTTTAATATTAAAAAATAGTAAAAATCTAAAAAAAAGAAAAGAAAAGATCTGATAATTGCAAAGAATTCATATAATACAAAGTTTAGTACATATTGATCATTCACCATTGAACAATTGAAAAAAATTACATATTTTGAAGCAAAAAATGAAATATAATTACATTTACATATTGTAATTAGGATCATCAACTAAATAATGTTCATCTTCTCCTTGCTGAAGATCCTCACTACCTCCTGCTTTAAAATCAAAATCTTCATCTCCTTGATGATGTTGTTGCACTCCTTCTAAATTAATTCATGCAATGTCTTCTTCAGTTAGGAGTGCATTTTATTCGTTATCTTCCATAATTCACTCCTCTAATATATCAAAATTATCCAAACTTATTGGATCAAATTGGCTTTCTTCTCTATTTACCTTTTTTAATTGCCTACAAAAAAAAAAGATAAGTAATTAGTAAATAATATTAACAATTGAAGTTAAATAAAATATTGAATTGAATCTTTAAGTAGTAACTAATAGAAGATTACCTTTGCGAAGCCGCATGTTACAGTAGATGAAAACTAAGTCATTGAGCTGCTTATGTTCCAACCTATTACGCTTTTTTGTATGGATGTGTTCAAAGATACTCCAATTCCTTTCACAACCTGTTACACTATAAGTTTGGTTCAGAACTCTTACTACAAAATCTTTAAGGTTTGGGCAATCACTTTCAAACTTATTCCACAAAACATCTATAAAAAAGACAAACATTAGGGATTTAATCTACAATAATATAAGATTTAAGAAACTTAAATACGAAGATAAGCAATTTACTTCGGTGTATATTAGTGCGGTTGCGAATTGCTATAGGCAAACCCATTAAGTGAAGAGCATTATCAAAGATCTCCATCTCTCGATATATAGCATCTGTTCTACTCTCATCAGGGACTAATCTGTCTATACAATCAATGATGCCTCAATTAACCTCACCGTCCCTTTTGAAGCTTGTTGAGTACCTCAATGCTGGGTTTAGGTAATATGCTGCTGCATGAATAGGCTGATGCAATTGTTTGATCCATCTATTATTTATAATGTTTCACACAAGCACATAATTCCTTTCTTTCATTAAAATTATTTCTAATGGCTTCTTTTGCCTTATCCATGGCTTCATAAAGGTAGCCATAGATGGTTTCTCCTCACTATCAACTGTAGATGTGAAAATTTTACTCCAAAGTTTATGTAGAGACTTGAAATAAGTTTTCAATCTACGTCGTTTTGCGTGAGCGTGCCAACTAGTTTGCTTAAACTAGCAAAGATAGATTTTCTGACTTCGAGTAGCGATTGTGAGGAAGCGAGATCTTTTCGTCTTAGGCTTTCTTGAACCGGTGCTCAAGGACCAACCTAAATGTTTTGAGGATTGATTTGAACAAGGTGTGTTTCTAAAATTCACTTTTGAATCAACTTGAATCAACCAAAATATGCACTTGGCCTATGAATGAAAATTTTTCAAAGTTCTGAAAAACAGAAACTGGTTATGTTTTTAAGAACTTGTTTTCGTATTTTTTTGAACAGTTTTGGAATCTCCAAAATTCACGAAAATTTTACAGTAAGTAAACACGAATGTGGATATTCTGGACTATTTTTATTCTATTTTTGTGTATTGTGATTGTGCAGAATTAAATCAAGAATGTGCCTATGCACATGCACTCAAAACTGATATGTTATAGAAATACTGAGATTCAAAGAAACATATGTATTTCGATGCACAAAGCTCTGATTTTTATGAACTTTGTCTTTTTGGAAAGCTATGGATGTCAGATTTCCAATGAGACAAGTTTCACTGAAATTGATTTACTATAGACAGAGTTATGGGATGATTACTCAAGCTTTACAACAACTACAACAACAACTAAGCCTTTTCCCATACTAGACGGGGTCGACTACATGGATTCTTTGTTTCCACAGATCCCTATCTTGTGCCATGTTAGCAGTTAACTCCCAATAAACTAGATCGTTCTTTATTGTTTCTTTCCAACACTTTTGTGGTCGTCCTCTACCTCTTTTAATACTTTCCAAATTTAGTTTTTCTAACCTTCTTACATCTTCTTTCTATATGTCCAAACCATCTTAAACGATGTTCTCTCATTTTATCCTCTATTGGTGTCACTCCTACTTTGTTTCTAATAACCTCATTATGTATACGGTCTTTTCTTGTATGACCACTCATCTATCTGAATGATTACTCAAGTTTTGTTGCAATAAATACAAGTTTGACAGATTTGATTATGGATTTTTTCGATCTTCCTCAATTTTAATTACGTGGTTGCACGGTCCTAAAATTCTTGAAAATTTTATCATATGTGGACTTGTGTGTGAAGATTCGGTGTACCAAATTTCAGATCATTTGGAGCAGAGAGATGGAAATGAAAAATAAAATATCAAACGTATGGAAGATGCTGAAAATAGATTTCTGTGTTTAAAACATACGTGAATACATTCGTTCGAAATTAAAAGACTAATCACATCAAATTTAAAATAAATGACTGATGGAAAATGAATTGAAATATGTTTATAGGAAGGGATCAACTCTTTCCTTCCTTCTCTCATTTCCTTCCTCTCTCTCTCTCTCTTTCTTTCCCTCTCTTCTTCTCTCTCTTGTTGCAGTTCTCCCTCTCTCTCTTAGGCTCTCTACACTCTTCCTCATAAATTACTTGAAATCGTCCCTTAAGGTCCCTTTTTATAGGCCTCAAAGGGAGAAGGCCTGGAGCCTTCCACGGTTTGAATTGGGTGGGTCTTTGGAGCCCTCCTCTTGATCTAATCCTTGGCTGGACCTAAGGCAATCACGTGGGCTTTCTTGATGGTCCCCTTTGGTCAATGCTAGCCCAGTCCCTTGTGGTTAGGTCGGCCAAGTGACTTGGTCTAGTATGAGACAATCAAGTGCTTTTGAATATGACCGGCTAGACTTGATTTGGTGCACAGTCGACTGGGTGTAAATGGATGTGGCCGAACTAATTTCAATTTGGGGCAACCTTGTGCCATATTTGATGGAGTATTGGCTTGACTTGATCCTCCTTTAGTCCTTATAGTAGACTTTTGATTTGGCCTAGCCTATCTTGGCTTCAATTTCCCTAGCCCGTTTGAGACTAGGTCCTTCGTCTTTGCCTTTTTGTTGCCGCTTTGAGATCAGATTGGGATGCTTTAATTCTGTTTTGGCCTTAAGATCGTGCATTCTTCGAGGATCTTCAACGGGCTTTGTCTTTATCCTCTTTTGATTTGATTCGCAGCTTTGTCCCTGAATCGGACTTGAATCTTGCGCTTGATTTCAGGTTTATGGTTTCAAATATTTTTTTTGATTATTTAAAACCATTTTGTTTTAGATATATTTGAAAACGAGTTCTATCGAAATGTTCAAATATTTTTGAAAACAACTGAGTTCTATTGATAGTATTTGTTTGTACGGGCGACCTGCTTTCGCTCTATTAGTCTTTACCGTTTCAACCACTTTAACCCTTTATTGGGTGTAGGGTGTCGGACCACTTTAACCCTTTCAATGGGTGTAGGGTTTCGAACCTCTTTAACCCTTGGGTGTAGGGTTTTAGACCGCTTTAATCCTTTGATGGGTGTAGGATCTCGGAGTAGGACTATCCTTAATCGAGCGAGTTTTTGAGGTCTAATTTAGATTTGATTTGTATTTCAAAGGTTTTTGCAAATTTGACATTTTGCAAACATTTTTGGGTTTGGTTCCCAATGTCTTATTATTATTTGTCTCTTCGAAGAAAATTGTTTGAAACCATAATTTCTTTGAAGAAAATCATTTGAAAAGATGGAGTCCTGCCAATTTGGGCTTGAGGGCAAAGCAATCATTTATTTGGCTCTTTGTCAAAATTGGATTTTTTTAGAGGGGTGTCATTTATCCTTATTTTGAGACTGCCACGAAATTTTGGTGCGAAAATGAGTTCGTTTAAGGTATCTTTATTTGAAAACCCTTAAAAACCCAAAACCACAATTTTTTCTTAAAAAGGCAAAATTTCTAAAATATCAAATCTTTTAAGAAAAATTTTGGGTGTCTACATGAACCAATCTCAAAACATTTACTAAGGGACATGTAACCCTCAACAACCTAACACATGCATTCCAAAATGTACTCCTAAAGACTTTTTTTGAAATTTCATTCAATTTTCTTTTTCTTCTATTTTGAGGTAACTCTGTAAATTGTTGCCACTCATCTAAAGAGAACATTTTCTTAAGACTTGCTTCTATCTCATAATGCCCTGTACAGATAAGAAATTAGTTATAAATCGAGTTGCAGTTGTACGAAGAAGCTCTGCACCATCTGTATATCTCCTCATCATACTCAATACAAAGGCATGCTTGTAGATAAATTTGGTGATATCTTAGCAACACTCAGTTGCTACCTTTATCTCATTCATCTCACCAATATCCTTAAGGATGAGATCTAAACAATGTGCTGTGCATAGTGTCCAATAAAAAGTCCCATAAGTATATGCTAACTCTTTTCTAACTGCTTTATAGTTAGCTACATTATCTGTAATGAATTGGACTACATTCTCTACCCCAACCTCACATATCACCTTATCAAACTCTTACCTTAGGATCTCAGTAGTATGTTTCTCCTCTGACATATTTAGATATCTCAAAAACATAAGTCCTTTAAGACAGTAGATAAAAAAGTTTAATAAAGTACTTCCTCGCCTATATGTCCATCCGTCTGCCATGATAGTGCATCCTATCTCCTTCCATGACTCTCTCAAAGTCGAACAATATTCTTGCACTTTAATGACGGTCTTATCTAATAACTTTCCTCTCAACTTTTGATAAGAGGACATCTTGTATCCTACACCAATATTAGCAATTGCATTTGTCATTACTTGAAAATGAAAACCATTTGTTACATTAAATAGAATGCATGCATCATAAAACCATCTGCCCACTACAAGGTTTGCCTGATCATGCAGTTGTTTTGAAATCATAGCAACACGAATTCCAAGTTGAGAGCCATGTGTAGTGCTAGGAGGAAAAAATGAATGTATTCTAGAAGAAACTCTTCCTCTACTCCTTCCTCAGCTTCCTCTTCTACCACTTTCACTTGCAAAATCTTCAGCAACCCTCTTTTCCCTATTTGATTGTCGAGAACTACTACTACCAATTTATGTTTTAGCATTTAAAGGAATACTATCAATCAATCCAATAGCATCATCGTAATTTTCTTCACACATCCCTCAATCCAATAGCATCATCGTCATTTTCTTCACACATCCCTAAATCATCCTTCTGTTGTCTCTTCTCATGTATACTGTCAATCTTTTGAAGACATTACCATTTAATGCCTTCTAGTAAACTTCTAACTCTGCTCATGCAAGGAGTCCGTACTAGGTAGTGTTTCAGTCGTGAAATTCCACCACTAATCATCTTCTCACAAAACAAGCATTTGATTTTCAATCTGGAACCCTTAATTGTTGTACCCCACTGTCATACCAGATCATGAGACCGAGATTGGAAGTCCCTAATACCCCTTCCTGCCATCACAATTAAGCACTTTAAGCACTTCATAAATCCTTAATCTTTACATGACACTCAAATAACGTGTCTCCCACTTCATGAATGCAATAAAAATCATATCCACACACTTAATAACTTCAGATTTTGTCATTCAAAAAAAGAAAAATGTAAATAACACCAAAAAAAATAAATACAAAGAAAAAAATTCTAAAAAACACTCAAAATATACCACAATAGAGTTAAGAGACTTGCACGGACACCGTAGAACACTTTTTTTGGAGCCTTGAACACCAAAGATGGGGAGAGCCATCGAAAGAAGGCTGAGAGCCATGAATAGACCTCAGAAACCTACAAAAATGTAGGTTTATGTTCGGCCAAAACGGTCCCTGGGCGTATCGTGCAATACGACACGATACATTACTGTATGCGATATAGTAACGTTATGTATCGTACCGTATTGTACGATATGGTTCAATATGGATAACATTGGTTGATGGTTTGACCCTCGTGGTCTGGCTCGAGTGGTTTGGGTCCTCTAGGACCTGATTACAAAAAAATTTTATGGGTCATATTGACCTAACCCTATTATATTTTAACACCCCTTTTCAAACTTACGGTGTGGATACTGAAAGTTTGTTCCAATTCTTTATATGTGAACCCACACTGATTGTTTCAAAAGGAGAATGTTCAACCGTAGAAATCTTTTTCGTAGCTTCAACCTTGTGATCTATATTAAGACATACCTACAACAAAAATTATAGATTAATCTCCAATAAAAGTATTATGATCACATCACTACAAACTTGAAAACCTATGTTTTCAAAGAAGTTGTTTAAGGACAAACTTGAACCCAAACAAGTTTTAACTTTTAAGGTTAAGCTCAAACCTGAGCTTTAAGGCTAAACTCAAACCATCCAAATCAAACAAGCTTTAAGGCTAAGCTCAAACCATCTAAATCTATCAAATGTCTAAGGCCCTTAAATAACTCACAATCTCAAACATGATTCCATGATTCCAAGAATAAGATAATCCACTAAGATATAAAAAAAAGTTTTAAATATATACGAAAATATTTATAATCAACTTAATATTTTTCAAGAATCTTTTCAACATAAAATGTTTGTTTCAAAAACAAGAATTCTTTGAATGCAATTTTTATCATTCGCACAAAATACTCAGAAGATAGGAAATGAATAGTCAATACTCAAGGCAAAATTCTTTTTATGCATTATTTTTAAATACTTGTATCAAGCACAAGGTTATCAAAATACCAATAAATGCATTTTCAACATTGACTTATCTCCAACCAATAGCCAATAACAGAAACACCTTAATCACAAAGGTCTTCAACAAAAGGCCAATAAACATGACATATATCTACAATACAGAGATCTTAATCATACAAAGATGACTTATTGTCTAACAAACAATAAACAAAATATCTTATAAATAAGACACCAAACAATTGATCTAACAAATATTAAAAATAAATAAGTTGGAATGAGCACACCTGGATTAACTCCTATATGAATACCAAACAAGATCAAATCGGATTTAGACATAGCACTGAGCCTGGATCCTGGACCAACACCCATGACCCGACTGCATATAAACGTCTCCCTGTCTCTCTTTGCCAAACATAGAGGACCGAAGCCCTCTCTCTCACGCCCTCTTTATGCATTCAACAGAGAGACCATCTCTCTCTCACTCTATCATCATTTGTCGTCGCACTGCCTCCATCGTCTCCAGGTGCCCAAAGCCATCAGCCATCGTCGTCGTTGGTGTCAACCCCTTGGATAATGTTCTTGCAGGAGGAGAGGGTGGTGTTCTCCCCCATGCTCCTGAGCACCTGGAGGACCTCCTCTGTAGAGATTAAGCCATTATTGTCGCGATCGAAGATGGTGAATGCGTTTCAGAGATCTTCCGTACACTTCGGCGAATCTGTCTCCGTGTTCATCAACAGGAATTCCTCGAGGTTAATAAACCCATCACCATCGATATCGGCCTCTCGTGTCATCAACTCCACCTCTTCTCTTCCAACGAACCCAAGGCACTAGACCATCGATTCCAACTTGTAGATAGAGATCTGGTTGTTGCCATTGACGTCGAACTTGTTAAAGACGAGGTAGAGGTTGTCGGGATCTTAGATGGAGAGGATGGAGACGATCAACGACGTTGAGGCGTAGGGGCTGGATTCTGCAATGGAGGAGGTGGAGCGGGGGAAATGGGGCTAGGGTTGGGGCTCCATTTAAAGGATTTCCATCCAGGTCGCGGAGTCAGGATGAAGCAATTCATCCTATTCACCTTTTTCTCCTCTCTTCTTCTTTCCCTTCTTTTCCTTCTCATGAAAATGACTTCCTCCTCTTTATCACCCCCATCATCCCTAGCCACCTACCACCACCGTGCACTTATCAAAGCCATCATCTCTACCATTATCGTCACTCAAGCAATCTCTACCATTATCATCACTCAAGCAATATCGCCTTGAATGACGCCTGCTCGCCGTTGATCCATCGTTGTCAAAGAAAAGACCCAAACCGCCACCTTCTGTCTCTTCTCCACTAATAAGAAAATGGGGACAAAGATTACCAGAGTCATTGCACCATCCATCATCGTCGGCGAGAGATGGGGATGAAGAAATCCTTGGGAAGTTTGGGAGGTAGACCTCTAATGGAAGCAGGAGGAGCAGGAGGAGCAGGCGAAGCAAAACATATTCACTCAAGGTCTTCCATAGACAACAACTGAATCAAAGAGCCTTGTGAAGCTTGTTTCGAAAGAGAGACCAGCAAGCGAGCAACGACGATGAGAGTCATTCTTCCTCTTTAATGACACCATCCGTGCCAACATCGCCTACGACAAGCATGACTCTCGCCAACATTGCCTACAACAAGCACAACTCTCCAATCACCAAAGATGAAATCATCACAATCGTCTACATGGCCAACGCACATGGATTCATGTCCGCACTGCCAGAGGATACAACACATGGGTTTGCGAGCATGGCGTCCAACTCTCCGACAGTAAGCAGCAGCACATTGCCATCGTCCATCCGGGGTGCAGATGTCATTGCCATCATCAAGAACAACGACATCGTCGAGCAAGGAAAACAGAAAGTGCTCACTACCATCAAAGACAGCGTCCCTAGTTCAAGCGGACGTCATCAATGGCTTGCAATAACTCTAAACTTGCTTTGATGCCATGTTATAAATATAGGCATGAATCAAATTTTATTCAATCAGATAATCCATACAAATACAATCAACCACAAAAGGTTTGCTATTATTGAATATAGGATAAGTATTTATAAAGAGAAAAAGAGGAGTAAAAGTCAGTAGCATTAATCTGTTGGTTGCTGAAGATAGTCCAATAGCTAGAGTAAAGTAGCCGTTGGGGCCTCCTGGTGACCCTGGTGCTGATGGTGTGGCCTTGGTGGTCTGGGTCCGCTAGGACATGATTATAAACAAAAACTTATGGGTTCTATTGGTCCAACCCTATTATATTTTAATAGAATGACAATCTTTAGAATGAAGTTTACAATCATCAAATACTCTACTTTATTTTGGTGTATCAAGTTAAATGGTCTGTTAACTGCTTTCTTCTTAAGTTCTTTTAATCCAAATTGTTGGAAGTAGGAAGTCTATATACTTGGACATTGGCACAGGTTTTTGTATCAAAGACCGTATGAAGTATCATATACAACAAGGCGAGAAATGTGACCAGGACATGGCTGCATATGTAAGTAAATAGATAGAGGGACCTACTAACTTTTGATTAAAATCAAATAGTTATCTTGCACTAAGTGTCAATACATAATCATAGAATGAGATCACCAAAGTTCATGATAAAGAATAGTACAAGTTAATTGTAACCTTTAGTGAATAGCAAGTGCGGAAACCACAATATGTAATGTTGATATTTATGAAAATACTACTACAACTACAACTACTACAACTAAGCCTTTTCCCATACTAGATGGGGTCGGCTACATGGATTCTTTATTTTTTTTGTAGAATCCATGCTAAGTCCGATAAAGTTTTATGCTGGCTGTCAAAAGCCTAACACAACCCTCCTCCTTTATCCAGGCTTGGGACCAGCCATGCAAGGGTGATCCCTTGGGCGGAGCTGAAAATAAACATGATAATATCCATGATTTCAAGCCTTGTAGTTTTCAACCTTACCTTGCCTGATCTTGTCCTAGCTTGAGCTTAGATCAACTAGGATTGTAATTCTTAATTTCCTTCAGCCGAACACAAGCATAACATAATTGTTCCTTTTGTACCTTGTCGTGAAAGAAAGCAGTAAGATCAACAAATTGTGTTGACTGTTGGGTAGCACCCATTGACATGTGCAGAAGATACTAGTGGCCGAACTGAAGATGTTGAGATGGTTATGTACCGTAAAAGGAAAGACTGGCTTGATGATGAGACTGTTAGAGAGACTGTTGGTGTGACGCTAATAGAAGATGAAATTAGAAGGATGCTTTCAACGTGGTTTGGACATATGCACATTGAGCAGTCATTACAAGTCAATCCAAGTTAAAAGTGTTTCAAAGTACTTCAATTCTCCATTCATTCAAATCGACTCTTTACATCAAGATGACAGTTGTTTGCTGAGGGTCTTTCTGCGGTTCAATGAAGATGTCATGGCAGTTGTGCCAAGTCCTCTATGCCATGGTCTTGGTGATTCTTTCATCTCATGAAATTTTAATCCCTCCTTTTCTTTTTGTGCCTTTGTAGATTTGATGGTAAAACATATGCCATATAATGTCATTTGTCGATGATGGCACCTCTTCGTTTGACCTCGAAGCAGGCACATGTAGCATATATAGTATATGCAGAGAAGTGGATTCATAGTTTGTGATATCATAGTGTTCGCTTTCTTTTGAAACTTCGCAGGTTTTTCAGTATAACAATATTTATATCTCATTTCACATTGCTAAATGATACATGTATGTTACTATATTATGCTTGGATCAGTCAAAGTTGGGGCTCCAGATCTGCAAAGCTTCATCAAACAGTTTCGTGATGCTTCTGCTGATCAAACCAGTGGTATACCTCTTGTTACTTGATCAATCCTTTTGTATGTTTGATTGTTTTTGCAACTTATGCTTATCAATAGATCATGAAGATTATTTAGGTCTTAAGTAACTCCTGTGTATTTAATGCCAGAAAGATGTTTTTGCCTGCATGATATTCTTTCATTTGATGTGAAATTTTTGGTTTCTGCTCCAGATACCTATATGCATTGGGAGGACTTATTTTTGCGCCATGAATTATAGGACACTAATCATCTAAGAGATATTATTTCTCAACCTAAATTGACTCTCCAAAACTTTGGGACCAGTTACAGTTTAAGCTTTAGGACCTGTTCTTCGACTCTGAAATTGTCTCTCATGAGCTCTTACCTTCTGAGGAAATCAACATCTGCAGTGACAGTTGGTGGTACATTGATCTACTGATGCCTCATTTTAATTATCCGCTTTGAACTTTTCAGAATAATAACTATAAAAGCTTTATGCTGAAAGCTTCAAAAACTTAAGAGTGAAGGCTATTTTGTTGTTTTCATGAGTACTTGCATTCCGTTCACAACAAGATTAGAAGTTCTTTTGAAAGTTGAGTATCACGTATTATAGGTGACCTTTGAAGTTTGAGTCTTAATTATGGAATAAACTTTACATATCAACTTATTTATCGAGGACATGGTACTCAATTATTTGCTTTTACCAGTATTTTTCCTCGAGTTGTTGCATTGAATTCTTTTACATTTTGGTGATTACTTTCTTTTTAGGGCATATTTCATCCACTCTGTATTCTTGAACCGGTGATACTTTGAGAAGCTTTGCTTCTTTCCTCCTTGTATGATTGTTGCAATTTAAATATTATTCCAACTAAGGTTCCTCCTTAAGCATCTGGGTCCACCTGTGTCCATTGGGGAATGCTATTGCACCTTGATGAAATTAAATAGTTAACACCCAGCCAAAGCTCCTGCCTAAGCCTCGAATTCTAGCTAGGCTTAAGCTTGACTCGGGAATCACTTAGGATGAGTACCTTAGTCAGAGAGAAAATGAAGTATTTGGATATATTTCTGTAATGTGGTTGGTATTTTGCAGCTTTTGCGCTTTGGTAGTTCTGTGTTTCTTTTATATGGTAATTTGTCGTGGTCTAAAACTGATCCTGTTTCTTAGTTTAAAGTAATTGACTGGTCTTGCCTGCCCCCCCTTCCAGTGCATCATATTGGGAATGAATATGTGCTTGTGAAAGTCTTCAGTAAATTGAATAATATGACAATAATGGTTTTCATCTGTATCAATACCTTTTCCAATGGTTCTTGTGCATGTATTGAAAAGTTTTACTATTTCTTTCATTTCATTATCTGTATAACTGTTCTTATTCTGAAAATATTTGTAATTCTGAATATCTTATGTTTGTTTTCCTCAGAACTTATCCTACACTGGTCTCATATTGCTTGGTAGATGAAATCCTTTTCTTATTTGGTGAAACTTTGCCTTCTGTATGTAGGAGGATGGAACCTTTTATCGATTCTTTCTTTTTTACTGTGTAGGTTTCTATATGTCATGCAGTTCTGTGCTTATACTTTTCTGCAGTTTCTTTGTCATATGTTGAGCTACAATTTGCTGGATATGTGACGACTAACCTGGTTTCTGCTACTTACAAGGTGATACCCCGAGCAAGGAATCAGATGCGGTGGATGGATTGACAGAAATTCTAAGGTGGACATATTGTTGTTTGCAGATTGCATATTTCAATATATGCCCTCTAGGCCTTGTATTACCAGGCAAACTCAAAGAAGTTTGCTCACACCTTTCCGATTTTCCTCATTGGGGATATACTGCTGTACTTTGGAAATGGGTTTCCTGAGATTCCGCACAAACACACATATACACCACAGGCACATGCATGCACACTTGCATACACAGATGCACGGACGTGCACATGCATGCTCACCATACATGTATGCATGCACTCACACAACCTGCCCTAATAAAGCCATTTTCTATGCTAAATCAGGTTGGCTGGAGCATGCAACACAAGGACCTTTTAGAAGGTCCAGGTCCTAGTACGATTCTTGTCCGAGCATGCTTGATTTTTAAGTTCTAACAGGATCCGGTGTATTGGTGCTGAAAAGATCCAACCAAATTTTAGATAGCCTGTCAGCTACACAATGGAAACCTCCTTCTTTATTGGGGCTTCAGACTGGCTACGTAATTGAGCTCTCACTATAGCTGACAGATGTCCATTAAGATGTGGTACCAAGAATTGAACCAAATTCTCAATCGTGGCTATGCCTGGCCTATGCTCTACATCCTTAGTGATAAGATCGAACTAAAAGATACTACCCAAACCTTGTTTTCATATAGTAAAAGCACATATTTGAATTTAAGCGGCTGATACTGCTTGATGTGTGCAAATCATTGTTAAGATCTACTTGATCTTTTCTTTTCAACGTGACAACAATCTAACCACATTTACAGTATAACTAAATTAATGCTCTTGTTGCATGCTTGTAGGAAATCTGATGCAATTGATGCTGAAGCTTCTCATCCCAAAGCTTCATCAGTACCAAAGTATGCTACATTTTTCTCATTATTCGATAAACAAGTTTTTGTTGCTTCTTGAACGCATGCAGTCGATATCAAGGCACAAATTTCAGTCAACTGCATAATGTATGTGGTATACACAAACGAAAAGGTCGAACTTAAAAGTAGCAATTGCTGTGTTTGTATGATGAAACATTGTCTTCACATTTTGCCTTTTGCATGCTCTTTTATAACATTAATGACTGATGATAATCATTTGGCTCGCACAGACACATGCACATAGATTTCATATTGGAGCACTTCGTGGATTCCTGTGGTTTTCTATTTTCCATATGCATTCACAACCCCAGCCTCAGATGCCTCGTTCAAACTTCACTTATTTGACTCACAAGAGATCCATCCCAAACCTATGGTCATCTTCATAGGGTCTGGTGCTGAATTCAAGCCAGTTTGCTTAAATAGAAGATATCTTGTTAGAACAAGGGGAATGTTGAACACCATGCTTGTCTGGAAAAGTAATACCGGATTGGATTTTCTTGGATCTTAACTCGGATTTTATAACATGGATTACAAAAATTATGAGCATAGCGGACCCCGTCTAGTATGGGAAAAGGCTTTGTTAACTATGAGACAGCTTCTGCTGAGGGATTTTTGAACTCGCCTTATTTGTGCCAGGGGTTTCCTTCCAGCGTCAGTAGAAATGATGAAATGTCACAGGATGCTTCAATTTCATACTTGGATGATATTCCCTAAATACTTCTTAGATTCAAAACAACAAATTACATGCTGGTGTGCTTCTAAAAAGGGCCTACAATGGGATCGAGCTAGCGCACTCATGACCCGAGCTCGGTCCACACAAACCTGGCCCAACGTAACACTAAGAGAAGAATTAGGCTGGGATCCTTTTGAAAACAAGGCCTGGTGTCCTAACTTGATTCTGCTCCAGTACACCCGACGGACTCAATTTGTTGGGTATATCTGTTTACTACGATGCTTATATATTTGTATGATTTCTACCTTCCTTTCTTTATTTTATTTTGTGCTTTATTCTTGCTCTCAATAACATAATAATTCATTAAGAGTAGCACACTGTTCTACTCATTCTTATGTTGGTTAACATGCTTGGTCATCTAAACTTCGTAATATCACACAAATTTACTTATTTCAGGACTTCAGAACCTACTGGGAGTGGTGCAACCTTCAAGCCAGGAGCATGGCAGCCACCATCATGAGGCTGCACTATGAATATTTTGTTATATTAAAGCTTTAGCAGTCTTTGAAGGCATTAGGCAGGCATGACACATGCGGAAAAAAGTCAAACCCACACATCAGAATTCAAAGCTTCCAAGCTAACAATTTCCTAATATCGGCAGATTTGCCCTATGATGCTTCACTTATAAGGTCTTCAGGGTATCCTTTGAGTAGACCATTGTCTTGGTTACTCCAAGAGGATAAAATTTATTTGAGGATTGAAGTTGTAACCTGATCTTCGCAGTTTTTATGTGCTTAATTCTTTCGCAGGCTTAATAAGAACAAGCCTTTTGATCTTGTAAACCTGAAAAACCGAAATCTGTTCGAATTTGAATAAGAACCTGGACTGACTTGCATGTCTAATTTCTTCCCTCTGTATTCCTAATTGTTTTGGTGGATGCTGTCTGCAATAGCTATCGTGAAAATCGAGAGAAGGATTCATGTTAACAGCAGTCATAATAAGTTAGAGAAATATGTGCTCTAATCATGTTTCGACCTGTGATCAATACATAGATATCAACAGAAAATAAATAGGCACTCAAAACAAGTACATGCTTCAGCATCATTGACCAACTCTTTGTCAAATCTGTTCATTTCGACATGCTTTTAACTCTGAACCTTGAAACTTTAAGATCTTAATTTGTGGAACTGTAGCCAACGGAGCCCAACTATAATTCTACCTCGCTGGGTGATCAACTAAGAGGGTTGAACTGAAACCCACTACAACCTGGCGACGGAGCCAACGGAGCTCAACTGATTGTGGCTCATCAAAATTGGCGAGCTCCTATGAGCTGAATCAAGATGCGCTTAGCCTTCTTGCTGTCTTTCTAAACAATGCAGGCCGTCACCCTACTTATGTCACGCTCGCATACTTCAAGTTTTGGAACACAGTCCACTTGTTTGACCTCGTGAAGACAAACACCAACACATCAAAGTAGCATTCATAACGGTGATGAAAGAAGAGACCTTGGGAGCAGATTTCCGGGATTTCTCGTCTCCATATACACACATGTATATGTATATATATAGAGATATGAGATGAGAAACAAAGTTGATTTTTCAAGTGTCTTAATTATATCTAGGTTGAATTATTAGAGGTTAAACTTTGGGTCTTGCAATGCATGAGCAATATATGTGGTATTTAGTATTTTAATTACTTCCATGAGAAATATATATGGAATTAAGAATTGAAATTACCAATAATAGTTTTATAAGTTCTAAGCTAGGTTAGTCAAATCCGTATGGTTGTGTGGTCAAGCTTGAAACTAGTAAAGCCAATAGCTTAAAAATAACTCCTCGTGTATGTTTATATGCATGAGTCATTTGCAATGGTATGCAAGTGTTTTAAGCAATATAAGCATATTCTCTATAGCTAAAGTCTTCATCCAAGGACTGTGTTGTCGTTGCCAAAAGTATCGACTCAACTTGGGTGGCAAGTCGTAAATGTGTTGGAATGGAAGAGAGTACGGGGACATGCAGGAGAACTCTAATCCTCATTCTCGAGGAAAATGGATAAGGCTTGAAGATGTAGAATGGGTCCTGAGGAATCTGACTGTGCGTATTCTGTCTATTATTGAGGTCATGTGAAGGAGAAGAGCACTCGATATGCTTGAGAAGGCATCAAGAATATTAATTTATAGCTAATAAAAACAAGAAAGTAAGGACTGTGATAGTATTGATTGATCAATAGACTATTACAATTGTTATTTATAGACTTTCTTTGAAATGGTAGAGTGTGTCAGCCTATTTTAGGCATGATTTTCAATAACTCTCCACTTCTTTGTTGTTGCCTTCTTTTGACCGCCATATCAATTGGAACATGCTAAATAACCCCACGGCCCCTTCGTTCTTCATGATTCATAAGAGTGAAGGATCCGATTTACTTGTTTCACTAGTTGGGGTTTCTAGATTCATATCAGGTGCCCCTTTCTTTTCGAGGCTCCTCAATCTCTGCTAGGTATCCTTCTACATTTTTAAGCATCAACACATGTCCCTTACGACTCTATGTTTGTAGTTATCGAGAGCATGAGTCATACTAATATTGGTCGCATGTTGAACAAGTACTAAAATTTTGTTTCCTTTAGAATACATTTGGGATTTATAAGGACAGAAGTCCTTTTTACTTCTCATGCTTTTTTCCACATTTTCTTGAGAATTCTTTGTATTCCTGCTCATATGGCTTCCTTCTTGAACTTTGTCCTCCCTCTTACTATAGAATAAACCATTGGCCTTGCCAATTTTGATCTTGGTAAACTGTCATTGACTCGTGATGATTTCATAACATCTCGCTACCCAAATTGTATTCTCTCTTGGCCTATGGCCAATCAGATATACATTATCTGATATACACTGATTAGGTAGATCGGGTTAGGGACCAAAATTGATATCTCTAAATACAATGAGACATTCATGATCTCATCGTATTCTCTTATTTGGCCATACAATTTGATGGTCACCTCCTCTATTCCTTCTTATCTTTCAAGGTTTCCTATCACAATCACTTTCAATTCTCTTTTGGGATAATGTCCCCACTATTTTGGATGTTCTAGCAATCATGAGTCTTCTAGTCCATGGTATTGATCCTATTTTATTGGTTGACTGAGACTTTAATTCCCTCAAGTTTGCCTTACAACTTTCTTGGGCTGATTTCATCCATTGATATTTCGGTACCAGAACAATAGTGAATGAAGAACAATATGCTTTCTTATTATTGTGGTTCTACTATTTTGTTGCATGAGTTTATGGAAACAAAGTCAATGGTGAATATACATGGTATATTTTTGTAATCATATCTAGTATGAAGCTATCAATTGCACCTTTCTTTCAGGTCATGGTTTACTACTCAACAAAGTATGCTCTCAAGTCTCTTTGGAGTGGTAGGTCTACACACTTTGTGGGAGGCATCATCAATATGTTAGGGCCCACTTTAAGCCTCACTTCAGTCTCTATATCTCTTATAGATATTATTATTTGGTTGTAGTCTATCAGTCTTGATGATGTAACTTTTTTCATATTTCAATTCACTTGAGTTATTCTCTGCAATAGTATTTATGAAAAACCTCTCTAAAATTGGGATGTTGAGGGCCTTCTCTCAATCATCCACATTCTTGTTTTGTGGTGCCTCCTTATTATCCAAATCCAATTTGATAACTATTTCACAATATCTTCCTCATTGCCTTTGCTCATCAATTGAAGTTTTGATAGGGCTTCCCAACCATCATAGGTTTGTTGGTTGATGAAGATCAGCAAGGATCTACCTTTCAATTTCCAGAATTATACACTTAGTCGGGGAGACTCCCAATATTTCTTCCTAGTGGGCCGGACTCCACGAGGATATGACTAAGGGTTCCGATTGATGAGTATCGATCAAGACTTGTAGATTATCGCATAGATATGAACATCACTAATAACCCTAAGTTTCAATGCAAGCATCCGATTCAACATTCTCCATTTTCTTTAGTTGATCCTTCAAACCTATTATCTTCTCCTCCTCTACTATGAAAAAGGGCTTTGAAATGCAGTTCCTCGATCAAGGCTACTAGGAGGAAGACACAATTAAGGGTATTGAGTATTCCCTCTGAGCCCATCTTAATAGAGGATCTAGCTGATGATATCTAAGACTCTATACTCTAGGTTGCTCACAAGAGAGCCTCATCTCTCTAAACCTCGCATCAACCAATCTTCGTAGCATTCTGAGTAGGGAATCCCAAACTCAAGCACACCTTCTATGTTAGATGGATCTTCTTCCATTTTATTCCAGTATATCCCATCTTCTATGAGCAATCAATTCAATATGGGTCTTCCTTCTACCACCTCTACTCTAAATGCAATAAGTCATGGTTTGCATCCAATACACACTCTTTAGGAGGCAAACCTGCCTTTCGAGTTGGAGAATTGGTAGAAGAAGTTTCGTGTATTTGTGTCAAGATTTGTGAACACCTTGACACCTACAAGAATCATTGATTATTTGCGCAAATCCAACTTTCTCTTATAGCCAACTGTTAGGAATGTATATGCTTCTTTTCTTGGCAAGTTGTTGGAGAAACTCATTGTAGTGTTTCTACCCAATTAGCAAAGATGTCTTCACACATTGCAAAGTTCAAGAGTAAGAAGTCAGCCCTCCAAGCTGAGATTCCATCTCTCGAGGAACAACTCGATGTCCTTTGTCGACATTGTTATAAACTGCTCACTAAAGCTTCTAGAGTACAAATGAATCTCAATTCTGTAAAGTCTCAAGTATCCATCGCTCGTAAAGCAGGAGCTACAGGGTCTCAAGAATCACAAGAGATATACATATTGGCCAACCTCAAAGCTCTTGAGAAGGATGCTCAACCTGATTCTTTAGACCGTGAACTCAAGGAACATTAAGACAATTTAAAAAGAATTCTTCAAGGAATGTTGAGATTAGATTAGGTCAATTGGAGGGTGTCATGATATTGTACTTGATATTATCATAAATTCTCATTAATGACTTATATTAAATATCTAATCATATACTTTTTGCACATACCTATCATTTTGTATTTCTTTATGTTTTCACTCTTTGCTTTTGTTCCTTCGAGGATTCCACGATGGCAAGACAAAACATCATTTATGTCAATATTTGTCACATTGTCACCTCGGGTATCATATTGGATAATCACGTGAATTGATGTCAATATTTGTCTATAAAATAGGAGCAAGACTTGCCTTCTTCCTCAAGCTTTTGTGAGATGATCACTCTGTAAACCATGCCAATCTATGCTAATTGATATTAGTATGATCACTTTTCAAACGATCTTCGTACTTGACCAAACTCTTCAAAAGAATATGTCCAATGACTAGATCAAGTGGGTGCCCAATACACAAATGACTAGTGTAGACGGAGAATTTTCAACATCATCCAACTTTCTCTATTTGTCTTTCTTGTAGGCCTTAACCTCCTCTTCAGCTTTTTTAGGTTTTTGGTTTAACAAGATTAAATGTTTTGTCCTTAAATTAGATATGATTGATCCTACTCTTCTCGATGTTCATGCAATCACTCATCTTCCTTGTGATGGATCTAAACTTCACTCTCTTTGTTCTCTCTCTTTTTGTTTCTCCTTTCTTTCCAAGAATTTATCCTATAAAGGATTCTTAGAATCCGATATTTGTCACTCAAGAGAGGTGACCTCAAACGAGACACCAACTTTCTTTTATTGTGGTTGTAAAAGTTTGTGATCTACCCAATGGTATAGCAATTGTGAAAGAGTATTGTGTCATCAATGAGGTTCTAATTTGTGGATATTGTTTTAATTTTTGCTCTTTTTTCTTGAATACCTTCTTTGTGATAAGAAGATACCATTAAAGTTAAAATGTAAATATTATAGAGCAACAATTAGGCCTGCCATGTTTTATGGTTCTGAGTGTTGGCCAGTTAATCATCAACATGTACAAAAGATGTTTGTGACAGAAATGAAGATGTTGAGATGGATGAGTGGTCATACAAGAAAAGACCGTATACATAATGAGGTTATTAAAAACAAATTAGGAGTGGCACCAATAGAAGATAAAATGAGAGAACATCGTTTAAGATGGTTTGGACATATAGAAAGAAGATCAAAAGAAGAACCTGTAAGAAGGTTAGAAAAACTAAATTTGGAAAGTATTAAAAGAGGTAGAGGACGACCACAAAAGTGTTAGAAAGAAACAATAAAGAATGATCTAGCTTATTGGGAGTTAACTGCTAACATGGCACACGATAGGGATCTGTGGAAACAAAGAATCATGTAGCCAACCTCGTCTAGTATGGGAAAAGGCTTAGTTGTTGTTGTTGTTGTTGTTTCTTGAATACCTTCTTTCGGGCCATATGTACCTTCATCTCCCAACTTGCAAATGGGAAATCACCCAACATTGCAACTGGTTCATGATGGTTCTTTCATTATTAGATATACCTATAATTTTCCCTATTGAATACTCTTACTACACAGGTTATCTTCCTAACCTCAAACAACAAGAATTTTGTTTAGGTAGAGTTCTATTAAGACTCTATTCACAAACCATTATGTTGTCAATCTACCTCAATAAACTACTATGTTTAGAGCTTGCCAACAATACCAACTTTAATGCATTGAGTCACGGTGACTTTGTAGCCCTAGAGATTTGTTGAACGGAGTTGGCATGTCATCCTCCTCCACCAATTAAACGATGGTCAAGAGGTATTTTCTTCGCTGCTTGACTCATCAGTTTCAACTCATCCAAGGAATCCCTAGCCTAATTTACCCAACCAAGGTATTAGAGGGTGGCATGATGATGTCAAATTTTACAATTATTGTAGTGACTAGAGCCAACCTACAGTTGGTTGAGATGTTCCCTTTCAATGGCTTTTCACCAAAACCCAAGAGACATCATTAAGTATGAGTTGTGGTAGTCTTCGGCTATTTATATCATTTTTTATGAAGAGTCGAAGGACTTCATACAGAACTTCACCAACTCGATGCCCACTAAGCCAAGTGTTAAGCAGTGGCCAACCTGAATGTGCTACCGAAAAAGAATCAATATTTCAACCTTCCTGTACCTTCTCATCATGTAAGTTATTCATTATCATTCCAACTCAGGTAAACAACATGAAGACAAATGCAAAAAGATACAGAGGATGATATTTTGTTAGCTCATCAACATTTGAAGAAGGTAAGCTTCCTTGGTAGCCTTCCATTCTTTCTCAACTTATATCTTCCATGACTCATCGATCTTGCATAGGTGGTTGTTGTAGATGAGGCTCCTATATGATCCTCAAGTTTGAGTGAAGGTCCCTATTTTATGACCTTCGTTTCGATCATGGCTAGACCACGAAGATCCAAGCTTATACGAGGGACTCCAATGCTCCTACTCTCGTAGCTCTAGAGTTTTAGGGGACAATCATGCTCATTTTCATCTTTGTACCACAAACTCAACCAATATCACAAATGGTTGCTACTTCTGAGTTGGAAACAACCAAAACAGCGAGCACCATGATTGATATTGGTGAGGTGGTTATTCTAGATGATGATGTCATCATGCTTGTGAAGGAATTTGTGCCTCGGCCACCCTTAGGGATCAATGTTGATATAGATTTCATCAAAACTGCACTAAACAAATGTCCTTAGAATAGATCTATAAGGTACTCTTTCCTCTACCCTTCATAAGTAAGTTGTCAACCTAGATGTGCCTTTTCAAGCTCAAGAAGTATGCTTAGATCTATAAAGTATTATTACTTATCTACTATCAAGGATCTTTGTGAATCATCAATACCTATTAAACCTTTGGTCTAGATTGGATTGTTTCGCTCAACAACAAACCCAAATGAGGGTATATTGACAAATTTGTATCTAACTTACATGAAAACATGGATAGATGTCAAGAAACTTACAAGCTAATCGTCCTAATTGGATTCAACTTTCTCACCTTCTCTTTGGAAGTTGTTTTAATAACAATACAACTTGCCTCCCTCAACAATCACCTAAACCGGTGCTATCAAGAGTTAATAGCAGTTACTAAGACTTATAAAGATGAACAAAAATTGTGGAAACTTGAAGAGGCATATCTAAAATCCCTCTTGAGGAACCTAGTACAAAAGAGTCATCATTACCAGCTAACAACCATGCCACACTTGAGCGAGAATACGAGGAGTGCCAAATGACTACAGTCCAGGATGAGCTAGCTTGGTAGGGAGCTTCCTTTACCTTTAACAAGGCCTTTCTTTCATACTACATAATCAACTTGTGTTCACCTTATTCTTTGTATTTGATTTTTTGTTTATCAAAGATCTCAAACAAACTATCTTTCTCAAATTAAAGGTACTATTTCTTCAAATATTTTCATTTACACTCTTTGAATGTCTCATCCTTTAATTTCTTCTAACCTATAAGCTCTCCTTATTAGTACCTTCAAGGCGATATAGGGTTCATCCCAATTAGGAGACCACTTTTTGAATTGTGAATCTTTCATGACTACTGGCAAGATGTTCCTCCATATGAATTTCCTTCTTGAAAGTCAAACATGTTTATTATACATCTTTGTTTGTTTGCTAGCAAATTATCTTGAGTCATCGAGTAGTCTTAGATTGTAGAATTGTGACTATAGACACTCATATGGTTGTAGATCATTCTGTTAAGCTACCCATAAAGACTTTATATTGATTCCCATTGGCAAGATTATCTCTTATCCACATGTGAGCTGAAATGGAGTTAAATTAGTCAATGATGTCTTGGAATTTCGATATGCCTACAAGATTTTGGGCAATACCTTATACCATTTCAGTAGGTTATTCCCGATAAACTTCTTATAATTAAATCAACAATTATCCTATTCATAGCTTAAACTTGTCTATTCACCTGTGCATGATAAGGAGTTTAATGCACGAGTTCGATGGCAAAGCTCTCAAGAAAATAATCATTTTTTCTCCTATAAATATCATCCATTAATCGGTCATAATTGATTGTAGAATACCAAACCAAAAATTAATATAATCGTTGATGAACTTTATAATGTCATCTTGAGGCATTGCTTTCATCAACAACATCTCAACCCATTTGGTGAAATAATTTGTAGCCACTATGATCAAGGTATATACCCCTTTGACAATTTTGAGTAAATCTTTCCAATTAAATACATACTCATCCTCAAAATAGTCATGATTTGATAATTAGATGTAATTCAAAAACAAGTACTATTTGTAGAGGATCAAAACATTGGTACTGTTGGAATTCTTTCACATAGTTAATAGTATCCATATCGATAGGGATCTCGATCGATTGATATAAAATTCTAAGTCGAGAGGATTCTGGCTTAAGATAATTGCAACAACAACAATCTTGAGCTAGAGATTTCATTCAGGATTGTGCAAAATCTAAGCAATCAAGCCACTTGAATTGAAGGACCGCTCATAGGGAGTGTTGACTGTCTAAGACTGGCTCTATGAAGGAAACCAGAGAACTCAAGTAGCTCAACAACTGATGACGATATACAAGAGACAAAGGTTTCCTTCTCTCTCGTGGCACCTTCAACATGCTCTATTGGATATTATCCACCAACCCGACCCGAATGGGCCGGTCTGCTACACCCTAGAAGGATGATAAGGATTGTTACTTGCCACCCAAAAGGGATAAGAGAACGAAAGATTGCTAGAGAAAACAAGATTTCTTCTTTTCTTTTCATTTAGCATGTCTCCTATTTATAGGTTAGAACATTCCTCTAAGCTAGGCTAAAAATAGACAAAAATTTTGAGGCTATGTAGGATTCAACAATTTTAAAACTAGCTATTAACTGAATTTAATGACTTTCCTAGGCAAGTGAACAACTGCCTAGGAGAAGGTGAGTGGTTGGTTCATCTCTCTAGGCCTAATAACTATGTATTAAATATATTAACTAGCTGAATTTTATCCCTAACTAACATAATTAACTCATAATAATTTATTGTTTAACTAATAGGCCCAAAATTAGCTTCTTGTAATAATCGTTCTTGGGTGGGCTGCCCTAATTTTGGATGGTCTCTTGATGAAGCCCTTTTTAGCTAGAGTAAACAATGTCCTTGTACTCAGGTAGGCCCGCGTCTCCTTACTTGGTCCAGACTTCCACCACCAAGTGTAAAGTTTTGTTGACTTGGGTAGCTCGTGCATGCGGGAGAGTTCCTTGGTAGCGTGCTGACAAGTCTTTGATCCAATTGTTTGTAGATGAGGCTAGATTCCTATCATTCTCTTAGGGATGAGAAGGATTTGTCCTCATATATGGAGCTTCACATGAAAGGGCAACCTGAATGGATCAGTAGGGAGCTTCTTGCCCAGAATTTACGGTCTTCTTTCTAGGTTGATTGATAGTTCGAGTGTCAACTAAGAACATTATTGGGCTACCACTACTAACCTGGTTTAGCTGCCACTTAATGTTTCTAGCCTTGGGTCGCTTGATTGGTTAGGCATTGACCAAACTGTTCCACACCTTGGCTCGAACTCGGGTCAAGATTGACTTGAGGCCATCATTCCCTCCCAGAAGAAAAAGATTGGTCCCTCTATCTGCCATGTTGGACCCTCGTTCAAAGTTCTCATGCTAAAGAGGCTGACCTTCTTTAATGAGCACATCTTCGACTCCAACCCTTGTTGCATCGTACCCTATGTTAAATGTTCTATTAAGGTCTCAAGTACTAATAATTGTGCCTTGTCTTGGCCAACTCAAAATTGTCTTGTGTAGTCCTCATAAAGTCAAGCTTTCCCATACGGCCACGATGGGAACAAGCACATCTTCTATAGCTTTCACCTCCTCTTGCTTAACTTCAGTTGTGGGGCTTGAAATAATAAGGCTAGGAAAGGTGATGCACTCTTGGAGGAATTGATATTTTGTAAACTTGCCAAACAATTTCTGAGCTTGTAAGACTTTAAAAGGCGGCTCTGAGTGTTGGCAACATTCATCTAAGCCCTTGCTTTTGGGAGCTAAGATCACATAGAGACTGAATGGTTCCTTAACAAGTCCTTTCTATAGCATTTTCCAAACTTGTTTTTGCTGTTTCTTTAAATTGCTGGAACCATAATGGTATTCCCAGAGGCTAGACTGGATTGAGGTTAGTCTGGTCCTTCATTTCTTGAAGTGGATGTACTATTTTGTTCAACTTTCCTAGGAGTACTTCAATAAATCCCTACAAGTACCTAGTTAGTCAAGGTGGAGACATTCTAGAGGACAACAGGTCTTTCTTGCCCATAATTAGAAATTCTAGTTCATTATTGAGGATAACCATTTCAACCCTTTCTATGGACTCATTGCATGACATTCTAGTAGGGTCAAGGTGAAGTTGAGAATTAGCAAGCTCAAATTTGTCAACATGTTTTGCAATCCTTCAACTTTTTTCTCAAAAGCACAAGCTTTAGATGGAATATGACCTTTCTTTGGGTCCACTATCATGACTATTATAAACACCCAAAAATTTTCTCAAAATATTTGATTTTTAGAAATTTTGCCTTTTCAAGAAAAATTTGTGGTTTTCGGTCTTTTAAGGGTTTTTAAATAAAGATACCTTAAACGAACTCATTTCCACACCAAAATTTCGTGACAGGCTCAAAATAAGGACAAATGGCACCCCTCTAAAAAAAATCCAATTTTGACAAAGAGCCAAAAAAATAACTGCTTTACCCTCAAGGCCAAATTGGTAGGACTCTACATTTTTAAATGATTTCCTTCAAAGAAAGGTTGGTTTCAAACAATTTTCTTCAAAGAAACAAATGAAAATGAGACATTGGAAACTCAAAAATGTTTGCAAAATGTCAAATTTATCAAAAACCTTTGAAATTCAAATCAGGTCTCAAAAGCACGCCCGATTGAGGATAGTCCTACTCTGAGACCCTACACCCATCAAAGGGTTAAAGCGGTCTGAAACCCTACACCCAAGGGTTAAAGAAGTTTGAGACCCTACACTTATCAAAAGGGTTAAATTAGTCTGACACTCTATACTCAACAAAGGGTTAAAGTGATTAAAACGTTAAAAACTAACTCACAGTGCAAAAGTAGGTTACCCGTACAAACAAACATTGGGAATGAAACCCAGTTGTTTTCAAAAAGAATATTTGAAGATTTTGATAAAACTCGATGTTTTCAAATGAAATGATTTTAAATAATCAAAAGAAATATTTGAAACCATGAATCTTAAATCAAGCGCAGGATTCAAGTCCAATTGAAAGACAAAACTGCAAATCAAATCAAAGCAGGATCGAGTGAAGTATCCCAATCCGATGTCAAAACAAAAACAAGAGTGTAAGGACCGAGCTCATCCATCAAATGAGGACCAAAGACATGGATCAAGTCAAGCCACGACTCCATCAAATATGACACCAAAGGCTGCCCCAAATTGAAAGCATCCGACTACACCAAATCAAGCTTAGTTGGACCATATTCAAAGGCACTTGACCATATCATAATATACCGAACCACTTGGTCGACCTAGCCACATGGGGTTGGGCTTACTTTGATCAAAGAGGGACCACCAAGAGGCCAACATGAAGCCATGCGGCCAACCAAGAGATTGGATCAAGACTTGGGCTCCAAAAAGACCCAATCAAAGATCAATTCGAGATCCACTAAAAGCTTATAAAAAGGCACCTTGGGGGTTATTTTCCAACATTGAAGGAAGAGGGGAAAGAGCCTAAGAGAGAGAAGGAGAGCTGCAGCAAGAGGGAAAGAAAGGGAGAGAGAAAAGGAGAGAGAGGGAGAGGAAAAGAGAGAAGAGAGGTTGATCCTCTCCATTTCTTTCACGATCAGTGCCAAGGAGGGCTCCATTTCAAGGTCTATCTCCTTCTCCCTTCTTTAATCTTTTCTTTCTTACTCTTATTCAATTCAAAATGGAATGTATTAATGGAGCAATTATCTCTCCCATGATATAATAGAATAGATATGTTGCCCATTTTATTCTGTTATATTTATGCTCATTACTTATTTGATTTCAAGTTTCTTCTACCTCAATATACATTATACTCCTTTATATCTCCTAATCCCCTCCATACTTAAGCTATAGATATATTTCAATTCATTTTCTTTCATCATTTACATTCAAATGATTGTGATTTGTCTTTAAATTTTGGATGTGATGCATTCACGTATTTTCTAAACATAAAAATTTGTTTTAACATTCTGTATTTGTCTAATATTTTATTTTTAATTTTCGTTTCTCTGTTTCAAATGATTTAAAATTTGGTATACCAAATTTCCACACACAAGCCCACATATGATAAAATTTTTAAGAATTTTATGGCCGTGCAGACACATAATTAAAATTGGAGAAGATCATAAAAATTTATAGTTAAATTTATCAAACTTGTGTTTCCTATAATAGAGTTTGGGTTATCATCCCATAACTCTATCTGTAGTGAACCAATTTCAATGAAACTTATCTCATTAAAAAGTTGACTTTCATATCTTTCCAACAAGACTAAGTTCATAAAGATCGGAGCTCCGTACGCTGATATATATATATTTTTTAAACCTCTGTATTTTTGTAATAGATCAGTTATGAATGCCTAAGTAGAGGCATATTCTTGATTTAATTCTGCACAATCGCAATACAAAAAAATAGAATAAAAATAGTTCCAGAATCTTCATATTTGTTTTTCTCAATGTAAAATTTTTATGAGTTTTGGATATTCTGAAATTGTTCAGAAAAATCTAAAAACAAGTTCTGAAAACAGAACCCATTTATGTTTTTCTGAAATTTGAAAAATTTTCTTTTATAAGCCAAGTGCACATTTTTGGTTGATTCAAGTTGATTCAAAAGTGAATTTTGGAAACACGCCTTATTCAAATCAATCCTCAAAGCATCTAGGCTGACTCTTGAGCATCGGTTCAAGAAAGTCTAAGACGAAAAGATCTCGCTTCTCCATAATCACTATAGGAGTCAGAAAATCAATCTTTGCTAGTTTAAACAAACTTACTGGCATGCTCACGCACAAATGACGTAGATTGAAAACTTATTTCAAGTCTCTACATTGATTTTGGAGTAAAATTTTTACATCTACATATACGATTAACGAGTTTTTGACCTAAAAAGGGATTGTGCACCCACAACCCTAATCTCAAAGTTGCTCATATCAAAACAATTGGGTGGTCCGAATTGGTTCACTATAGAGGGTATAGGTTCTCCGAGTTGGGTATTGGATGAGCTAAGCCTGGTTAATGGAGTTTGGGTAGGCTCTTGGCCTAGAGATGTTGAGTTTTGTGGTTCTTTGGTAATGGGGTTGAAGTTAGGGGTGGAGAAAAAAGGATTACGTTTTCATTTTCAAGTTGGGGGAAGTGGTTTTGTGACTTGGTGGAGATGACACGTTTTAGGTGGTTTGTCCTTAAACTAAATTTTATACTCTCCAAATCCTTAGGTCTTTTAACCTTGATAATAGAGATTTTGTAGGCCTCGCATTTCTTAATGGAATTAAAATTGGATTGAGTGACTGGTCAAGATTTGTTTAAAGTTTCCAGGGTATGAGGTTTATTGGACTTTAGTTCCTTAGGAAAATTCCTTAGTTCACTCAAGGGTACCCAAGAAAACTTGTATTGATTCACTTCATCAACAAAATCTAACATATCATCTTAATCCGTTCAAAGAACATACTCCTCAAACCTTTTCCGTGACCCATGAGCCTCTCATAGAATTCAAATCTTTAACCCACATGCTCCAAGACCTTTCAGTAAATTGGTAATGGAGCTGAAGTCAGCCAAGTGTTTTATCATGCAAGATGATGTCATAAGAATAATGATTTCTCAAAATATAGGTTCAACCAAAATGGAGGCTTTTGCTTGGGTCAACCAATGGGTAAGAACTATGATAATTACCTTGGCAATAATGCTTCAAAATCGGAATCCAATCATCGCACAAATTTGTCAGTCCTTTGTCTTCAATATATGGTTCCAAACCAAGCATTCTTGGAGTTTGATAACTAAGTTGAAGCGGATGACGCCGCAACAACACTTCAATGGATAGTGTTGTGCAGTTCATTCCTCCAATGATACTAGTAAGCTTGGTGAGTTGGGCTGCTAACTTCTCTTGACATTCTTGAAGACTAAGGAATGACTCAATCGATGGATCACACAGAATTATTGTAGACACATGAAATTTTGGTGATGTACACTTGGTTAGATACATCAAACTTTTGATAATTTGAAAATACTTTAATTGAGACACATGAATATCACTTTCATTCTTCTATAAGACCTTTGATGAATCATATAGGTCTTAACATATTTACACTTTATATATTCAAATCTCAAAAAAAAATCTTAATATAATGAGATTGAGAGATTATTATAGTATCAATAGTCGTATGATTTTAAGCTCTAAAATCATGTCAACAAGATATATATCTTTTATTTTAAATTTATTACACAAGAATGTTTTTATCTCATTAATAACTCTTATATCGGTACCAAACAATAAGATTATACATAGAGGCATATAATGATGCATGTATTATTAATTGATTTGTAATAGACACATTATTTATTTTTTTGAAATGAAGCCAAAAGATTATATGACACAATCAAACTTTTCATATCATTGTTTAAGAGTTTGTTTTAATGCATACAATGATTTAACAAAGTTATACATTTTGAGCTCATTACCTTCTGGTTGTTTCATATAAATTTTTTATGAAGTTATTATGTAGGAAAATAGCTTTCACATCTATTTGATGGATTGTGAGATTATATACGAATGCTAGTACTATAACTACTCGAGTTTCGATCATATAGGAAATAGACAAATATATATCAAAATAGTTTATTCCATTTTTTTGTGTATATACCTTGACAACTAGTCTAATCTTGTACTTATTTATTATTTCATCTGCATTCAGTTTCTTCTTAAAGATTTATTTGTAACTCATTATAGAGCAACCAAGAAGTAAATTAACTAATTCCTAAATATCATTTAAGAGAATTGATCGAATCTTATTATTAACGGCTTCCGTGATTGAATTTTATTATTGATGGTTTTCTTTCAACACTTAACCTCTAGTGAGATCATAAGCTATTGAAAGGCGATAGGACCACTTTGAATATTGAAAGTAACAAAGTTACTTCAAAGAACATTTAATGTCCTAGCACCTTCTTGATTTAGTTATTTTCTTAAAGTCCTCTAATATGAAAATAACATATTTAGAGTCACCCCACATGTGTCATTATTTTTACATGATCGAGAATGGAACCACTAGTAAGGATAGGATCTTTAGAAAATACACATGGGGCACACCAATATTCATGAGAAATATATTCTTAAACAATATAACATGATGAAGCTCTATAATCATGTTGACATCTACACTAGATACATCAAATCTAATATCTAGTAACTAGTCTCCATATAACGCAACATATGGCAGCAATTGTATTAGGTTTCAATTTTTTTATGTTTAGACATAAATATTTTTGTAAGACATCCCTACACTTTAAAATATTTGAGACTAATCCTTTGACTCTTTCAAAGTTCAAAAAGACCATTTTTCTTATGCTTATAGGAAACTTTATACAAAATATGATAAGTTATATTCAAAGTTTTTCCTCGTATTTATATAGGTAGCATAGAACTTTATAGTAAAACATTAATCATATCAAAAAGGATTTTATTTGTCTTTTCAGTTATTCCATTAAATTGAGGTAAATAAGAAGCAATAACTTCATATACAATACTGACATTTTAATAGTAAACTTGAAATAAGTTTGAGGTATACTATTCTATCCTATCAAACCTTAATATACCTCATCTCCTATCAAACCTTAATTACTTAAGTACCCTTTTGAGTTTCATTCCTATAAATTTGAAACTCATCTAAAGATGAGGTTGATCTTTACTTTTAAGCAATGCTATGCAAGCCACCAGTCCCTTGTTGCAGAAACATAATAATATCTAATACAATTGTCAATGAATGTAATAAAATATTTTTTGTTACTTTTAGTTGTCATTTCATTGAATTCACAACTGTCAATATGTACTAAATCTAAGATTTTACATTTTTGATCAATCGTATATAAAACATTTTATAAATTACTTCACCTACACATATATTTCACATTTATGTTTTCTATTTATAATATTCCTAGAAATAAGATTCAAATTTATCATACGTTTTATAAAATTAACATGACTCACCCTTTCATGCCATGCATAAGATGATTCAACATAGAAAGCTTTTTACAAAGAAAGAAAAGAAGTTTTATTATCATTAAAATTTATAAAAGAATCAATTACAAGTTCCACTTGAATCTTAAACTAGTCCTCTACATGACATAAGTAGTCATTTTCAAAGAAACACCTAATACTAAATCGTATAATTATGATTTATTACATTTGCAATCTAGTTAGAAACCCTCTCTAACTAAGACTAGACCACTTAGGATATTTTGATGCATTGCAAGAATATACCTAACTCTGTAAATAGTTGAGACATTTTTTGAAAGAAATTTCAAATGCATGTCTTTCACATTTGACTTCAGCAGTTGAATAATCCTATCAGGTCACGATTTTACCATAGACGACCTATTAAGATACAAATAGAAATTGGTTAGCACAAACATGCATATTTGCCTAGTCCTATAATCTAGTAATGTAACATAAATATAAATGATTTTAGGTTTAAGAGAAAAATATTTGTTACTCATTGTAAGTACAATGGTTACCATATTGACTATAGCTCCCTCAATAATTGTAGGTTTCTTGGTTTTTTAGAGCGATATTCTTTAGCTCAATGTCTAACCTGACTACAAATCTTATACAGTTTGTTTTTGGGTTTCTTCTAGATTTTGGTTTTTGATGATACTTTACATGACTCCTCTCAGGACCACTTAGTTATTTTTTTAACCATTAGATTAAGTTTAAGAGTGCTCTCAATAGGTATAATTGATTTTTGGCTTTTATGCTCTTCTTCTTTTACTATGTCTATCATGAGATCATCTAATATCATTTTATTCTTTTTATACTTGAGATATAGATTGAAGTCCTCACAAGACTTGGGGAACTTCTCAATAACAAATATAATGATAAATTTATTAAGAAGATTCATCTATGCATCCTTAAGTCTATAACATAGAGATTGAAACTTGTGTGCCTGTTCAATCATAGTTTCTATCATTTGATATTTCAAAAACTTATCTACAAAATACTTTTTAATATTGGTGTTCTTAGTATTATATTTTCAGTGTAAGGCAACTCATAGATCTTTCACTATCATGGAGGAGGATGAATTGTATACGTTGAATAAAAGATTTGATAGTGTTGATAAAATATAATCATACAGAGTGTTCTTCTCCTTCCACTAGGCGATTTTATCCAAGCTTTTAAATTAAGAAACATCAAGTTAGAGACAATCAAATGAATACATGCAACTCAAACATAATCAACCAGATTTTTATAAGTTATTGCCAACATTTAATGTATGGGCTAGTAAACTTTTTCCATATGAAGGTCATGTCGATCTTATGTCAAAGAGTAGAGATGAAGACATGTTATCTACACTTTCTCCTAAGATAACACTATCAATAACAATATGTATTTAGACTCAATCCATTTATCATGCCTTAATCACTTTGTCGATTGGAGGGAATGAGCATTAACAACAAAAATGTAGAGAAAATGGGGAAGAAGAGAGAGAGTGCACAAAGAGTTTTGTTAATCATACTAATTAGTGAGCTCTTATCATATTTTATAATAAAGTTAGTGGATCTTGGATCTGCTCCAATAGTTGCACTTTCTCGAGTCTATCCCATAGTCACGTCTCTTTGTGAAATCATTTATTTGACCATTAGATCAAAACTTTTTATGTAAAATACCGTTGAAGACCAAAGACAAATCTTAAACTTAAGCTCAAGTCCAAGCCAAGCTCAACTTGATATTCTCATCCCTAACTTCTAGGAACTAAGGTTCATGAGCTACCATTTATATAAAGACATGTGTGATTCTTTCAATCATTAATATGGTATTAAAGAAGATTTAATGATATTCATATGCACAAATCCCTCACCCACATGTGACTTTCACACTTTTAAACTTTCATCTTTATCAAAAAAATATCAAATACGCATTTAAAAATACTTAACATGAACTAAACGCAATTAATGTCACATGAGTTAAATACAAAAGCATTATTTCTGGTGATCTCGAAAACGTAAATCGTTCGAAGAGGTCATTCCTATGGTTGTAGTCGAAAAAGAATGAAAACCCTAGAGAAAGTCTGCCAAAAATGAAAGTATTGAAAAAAAAACCTAAGCAACCCTCAGAAATACTCAAACAACTACCAAAAATAGTCAACTAGTTTAAAACTACTAGAAATGGTCCATTTTGTATGCTTCCTCTGACCATCACAAATGTACCAAAAAACTACCGAAAAAGAATTTTTTGAATCTATTTTGTCAACGATTTGACCGTAAGGAATGCCGTATTGAAATTTGTCAAAAATAATCTACTTATATTACTCTGAAAATACTTTTTCAATAATTATTCAAATTTTTACATAGATTTTGGAATAGAATCCCATCACAAGCACCTAATATAAATTTGATATTATCAAAATATAAATTATCTTACATATTTATATATATATCTACAAAGATCAATGTCCAACAAACAAATATTTAGAATGAGTACATAAATATCATATGGCCGAATAAAACCAAATTCAATGTACAATATTACAAACTTTTAAACTGAGTACATACATGCCACATGAGTCGAATATATCTAAGATCAATATTCAATATTACAAACATCTAAAACTAGTACATAAACAAAAAGAAATCTATCAAATATAACAAAGATCAACGTTCATAGTTTGTTATAAAGCTAGTGTAGAAGGTCACAGATCATCGTCTCTTTGATCAGTTCTTGTATTCAGTGATTCCTGCAATATAGAATAAAACATGATACGTACTTAAAGATATAATTAGTGACCTCTATTTTTAAACATATAACAGAAATTTTTAAAGGTATGTGAAGCAATATATCATAGAAACTAAGACATAAACTTTAGCATTTGTTTCTCATGAGTTTTGCTTTTGGTTTTGCAACAACATTTCTAAGATGATGAATGTGGTTGCAGCAATAAATGTTGGTATGGTTAGAATTCACTTCAAAAATGTTATGTCCCTTGAAGAGGATTTGCTTCTAAGAGGTGTAAATACTAAGGAAACAATACAAGCTTCCTATGATGATGATAGTATCTTGCAAATGGACAGGAACTTTACATAAACTTTGCACCCATTGTATTTGAAGATTAATTAGTTATTTTTCCAATTTGAATATCCTCTTCCTATGATGTGATACTTTATTGTATCAACCGTAGCATGAAGAGGCTCTAACTGATTAAAAGCATGTGCCAAATCAAAATAAGAGTCATGCAAACATTGCATAAACCGCATGGATTAGATTCAGGTAAGACATCGAACCAAAGCATAAAAAACATGTAGTTAATCATACATGGGAACATAACCCGAATCACGTAAATTAGAGTCAAAATTTTGGGGATGCAGGCATGACAAATGCATTAGAAAAGTGTGAGGTAGTTTCATCATGTGACAATAAACAAGATTATCACATGATAAATCAACACAAAACAAGAGTTTATTTGAACCATGAGCAATTAGGTTATGAAATCATCCTTGCTTGGTTATGAAATCATCCCTCAAGCATGAATGTGAAGTCATAGCATAAACAGAATCAATTTGAGCATAAAAGCAATCCAAGCATAAAAAATCAATTCAGTATAAGGCATACAATTAGATTCAAAAGCGAGCAATTATGAGACTATCTCTCATGAGAACATGAACTAGTTCAGCTTAACAACATGAAATTGAATCAATAGGAGACAACAAATTCTACACTAGGGTAACAATGTTTATCGCTCACAATTGGACATACATGCTAATGCTTTTTTGTATAATTCATGGTCAAATTGTGGGTTTGGAGTCCCAACATCATCTGATAGCTTCCCAAGGGACCCACTTAATGCACAAAGTTATGTGTGGGGGTCATTGTGAAGGAGGCCTGATTTGGGTTGTTCCTTTTGTTCTAACAAAAAAGGATGAAATCATGAGGGGATTAAATGGTGGTTGATTAAGAGAGAAAAGAAAAGAAGTGTTTGGCAGCCTGCGATGATTTAAGATGTGTTAAAATGGAATACAAGCATAGATGATTTATGTACAATGATTGTTGTTGTAATGAATTGAAGGATCTTACTGCTAAGTCAGACAACATATGGTGTATCTTTATAAACTAAAACATAAATTTATCATAATTTAATATATTATATTTCATGTTATAATAAAATGCAACACATATAATATACATATATATCATTGTAGTATACGAGATTTACTTGAGTATTCATTCTATTTACTATATTGTCAAGTTAGTGAGACATATCCCCAAAAGCATCATCTAATGGTATTACTCAATTTTGCATTAATGAAGTCGGGGTATGGGGTATGTTGATCTTCATTATGCTCCACGTACATGGTTCATAACCTTTTTAAAACTTAATGTAAAAGATGAACAATTTTCACTCACACAAATTATTTGATATTCTTGTTGTACCTGAGACTAACGATAAATGAAATAACATTTTAATGATAATATATGTAAATAGTAAATAATACGATAGAAGAACATGAACATATCAAATGGTTCCTATGACTAATAATATATGAAATAATATGTATACTTATATTTTACCAATTGTCTCATCAAAAAATTATCTAGTCTTCTTATCCTTATAGTAAGTAATATATGAATGCATCATATGGTACGATTGGTCGATTATCTTCTTCGTGAGATTCCTCTTACGATAGAATGTCTCATAAGGTAGAGTATATAAGTTGATATATACTACTAAAATAATAAACAAAGTCATTACATACCATAATAAATCGATGTCTAACAATAGATTCATATTCTTTATTATGTTTTGTCACTATTTTTGTACGATTTGCTCTATTTTTCTGCTTCCCTTACCTTTGTTTCACTTAACAACTCTCAACATTTTTGTCACATAGAGGTTGGGACCTCAATTATATGACTCTCATTAGGAAGAAGCTGATTTGCATTGAAATAAAGTATAAATTATCTCCTTTTTACTTCATTTCTATAGTCATTTGAAGTTTTTATAATATTTTCTTAGAATTGTTCTTCATCAAATCAATTGGAATAGGTTCATGACTTTCTAAATGCTCAAACACAATTTAAAAAAAAAGGTAAATATGTAGTAAAATATAAACCCCTTAAGATATAAATATAATCATACTAAATTACTAATATTACCGTTATATCCTCTCAAATAGTATCAAAGACTTGTTCAACATTACAGTCCTTTCACATCTTATATATAGAAGAAATCAATTATCTTGCTTTGCGTAGTATCCAAGAGCACGGTCCAACTTCAAACTATTTTCATTCACTTCTTTAAAGTCTAACACCTCCACCGTCCACACCTCTCCATCTCGAGGTATGCAGTGACGTAAAATAGTCTTACCCTTTTCTCATTTTACAGAAGATGTTAATGCTACTTCTCGTTGTGTTTGTCCTTCTCGTACTTTTCTTATTTTTTGATTTGCAACATCTTCTTCCTCTACATTCATTGCTCTCTTTTCATTTCTTATCATGTGTGAGTCGCTTTCATTGCTACCTATTAATGAGGTATTTCAGTTTTATAATGAAAAATATAATATGGTTAAAAGTAATAATCATGATAATGTCTATTATTGTTGTCCTCATCTTGTCCGCTTCTTCTTCCACCTTGTTGATGTAGTAGCGGCATCTTGTTATTGTAACATAATTAGGCATGTCCGACTCGTTAACAAGACCTAGAAATAAACATATACAATATTATAAACTTTACAAAATAAAAACATAATCATAAGGAATTCTTCTTCTTGTTGCTGGATATCTCATTCATGCACATCATCTCTTTGTTTCTCCAAATTCTATACAAGTGAGTTACAGATAGAGTTTGAAAAGTCGTCATTAAAATCTTTGATGATTCCATCATACATGATTGAGTTGGGAAAACTTCTAATAGGTATCCTACATCTAAATTGAATTCTTTCTAGTTAAAGAATCTCTTTCTAAAAAAGGATTGATCAAATTCTATTGAGTCTGACTCATAGTGATCATTTATCAAAGAATGACTCTGGTTATCAAATGATTGAACAACCGGGATCCATTTACTTACGAAACTTAGTTGACATTCATAAAAAGTCTCTAATGAATTATGAGTTCAATAGATCCTGTTTAGCAGAAAGACGGATATTCCTTGCTCATTATCAGACAATTACTTATTCACAAACCCCGTGTGGGGCTAATAACATCCATCAATATTGAACAGTATTCTTACTCTTGCCTCATACGGCAAATGAATAGGTAAATGCTCCATTGAGTTAAAGAATCCAAGTGAAAAGATTCGTTCTAACTTACATGTTGTAATAAGATGTTTTGCTCCATTAGCAACAAATCAAACACATGTAACACCGTTGAGCCAAATCTCTAAAGAATTTACTTAACTCAGCCTAAAGGCTTCCACACTAGATCCGCAATGCACCAAAGCAATTGGTAACAATTGCTCCATAAACACATGACAATCATGGCTTTTCATCCCAAATAGCTTCCCTCTCTCATGTTTACACATCTACGCAAATTAGAGGCATATCCATTAGACATTTTTAATTCACTAACCCATTTACATACAACCTTTTTTTGCTCCATGGACAACATAAATTTTGCTTTATGCTTCAAAATTTTTCCATTAGGCAATTCTTGCAACTATAGTTCCCTCCACCTACAATACTTTTTCATATCCATTCTACCTTTAACATTGTCTTTGGTTTTGTCTTTAATATCCATCATTGTATTAAAGACATTATCAAACACATTTTTCTCAATATGCAGAATATCCAAGAAAATCATTGATAGTCCATAATATTGTTGCATGAAGTCGAAACACTTCTTTCTTATATGCATTAAATGTGATGATTTCATCATTTTAAAGAATTTGTAGTTCATCAATTAATGGTTGTAGATAAACATCAATATTGTGAGTAAGTGATTTTGCTACATCTATAAGAAAAGTCATTATGACAAATGATTGCTTCATAACCAACCATGGAGGTAAGTTACAAGAGATTCATAGAACTATCCAACAACTATGGTTACTAGATGAAATCTTGTATGAATAAAATCCATCACTAGCAAGCTCATGCCATACATTATGTGGCTCATAGGAAAAAGAAGTATGCACTTCGTCAAAATATCTTCATATTTCTGAATCTTGAGGATGACACATTTTGCCTAAAGTATCTATTTTTACTTATAGCATGTCAAACCATATATGGTGCTCTCCTTTTTTACATGAACAACTATTGTAGCCATGGTATTAGTGGAAAGTGAATTACTCTTTTATAGGGGATATTCTTTTTCCGTGTTGTCTCCTCTATAGATCTTCATCTTAGATGATTACATTGTGGATTAGGACACTTTTCTGCATGTTTAAGATTGCTTATATGAAGAACATAATCATTTCGACATGCATCTGTTTTTTATGTAGTCCATAACCAAATCTACTAATAACTTCTTTGTATCATACCAAGATTTTGATATTAGATTATCTGTTGGGGTAATATCCTCAAACATCTTAAAGATGTTGATGCACTTGTTCGACAAATTATGCATACAATTAATTTGAAATAGGTGCATGACAAAAGATAACAATGTGTATTTTTGACATTCTTGTCATAATGGTTTGCTTACATTCCCATCATCTCTTTCATATTCTTCGTAGATTTGTTATTTTCACCTTGAACCTTTGGTATTTGGGGGTCATAAGCATCTTACACCATGTTTGTCATATCACCTATGTTACGTCTAGGTATAACACTTTGTTGTGGTAACTCACCATGAACGTGTCATGTTGTGTAGTTTGTTGTAAATCCATCTTTCATAAGTTGCAGCTTTACCACTTTCTTGTTAAAAAGTGGTTTATTGTCACACTTTCAACATGGGCAATAAATTTTTCTCTTATTCCTACATTGATCCAACATAAGCATATGTTCTATAAATGCAAGAAGACCAGCTATATGTTCATTATCTTGCACATGTTTGTTATGATTCTTAGGCTTGTAGATCCAACTTCTATCAATTATATAATCTATCTTCATATTTTCCCTAAGAACATCATACATTAAAAGATAGTCAAGTATACAAATATAAAAATTACAATATTCTATACTTTGATTCACACATGTCAATTCGCCAGCAATGGAATTCAAACCGCCAAACAAAGTTAACCAGAAATGCTATCGTTAGTGTGTCATTTATTGGAACTAGGTGTTGCAATCATTCCTAGCAGCACATGATAGAAATTTAAAAGGAAAGGTAAAGATGTATGATGGAAATGCTATCGTTAGTGTGATTCATTGGGACTAAGTCTTGTAACCTTTCCTAGCAACATATGATAGAAATTGAAAAAGAAAGGTCAAGATGATGAGGTCCCCAACAAAAGCAAGAATACAATCTAATAATTGGAAAAAACAAGAATTTCACAATGATTGATATGAAATTGTGGCTTCTAATAAGAAAGAAATTATAGAAGGAATGCGTCAAAAAGAGAGATTAACTAGAGAGTATAGAGAGAGATTGTTACTTAGATCCTGCTGTAAATGGATTAGGGATTCTGGATTAACTAGAGAGTAGAGAGAGATTGTTACTTTAGATTCTAATGCAAAGGGACAAGGGATTTGGGATTAACTAGCCGGAATCACGAGAGGGAGTCGCTGGAAAATCGAGAGAGAGAGAGTCACCAAAAAATCAATAGAGGGAGGGAGAAAGAAAAAGGATTAGAGATTAGGGATTTAGTTGTTCTCTTTATTAAAACTATTTTTGGCGGTTAGAACTCCAGAAATAATCAAACGAACCACTGGAAAAAAAATAAAACATTTACAATGGTTTTAAGGACCATCAGAAAAACTATCATGACCGTGGTAATTTATATGGACATAAATTTCAGCTGTTTTTATCATATTTTTGATGGTTTAACTCTCAAAATTATTTTTCGAAATATTTTGAGGGTTATAACCATCAGAATAGTTGCACTAGTTGTTGCGAAAGCTCGAATTTGTACCACCACCACCACCCCACACACATTCTCGGTTATCGAAAGTACTTTGAAAAATAAATTAGTATTGTACATTTACATGGATCACATGTGATATTTTATCCTTCACTGCAACCCTCTCTCAAATTTCTTACTTCTCTTCGAATTTGGACTTAAGAGACTTACATGACGTAGTACTCTTGGAGGGTTGGACGTATTTAGACTAAACTTGGACCTAACCTGACCCAAATGACAGACACCTTGACTTGGTGTGCGGCAGGTTGAGATTGCAGTTCAAGTTATATCGACGGATGAGGCACTTAGTTTGCTGCAAGCAAATTTCTTCTGTAGATTAACAATCCAAGGCAATTCGATGGTTGGATTTTGGCCTGTATTTTCGGTTCTGTGAATTGAAATATACCGAGTTTTTAAAAGTTTCGGCTGTTACATTGTAGGAGTTGGCTTATTTCAATCATGGAGGTATTCTGCCATTCGTCATCCGGGACTTGATCAACACACAGTAACACGAGGGCAAATTTTTCGTGTCTACTTGATTGTAGATTGGAGAGAGCTATTGCTTGCATTTGAACTCAAAGCTTCGGCTTCGTGACGTTCCCTAGTGAGTTCCATCAAGTTGGAGTATGATCTCAAACCCTTGCCCTTGAAGAACCGAAGCACGAGTGCGTGCATTCGCTAGCGCAGTTTGTGGATAAGCAGTAAGATTTCCGTCACCGAGAAAACCTTCGCTAATAAGTAGAAATTTTGATAAATAAATTCTCAGTATGATTTAAATAAGGCATACAGGTTTGTAGTTTGTGCGGGGAAGGCTTGGTTTTGGTTTTGCAATACAAATTTATAGTTTTAGTTTATCATGCTGCCATCAGAGAGATATGATTCAAACATTGATGTGTTAGTTTGCGATATGGTGCCCCAGAAAGACCTGTCTGGTTCCGTTACTGGAAACAGTGGTTTCGGATGTGGTTTCAGTTTTGAAACTGGTTTAAAAAAATTAATTGAATGAAAGAGGGCATTTGTCCTCGCACAGGATTGAACTCTTCACATTTCTCAACAGTTCCCACCTAGCTCAATGGTAGGAACATTCTATCGTTGAGTCACTATTCAACTTGTGATATATAATCTTTTTAACAATAGGTGGTTCGGTTTTGGTTCTGGTTTTGGATTGGTTTTCAAAATTTAGGAACCGTAACCAAAATGAGGTTTTTTCTATTTCAGCTAGGGTTTTGGGACCGGTTCAACCGGTTTCGATTATGGGCAGTTTCACGGATGATTCGGTTTCTGTTCGAACCACTAGGCGGATTCGAACTGGTCGTGTCTATCCTCAGATGCTTTGGGGGAGTGTTGTTGAGGATACTGGAGAGAAAATATTTTGGTCATCGGTTTATTGAATATCCGATTTATATTTCCGTGTCAGAGTTTTGAATTTGAGAATACATCCGATATGACGTAAGAAAAGAATGAGCAAGATATGACATAAGAGAAGAATGAGCAGAAGAGAGCTGATCTATGATCATCTTCGTTCCTTTACCAGCACCATACAACAATCAACAGAAGAGATCAATCAAAAGTAAATGTCCCAGAATGAGACATGTTAATTTGGCACTGGAACAATCATCACTATGTGAACCCATAAATTATGAGTTTTTAAAACAACCTTGTGGCGATGTTAACGTAAGTTTGTACTTCAGGTATGTGGAATAAGGATGGTCTCTCTCTCTCTCTCTCTCTCTCTCTCTCTCTCTCTCTCTCTCTCTCTCTCTCTCTCTCTCTCTCTCCACATACACATATATGTGTGTGTCCACTTGACCCAGCTCTTAATATAGACCAAAGAATTTTGGCTCAACCCACTATTTTTCATAGCCGGGTCCCATTGCCAGGCCTATTTTGACATGGATGCATACATACGCACATGTATATAGACAAAGAGAGAGGCACACAATTATGATTCATGAAGTCGTTAATAGAACTATTGTTTTGTTTAAGTCAGGCAGCAAAGATTATAGGGATTATTATTTGCACACTCATTTTTTGCTTTCTTTTATGAACTACATCAGAGAAAAAATAGAAAAGAAAAACGAATGAAGAAGAAGAAGGTGTAAGATGTTGATTCCTTCATATTATTTTGTGATCTTTTGAAGGTTTGTGTTGGTTTTATGTATTGTTTTTCAATTTTACAATGTTTTATGGTTTTGGAGACTTGCAGGATTTTTTAGGAGGAATGTGGCCTAGGCGTACATCTCATTTGAAAGAGACATGGCCAAGTTGGAACGTCTCTCTTCGATGAAATGTGATGGAACTATGTCTCTCTCTTAGGTAAGATATGATTGAGCCATGTCTCTATTAATGTGAGATACGGTTGGGATGTATTTCTCATGTTATATGTGTGTGTGTGTGTGTATATATATATATATATATAACTCTATATATTGTAAAATGACAAACAACTCCAAAAGAAAGCACTTACGATAGACTAGATTTTGAAAGGACGATGACTAATGTGTTGTATTGGATCATATTTATCGATAAAGGATGTATTTAGCAATTGTAATGAGCTTATTGAGTATGTAAGAAATGTTGTAGGAAGAATAACATTGTTATTATTATTATTTGTTCAAATAGTAAAGACATAATAAATCTTGTATGGCTTGGGTGTGAAAGAAGTGATAAATATAGGGCAAGTAAAAATATTGATGTTGAAAATAGTAGGTGGACATGTGCTAAAAAGAATAAGGTGTGAATTTCTACTGATAGGAGAGGGTGCAATCAATACTTATTAAAAGTTGAATGTGGTGAATAGGACATATAACCATCCTTCAAGCTTATATTTTAAAGGTCATAATTTTACACGTAGATTGAGTGAATATGAGTATAGTGTGACAAAAGACCTTACAAAAAGTCTTTGTAAACCCAAACATATTTTGACACTTTTGAAGCAGGTTGATGAGTTAAATATTAGTAGGGCAATGCATATTTACAATACAAGCATGGAAATTACTAGAGAAGATAGTGGTTATCGAAATGTTCTACAACAATTATTATATGATCTAGACTTTTGCAAGTATCACACATGACATCATAAGATACTCGATACAGATATTATAAGTGATATTATCTTTTCACATCTTCGTTCAATATAATTATTACATACATTTCCATGGGTATCGAGTTTGATATCATATATAAGACAAGCATGTAAGAGTTTTTCTTTCATGATTTCAACGTAGTTCCTTACATGATCTATAACGGTTGTATATAGATGGAGGATAGGAGTTATTCTGTATTTTTCAAGTATAAGATGCATTTCCTTAAAGTTATCAAAGTTCACATCAACTAACAATAATTTGTTTATGGCTTTCGCTTTTATGAGTATGAAGAAGGAAGAGAATTATATTTAAGTATTCATGTGTGTTAGAGAGTTATGCACTCCAAACAACTTTTTATGTATAATTTGTATTGACCATGATTTACCATTGGTGAATATCATTCAATTCATATTTATTGATAAGGCACACTTCTTGCATAGACGGCATAACGTGAAAAATATTAAAGCATTTATTATAAAATTGATAACAAATAAAGATATAATAATCCCTTTGGTAAGTTAGAGAAAAGTCATCCAGGCATCAAATAAGGGCAACTATAAGAAGGTAGTGAAAGTATTAGAATTGAAGTGATAAAAGTTTTTTGCAATACTCTCTTACGTTAAAGAGTAGTGGTTAAACCTGTATAAGGAGAAAATTGTCTCAGAATAAACAGATAGTGTGACTCATTATGTTACTTATATAACAAATAGGTATATAAAATTGGTTGTTAATGCATATGCATATTATTTATGGTTTCTAAATATGTAATGATTGTTTTGTAATAGTGGCAAGATGGAGAGTGCACATGCAGGTTTGAAAGGCTTTCTTGGTAGTTCAACTTAAAGATATGATATAATTTAGAAACTCATATATTCATTTCGTTGATTGAGTTGCAGATTATAGAATTAAAGAAGTAGGTTAAGTTTCAACTACATATTAGTCTATATTGTGGCATTCATATGGGTTGTCATGTGCTCACGAGATCAGTCTTTTCCTTAAATATGGTGAATCGATTTAACTTTTAGTAGTTGATCTATTTTAGAGGAAATTGAACATAGAGTAGACATGTTACACACCTCTGATCACATAGGAGAGGATGCAGGAATATCTATGATAGAGATCATTTGGGGAAGCTAAAACATTATCCAAATCAAGGCAGATTTATTACGATATAGGATGAGCAGTTAAGTCTTGAGCACATCACCATATGAGTCATTCATATGTCATCATAGAAGGAAACCATGTAACAAATCTATAAAGAAGGATTTCTTAGCTAGGAATGTGCGAACAGGAATGCCTCTTGAGAAGGAAGGTGTGGACATACATATGGTAAGGCCATGAGGCCTCTTCTGGAGTGGGTCGTTCTTAACCAAGGAGTTATGATCCTCTTTTAGATATTGACTTTTTGTGTTCTCATATTGGATCTCTTTTTGAAAATAATACTTCAAGGCGACTAGACTTTGAATCGTCATATGAGATGACAATACTCCACTTTATGGGCATATTTATGAATGACTCATAAATATTGCTAGAAATGAAAATTTCTAGTATCGAGTCATTGGCATACTTTTAAGAAGGAGAAATGAGTGGTGATATGAAGCTTGCAGAGAAGGATTGAAGTGACACATTGACATGACCTATACTCATAAGTGTTCATAGAGGAGGATGGTGTTGACACTGTTATTCATCATATTGCATGCATGAAAGATTACTCATATCCCACTAACTATTAGATGTTCATACCAAACATGGGTTCAACATGAACGATGACCACTTTGCTCTAACCAAAGTGCATGCACTCGAGAGATATATTGTACATGATATGAGGAAGAGGATTAGATGTTTTTTATATTTTGTAGTTATAGTTATTTTGAACTCATTATTTTAATTCAGTTGTTGGATTATATTCAGGGTGAAAAATAAGGAACCAAAATATCATTTATAACAAATATCATATATATGTAATAAAAAATAAATAAATAAATCCAAAACCCCAAATACAAGTCATAAAACTAGTGCATAGATCATCCAGCTCTTGTATCCTCACCATCATCTATTGTTATAGAGATGTACTTGTTGGCAACACTTCTCATATGTCGCTATCAATTCAAGTAATGTAGGGTCATTTGATAAAGGCGTGGCATGCATTTCAGGTGTTGTAAAGTTGGTGCTAGTGTATCAAGTATGTTGGTAAGATGTTGGTAGAAGAAAATAATTATGAGAAACATTAGTATTATCATCAAATCAAGAAAAAATAAAATATTAAGATAATATAGACAGATATTAATTTACCTATATAAAGAATTATGTATCATGTTGCCTAACTAGAAGAGGACAAACCTGATGCAAATGACTAATAGACTCTCTTAAAATAAATTGATGTATTTTAGTAGTATATCACATGTAGAACTCGTTGTATTAATGAGAATACTTTATTGGGATGCCAAAGTGCTCAAGCTCAAAACAATATTAATGTTTCGCCTCCTAAGTATAGTCACATGGCTTATATTATACCTTATACATATGAGGCTTTGGCAGTCTATTTTTAATAGATAGCCTTTTGATGGTCGAACTACTCGATCTTGCTTGTGATGTTCCACAATACCCAAACATTGAATGCAACTATGGTGTCTCAACAACTTATACGCATTTTGTCTAAGCACTTCACATAACTATATAGTTTGTAAGTAAATTTGCATTGCATAAAAACAAAGATAAAAATGTATAATATTCAATCCTTAGTATAATATAGAAATAAAAGAGATAGTTCTAGTATGATAACTTATCTAGTTTATCGTCATCAAATCCAATTACTTATGATAGATAACCGATAGATAGAAATGCAAATTGAACTATCTCTTTTATCGTCATCAAATCAAATTGCTACAACGTTAGATCTCCTGTATCATACAAGAGATAGTTCTAGTATGTGTATGAATGCATCGTATACAATAAAAAAATCATTATGAAAACACGACACAATTCAAAATGGGAGAAACGGTCTCCCACATTGAAGACTTCATATAAGCCGCATCTCCAACTATGACAGAGATGTGAAATGCGGCATTTTTATCGGGAAAGACATGCAAAGGCACATCTCTTCCATTGCTAGGAACTTTACGAGATATTTTTATCAAGATTTTAACCCAAAAAAGAATAAAAATTAAACCAAATCAACATAAACTTTTTTCGAATCAACCTCCTATTCTTTTTTTCTATTTTCTTTTTCAATAAAGGAACGTAAATATAACTTGTAGACCGACTGGCAGGACCACACAAGTCATAACCAGGTGCAATCAAGAAAAGCACAATCTTTCGAACTTTTCTGTCAACATTTAGTATGAGTTTTTATTGCTTACAATAAATAAAATAAATATTCAATCATAACTATTTTTAATTTTTTTAATATATTAAAAGCAGAAAGCTTAAAAAACACACACACACTTATACATGCACCTTTTAGGAGTCGAGTAATGGCGCTAGAACACCCTGTCATTGAGCTAATGCGCTTTAGGAGTCGATCATAAATATTTCTATGAAGATAAAAGCCTTGGAGGAACTTAAATATAACTTATAGACTTACTAACAAAACCTTACCGCCAGGTGCACTCAGGGAGTTAGTTCATCTGGCTAGGGCTGTCGACTTACGCAATGATGGCAGTGAGTTCGACGCCCAGGGTACACATACCTATTCTCGGCCTCCCCTTCCTTGAAAAATTCACAAGCAGGTGTCTTCGACCAAAATACATAAAAGCATATTTCCCAGCTCCATGTGCTGTCTCACGTATACAAATTAGAAAGGGAGTCTAATGTAATTGTTGTGAACTTTAGTCTCTTCTTGTAAATAATGATATGTCGAGTGCGCATTTATGAATTAATCAATGAGTTCTAACTTTTTCTACATACATTTTCCTGATTGAGTTCTGTGAAAACGAAGAATTTATGAAATTCATGTAACCGATCCCATTTAATAAGGACTTAATTGTTGTTGCCCTTTTTTTGTCAATTTGCATTCAATAATAGAGGTGTTCTCGTAGTCATCCTTCCAACATGCTACCACATGTTCGGAGAAATGCGTTAGAGAAGAAGATGAAATATGTAAACATACACTTAATGCTACAGTCATCTATAAGGATATTTACTACAACATTAATTCACATAACCCCTGCCATAACCACCTACTATTAGGAGTTTCCGAGCGTGCCATTAACATGTAATTTTCCGGGACATGATCTTACATGCAAGGAAGAGAGAGAGAGAGAGAGAGAGAGAGAAAGAGAGAGAGAGAGAATGGTGAGAGTTGTAAAACATTCAAGAAAAGGGAAGGGCAGATCGATAAGCTCGCCGACCCTGTTTGTGATTTTTGCGACTTCCTTTGGCAGTCTTCTCTTCCTTGCACGGCATTTGTTCTCGTCGGACGCGAGCCAAGAGGCCCATCATGTTTCTTATCATCGAGCAAAGACGTATTAGATTCTTCTCTCACAACTCTTTGTTAAAATTCGTTTTTATTTTAGTTTTTGGCATTTGCTTCATCTGATAGCTCATTTTCTTACTTTTCTTTTTTCCTTTTTGCATCATCCTTTTCTATTTCTCGGTCAAAAGATGCAATATGGCCTTCTCGATTATAGAGGAGATGTATAATGGTTCATGTGCACTTGTGCACCTCCACACTTAGCATACCGCACAAACGCCCTTCTTTGTCTAGAACAAGAGTAAGTGGAATTTAAGCACCGAGTTTCATAGATATATCGTGTTTGATCCCCTTCAACATGCTGAAGCCATCCATAAGTGCCTCAGCCACCTGTCTCTACTTTCTTTATACCAATAACATGATGAATGCTATCACCACTACCATCAACTACATCTAATTATGTGTGTGTGCACACGCACATGCATAAGCGTGTGTATTGAGTGATTCCTTCGTGCACTCTTAACACCCATTTATAAGTTGGGACGTGGACATCATTTGTATGCTCTTCTTTCTTTCTTTTTTGTAATGGGAGGACCCAGCCCCCACCGGCCTCCAAAGAATAAAAAATTGAACTTGCCATTTGGGCAACAGAGAGCTCTATCCGAGAGCTAAGGATCTCAGTGGTAGTATTTTTTATTTTTAAATACTCTTTTCTAGTTTATAGATGATACAGTTTCTACTTTTGAATGAATGTAAAGAGTGGGCAAGTATAGCATGATAGAAACTCTCTCTCTCTCTCTCTCTCTCTCTCTCTCTCTCACACACACACACACACATATATATATATATATATATATATGTAGAGAGAGAGGGTAGGGAAGGATGATTATGGATGGCCGCTGTTATCACAAAACGGGTAGATGGGGGAGGGTGATTGGAGTGGCTTATGGTGGAAAAGTAGTGGTGGTGCAAAAAGACTGTTCGAGTGTGCATGTTCCACTTTCTGTCTAGGACAGAGGAATGCTATATTATGGTTGGTTTTAACTCAAAATTGCATTTGTTAAAATGTTGCCTTTTGCAGGTGGGTTCTCGATCCCGCAACCAGATGGATGGAGTTGGTTTCTTGGGAGCCGAGAGCTTTTCTGTTTCATCAATTTTTGGTGATTAGTTTACTTCATTTCCCTCCTAAGACCACCAAAAAAAGGGATGTGTTATGGGGTGCCAAAATTCACAAAGATTGTATTTAACTCTTCGTATTAGGATATTAATGCTAGTTGAATCTTTGCTTCATAGGTTTTGTTGCATTTCTTTGTCTGATCATAGAACTTTCAGTTGGAAAGAGCATCCATGAGGAGCTACAGATCTCATTAGGGGTCTACCCGAAGGAACCTTCATGTTGAAACCGTTCAAGGAACCATGGTTGTTATAGTCGGACGGCAGTGGCGGATCTACATTGAGCCGAGGTGGGGAGTTCACCCCACCTTAAAGTCTGTAGCTCCATGGGCTACATAATACATAATTTGCCCCGCCCGAAACCGTTGAAGAGGCTATTCGCCCCACCCCAAAACAGTTTCTAGATCCGCTACTGTTGGAGGGACGCCCCCTCTCCTGTCCATTCTTATGATGAACATATTTATCTTTTCTTATACTGTCATTTTATGGCTTGCAGTCAAATGAAGAGATTGACCATTTGATAAATCTTGCGAAGCCTCACATGGAGAGAACCATGGTTTTCAACAAGCTAACTGGTGACGGTATTGTGGATAGGTTGCTCTGGCCTTCTTTTTCTGTTCTTCTATATATTTCATTTCTCTTATTAATTTGACGTTTCAGAAATTTACTAATTTTTGCAGTTCTCCTTACGTTACATATGGGTTTTTATTTATTCATTTATTTATTTGGTGCGCTGTAGATCTCGCACCAATACTGGTGCGTTTCTGCAGAGAGGTGCTGACGAGATTGTCAGCAGAATTGAGAAAAGGATTGCAGATTGCTCCTTTGTACCAGTCGGTATATCACAACAATCCTCCATCTTATATTTATTTTTCTCATTTATACGACCTTTTCTTTTGGTGAATATTTATCTGAACTTTTGGAGATGTGAAACATTATAGTCAACATTCAGTTTAGGCTCATTAATACTTTCTGCTGTTACTGGTTTAAGTTGGAAATCGATTCATAAGTCAGGTTGTACCACTAAGGGTCAACAGTCGGTTTTTCCTTTTTTGGGGGTTACAAGAGGAGGCCGAAGCCTAACACACACCCACACATGTTCCTTCTGGGAGTCGAACTCCCCACCAGGAGAAGCGGCACTAGATCTCCATGCCGTTGAGCTAACGCTCTCAGTGCAGGCCATAAGGTTATATATATAGTAATTGGTTATTGCATACTTCACAATGTGCACTCCTATTTTTCCTTTACTTTTTGGAGCAGGTTTTAAAAGCCTTGTTCAGAAAGAGGTGCAGCTTCAAGTTCGGTGCAAACCCACTAAATTTGATGCTTAATTGACAAGAATCAGGTTGCACCACTAAAGTGCAGGCCATTGCCATAGGTTATTTTGATTGTCCGTGTACATGCATGCATGTGTGTGTGTGTGTGTGTGAGAGAGAGAGAGAGAGAGCAAACAAAGGCAGTATCGAGCGAGAAACGGAATACAAGACACTCACTCCTAAGTGCAACCTTAGTTATGTCTAAGCATTTGTATCCAGATCCAAAGCTGAAAGTGTGTGAAAATCTAATCTGGGAATATTAAGATGCATAGAGTAAGCTAATTGGACCTGGATTCAGTAGTTTTCATCTGACTATGGATCCACATCTAAATCCAGTGGAGGCGAGGTCTAGGTGAGTGAAATTCAGGCGAGGCAGTTCATATAGATTTTCAAAGAGTTTTAACTTCTTGTATATGTTCTCTTTTGATCCGGTCCAATTTCCGGTGAGGCGGGTGCCTGACCTCCCCCATGAGTAGGGCCGCCACTGAGCTGTGCATTGATGCACCAAAATCCTTGCTATGGTAAGAACTACATTTATATGATTGACCTTAAAAAATTATAGGTAGTACGTGTTAAAGGCACCTACTTCTGAATTATACAAGTTTCTCTTAAACACTATCCTCAAAAAAAGAAAAAGAGTTTCTCTTAAATGCGACCATTTATCACGGAGAATGTTGTTTCCTAATGCCGATTAGAGTCTCAACTAAATTAACTAGATAGGGTGTGTTTGCTCACTAGGAAGTGATAGTGAGTACGAGAGTCAAGCTCTTAGAGTGTGTTTCATTATGAGGTTTAGGACTACGGAACTAGAACCCGTCGTAATCAAATGCAAGCTTCAACCTGTAATAAAAAGCATAATCGTACGACCTTACTTTTTACATTATTATAAGGCCTATCATGCTCGAATTAGAAGCCCCTTAATGCACAATTTGGCAACTAGAAGTCCTGCCTGTTCACTAGTCTGTTAACCCCTTGGCGAGTTGACGTAACACTCTTACAGTCATGAATCAGGTCATCTCTCTCTTTTATATTCCCTTCCTTTTAAACACGCAGTGATTGTGAAATACAGTAAGTGTGAAAGCTGGAGCATGACATGGTCCCTTCTTTTTTTGAATTTATAGACCACGGCGAGGGGATCCAAGTTCTTCACTATGAAGTTGGTCAGAAATATGAACCCCATTATGATTTGTTTCTGGACAAGGCTTACGTAAAAGAGCAAGGCCAACGCGTAGCAACAATGATTATGTACCTGTACGTCTCTCTCTCTCTCGTAATTGATTATTTATATATATATAATAATTTGCTTTTTCTCTTTAGTTCCTAGATTTCTTGTTGACGTAAAAGTCCCGTATGCTTTTTAAGTTGATTAGTAAGCTTGAAAGCACTCGTAAAACAAGCGAAACTAGTGGGTTGCTCATTTTGTCAAAATTCTTCCTCTTAGTTTATATTATTATTAGCATAGACTCAGGAATAGTTTTAAATGTATAATATCTTTCAGTATATAATCTTGCATAAACATCTCCATGGCTTATCTTTTAAAATTAGTGATAGATATTTACATTACTTTTGTAAAAATACAAAGAACAAAAGTACAATAGTACTTTTAATCTACAATTTCACTGGTAATCTCAAAGATAGAATGGTAAAAATGTTTATGAAAGATTATTTATCAAAAGACAATATGTATTTAATATTGTCTTCATATATACATATATATATATATACATAATCTGTTTTTATGAAAAAATGGATCATGATCTTGCTGTTACAAAATTGCACATTTTATCATGTCCTTTTATCGCTTAAAAGTATATCTTTCAAGACCAGGAAAATCAGAAAATTTATGTCTAAGGGTGTTATTAGGTTACCTAACATGTATATATTAAATTGTTCATGCCAGACCGAACAAATATCTGGACTGTGGTTTGATGTATCAGATTTCCAACCATATTAGGATCCAGTAGAAAACAAGATTAATTAAGATTCACTATGTTTCGACCAAGACATGATTTCTATCACACCTTGGGCCACGAGCCCCACCTCGGTCAGCACTACACCGACCTATCGAACGTAGTACACGAGCACGAGGTGTGAGATGATAAAACTTTTAAATATAAACCAAATCTTTATTCAATTCACTAACAACAACAAAAACAACTAAAATTTTTCCCATACATGATGGGGTCGGCTACATGAATTCTTTGTTTCGACAGACCCCTATCATATGTCCTGCTAGCAACTAACTCAATATAAACTAAATCATTCTTTATTATTTATTTTCAATATTTTTGTAGTCATCTCTTTCTCTTTTAACATTTTCATAATCTAGTTTTCATATATCTTCTTATGGGCGTTCTTTAGTCATCTTTACATGTCCAAACTATCTTAAATGATTTTCTCTCAATTTATCCTCTGTTTCAAATATCTTCTTATGGGCGTTCTTTGGTGCTACTCCAAATTTATTTCAAATAAGCTCATTATGTATACATTCTTCCCTTGTGTGATCGCTCATCTATCTCAATATCATCATTTATGCTAAGGACATCTTTTGTATGTATTGATGATTAATTGTCCAACACTGAAAATCATAAAACATAGCAGGTCTAATTGTTACTCTATAATATTTACCTTTCAACTTTATGGTATCTTCTTATTACATAGAGTACGTGATGTCCTTCTCCATTTTAACCAAGGTGCATTAATTTTATGCATAACATGTCTATTTATTTTTCCATCACTTTGAAAAACTAATCTTAGATATTTAAAACTTTCCTTATGAGGGATGTAATGTATGTCAATCTTAATTTTTATGTCCTCCGAAGTACCCAAATGATCAAACTTACATTCCATATATTTTGTTTTTGTTCTACTAAGTCGAAAGCCTTTACTTTCTAATGTTTTTATAGTTCCAATTTCCTATTAACTTTTTTCTTAGACTCATCGACTAACACAATGTCATATGCAAATAATATACACCAAGGTACTTCATTTTGAATATGTTTTGTTAACTCATCAATGACCTTTATTCAATTCACTAAATCAAATTAAATTGCACATTTATCGTATATGTATAAAATTTACAAAACGTGTATAACAATTTTTTTAGTTCACAAATTAGTACAACTTTATCTCATTATAAAACCTTTGTCACCTGATCAGGTACCCAATCAACGTATCCAAAGCCAGTCGCTAGGTTGTCTCCAGACAATAGGTGGATATGAATGGCCCATTATGATAACTACGGTATCTATACATCAAATAACAGGCATCATCAAAAGCCAAATACATGTAGAAATATTAATCAACTAAACAATATCATATTTGCATATTGAAAGCATTCATATCACAAACATATAGCAACAATCAAAGTCCATAGGTGGTGTGGGTTGGCTAATTTCACTAGGCACCCACCCAGTTATGCCCATCTGCCATAAACCATGTCTGCAACTCACCTTGCCATGTTTATGCTCAGACCTACTACACATGCATGTAGCCGACTGCATAGCTCGAATGTAATAGCATGTCATTCGTAACACACACACGCGTATGTGTGTGTGTGAATCATGCAACTCATTTAATACGACTCCTGCATTATTTAATCATTAGCATTATTGTATATACAAAGCAATTCAATTAACAATTACAGCACCATAAAAATCTAAAAGCACGTATTTAACTCTAGAAAATATAGCATAAGCATGAACATGCAAAACAACCCATTGCCTTATGAAACATGCATGAAATGATAAACTTGTTATAAAGTAATCAATCACGAATACTATGCTTCAAATAGAGTCCAAACCAGAGACCAAACGAATCACAGAAATACTAGTATTGGATCCTATTAAAATCTCCTAGATTCAACTTTCTTTACCAAATCAATTATAGTTTGATCACTATCAAAGAGTATAGGATTGTAGCTTATTCAAAGTCCATCAATTCAAACCACGCTCAAATTGGAGTCCAAACCCGAAATAGAGTCCTGTTTGAATCCTAACCCGATCTTACTTGACCCTATCCCAACCTAGCTGAACCAGTTGCCCTTTGACCCGAAACCAGGTCGTTTTTTCCAGTGTTGTTTCTACCTCCTCCAACCAGGAAACATGAAAAATCAGATATTGATGGGTTCACCTGTTCAACCCCCACCCATTAGTATCAATTTTATATCAATGACTAGAAAAGTCGTCGGAAAAACAAAAAGGGTTTTCGTGAAACCATATGTCATCCGTGGTTTTTCATTTCTTTTTGCCATTTTGTGAATCAATAGAAACAGGATTTACCGATGCCCCAATTGGATCCCATACCCTTAATCTACAATATATACCTAAAAATAAAAGAGAGAGAGAGATAAGAGAGAGTTACGAAATTTCTAGGGAGAAACCTTACTGAAAGGTAACCTTTTTCTTTCTAACATTTGGTTTGATCATAGAATGAGAGCCGGGTTCGGGCATGATCATAGAACCCAGAGTTATACCAATACCTAAACTTACCTGACAAGAGGTAGGTCCGACTCGTTCATACCACTAGACCTTTCAATCGCTCGAGAAGTTAACCCTACGTAAATCTCATACTTGTCGATTGAGAAGCATGTTCTATATAGGAAACCAAAACCAAAACCAGGCCTTCCACACTAGGTGTGCTCAGCTACATATTTTCTTAGTTGCTATTATATATGCTCTATTTTGTGTGACATTAGCATTTAACTCTAGAAAAGCAAGATCATGTTTATCATATCTTAATAATTGAGTTAAATAAGAACTATCACCTAACATAAACATATACTATAAATTATTCACGGAGTGATGGAGCAAGCACTTCATCTTGAACTCACATCATGTCTTGTGTACCGATTTTTTTTTAAGTACAAAAGCAACATATCCCTCGTCGTCTTCGCGTCTTGCAATGGCCTACTTTTATCGTTCTCTTTTTCTTTATTTTGCATGTCTAATATATGATCATTTTAATTGAGATATACAGTACAGATGTGGAGCAAGGTGGGGAGACTGTGTTTCCCAAATCCAAAGTGAACAGCACCAATGTTCCATGGTGGAATTTTCTGTCCGAGTGTGCAAAAGCAGGGGTTTCTGTTCAACCACAAAGGGGGGATGCCTTACTTTTCTACAACATGCATCCTGATGGATCAGCCGACTCTTTGAGCTTGCATGGTTAGTTATTGTTTTCAACTAAAACAAATTATCTTCATTTATTTTGGGTTTTGATCTTCAATTCATATAGTTAATTACAGTTGTAACATGTAGAGTTCATTTTACCTGACGCATGGATTGTCACGAATTGTGCCCTCTAAATTCATGTGAGCATGCACACATGACTTGCCTTCGAACAACATTGACATTAAAAACATAGGGATGTAAGGGCATGTATTTTTCTAAATAATTTATTTGTAGAAAAAGAATAACAAATTTTCTTGCCTGTAATCAAGGAACCTCTTTGGTTTGTAATGGCTTCTAATTGTTATAAACAGGTGGATGTCCTGTAATCAAGGGAGACAAATGGTCTGCAACAAAATGGATGCATATACGTCCATTTGGTGACGAACAGGAGCAGGGAGCAAGGTAACTATACTCCATCATGTTTGAAACTTCTTGAGCAGTTTCAAGTTTATGAAATACAATGGACATCAAAAATCTATGATTAAGGATGGATGCTTAAGGGCCTAGGATATTTATTATATACATGTTTTGGCATGCTTTTATGAATCAAAACGTTGAACAAACATTTAGGGCGTTTGCTCCATGCCAATTTAGCGGGTGTTTGAATCACTAGACATCAGTGAACATTTCTCCCATTAAAGTCAGGAACTTTAGAGCTACGTGCCCCCGCTTTGGGAGGAACTGTGCACCTGTGCTCTGGAGTGTGTATCTCATTGAAACTCGTACATCAGTTGGTGGGATTCAAAACAAGAGCTTGAAGGTTCCAAATTGATAACCAGTTCTTCCATCTAATGAATACCAACTGCTAACCATGATTAACAGCTGTTTTCAGCAATTCCTGTAATGTTAGATTCTTGAGCTAATATGTTTCCCGTAGTAATTGAAGGGTTAACATGTTCAATCAATGTGTTAATTTTGTGAATTAAACTTGTGTGTGAAGTCCAATGTACATGACAAGAGAGTTTCAAACTTGCACTCGATGATCTCTTTGTTTTTCATTGGTTTGTTTGGCAGTACTAAGTTGAATGGATGAGGCAAAACAGCCTTCATTTCTTTGAGTTTCTTGCTTCAAACTGGTCAACTGCTGGACTTCCCGGTCGTGTCTACAGTATCTCTTGCGGTGGAAATTTAGTAATTTTTCTGTAAAATGCGGTTAGGATTTGATGATTTGCCATTTGATCAGCTACGACATTCAAGTTTGACAGCAAAAGGTACCAGGTTCTCTCTCTCTCTCTCTCTCTCTCTCTCTCTCTCTCTCTCTCTCTCTCTCTCTCTCTCTCTCTCTCTCTCTCTCTCTCTGTGTGTGTGTGTGTGTGTGTGTGTGTGTGATATGTGTGCATGAGTGTGTGTGAGAGAGAGAGAGCATTTCAGTTGTCCGTAAAAAATTGCTGCCGTTTGGTTGGATGGCTTCCCTTGTGTGGTGGGGGAGGTGGTGGTTGCCGAATTCACGTTCCCCTCGTCGATGTAGAAATACATCCCCTGTATGAATATGAATGTGGTTGTCATTGGCAAAGTTAAGAAGAACAGCGGTGTACATAAAATATTTTAGTGCTTAATCGCTTCAATTATCAACATGCATTAAGAAAATATGGTAGCAAGACTGTAAACCATGTCGACAAATCTGGGTTTTGTGAATTCCTTTCTTCATGTACGCAGCACGAAGACTACCCAAGGACGTCAACTACTGTGGTCTTGGGCTGACAAAAACGAAAACCCACGGAAAGCTGATGAGGATGAATCTTGAACCATTGTTTTCGTATCTGAGGGGGAAAAACAACTTTTGTCTCGAGATAGAAAGGCCCCTTTGATTTACAACCACGAAAACCCATTGCACATGGAGCATCAGCTCTTCTCTCCAACTATGTGGTGAGTTGATAGTGTCATCACGTGGACTGAAGGCCTCGAGTTGATACGGTGATCCCGTTGCTAGGATTGGTTGGGGTGAGGCCATGTCAACTAACCCTCTACTATTGAGAGAACATTGAGTTTATTCAGGACCCTCTACTACTGAGAGACAACATTGACTTTATTCAGGACCAGGTAAGCTACGGGTCTGTAGGCCTCCACGAGTCAAGTAACTAGAGAGAGAATGGTCATGGTAGATGAACTCCGGTCTTCTTATAGCCCCTCACAAGTTTCAGAGCGAAGTTAGCTCAAAAATTGAAAGCCTTCTCGATTTTGGGTTATATGAGCAGATTTGATGCAAAATATATATCTTTCTCAATTGTCATGATTTTTTTTTATGCAAGAACTATCTAACGTACTAAAAATCAATAAAAAAATATTTTGTGTGATTTTCTAATCTTCTTGTCGTTAGCTTGGTATCAAGTCTCTTAAGGGGGTTTGCTTGTTTTTGCTATAAATCCCTCCATTCAACTTTGATTTGTGTGATTCTTAGTTTTTGGAAAAGAAGAATAAAAAATTGATCCATTCTAACTAGAATCAGCTACACTATGGCCTCCTATAAGAAATGTGATATAAAACTTGAGTCGAGAGGATCACACACATTTATTGATTTTCTTATACACACAGTCTGCAACAGAGTCAATATGACTCACCAAAGTGATAAAGACTGACTCATTCACCACCAGTTAAGGATAAGAGAGATTTGAAGCAATGTTAGAAAACAGCCGAATGAGAATTCCTTAGACCTAATCCTTTTTATACTTAAACAATCTCCTAAGCTAGGTTCAAGGTACATAACTTGCTATAAAGACTCTCCTAGGAAATGAACAATTACCTAGTAAAATATTGATATAGGCTTAGCTATATATGAACTTGCTACAAAGACTCACCTAGATAATGAGCAATCACCTTGTAAAATATTGATGCAGGCTCAGCCATCTACGACTCTTTAGTTGTTGTTTCGGTAATTGCTAAGACCACTAAATGTAATTAATGAAGAACATTAAATTCAAATTGTTTGTCTCTAAAATTAGTCAACTGGAGTTATTGATTGTAAGAGATGTTGAGAATCTCCTAACTAGCTTAAATGTGGGTTTCACTCTTGAGTGACCTCCTATTGGAGTAAACAAACAGCCTTGAGTTTATTGAAGTCATTAATACTCCTTTCTCCCAACAACAATTTGGGTTCGAACAGGGTTAGGGCGCTGGTTCCACTTCGGGCACGAGTAAGAGGTCCTTGATAGCGATCGATGAGCCCGTCTGGTAAGGTTAGATCATTAGTATCTAGTCCTTCATCGTCTTCTTGGGGTTGATGAGGATTTGTCCTCAAATATGGATTCTTGGTATCTTCTTTGTAAGTAATAAGATCCTTAAAGTTCAAAGAATTAGAAATATTGAACCCCTTCATTAGATCTATCTTCTAAGCATTATCATTTATTTTCTCCAAAATCTTAAAGGGGCCATTGGCCCGGAACATGAGTTTAGATCAACGCTTGTGTACGAACCTGGTTTTGCTGAGATGTATCCTAATGAGGTCTCCAAGGAAAAAGACAATGGATTTACGCCTTTTATTAGCTTGTTTGGCATAGGTTATTGTTTATTTCTCAATGTGTTGCTTTGCTTGTTGGTGTAAAGCCTTGATGGATTCAACTCGACTCACTCCCTTAAAATTTGCTTCAGCGTGCTCGGGTATGGGTACCAAGTCTAAGGGGTTGTGGGATTAACCCGATAGACTATTTTAAAGGGAGAACGGCTCGTAGTGCTATAAACTTATTGGCTTTAAGAAAATTTTACCCAAGGAAGTTGTTCCTCTCATGTTCACAGATTGTTGGAGATAAAAGCTCTCAAAAGAGTAGTGAGAGTGTGATTCATCACTTCAGTTTGAGGGTGGCATGTCATGCTGAAAAGGAGCTTGGTTTCGAGCCTCTTCCATAGTCTTCTAGAAGTAGATCATAAACTTAGCATCACAGTCACACATGAGGCTTTTGGGAATATCATGGAGTTTGACGATTTTCTTGAAAAAAAGATTTATAAAATGAATTGCATTGTCACTCTTTTGACAGGGAATAAAATGCAACATTTTAGAAAACTTGTCTATCACAACTAGGATAGAATCTCGTCCTAGAATCTCGTCCCATGTTCATTCTACGAAGGCCACAATGAAATCCAAGCTAACGTCAATAATTTGTAGAGTTTCTCGTTTGTTTCTTTTCCTTTAGCCAATTTGTAGGTAATACATCTTTCAACAATACTATAGACATCAGGTTAATTCTCGGCCAATAAAAGTATTCTCTAAGCAGCTCTAGTATTTTTCTTTCTCCAAAATATTTTGCTAACCCACTATCATGACCTTGTTGAGTGAAGAGTTCTCTATGAGATCCTCTCTTAACGCAAAGCTTCCCTCATCAAAAAAGGTATCTGTCATTCTGGTAGAATTCATCTAACTCCATTTTATGACCAATCGAACCAAGGGGTGGGAAGTTTGGGTCCCCTCATATTGTTCTTTTAAGACCTCCAATCCCAACATAGAGTTTTGAGAACAGTGATCAATGAGTATCTTCATGATAGGGCATCAACTACCATGTTAGATTTTCCTTTTTTTTTGTACTAAATGGTGTAGGAAAAGGATTCGAGGAACTCAACCCATTTCTTGTATCTTCTATTTAGTTTGCCTTGGCCAACAAATTTATGGTCAGTATGAATCACGAACTCTTTAGGCCCCAAAAGATTTGTTGTCATGACTGCAATATTTGGATCAATGCATAGAATTCTTTCTCGTAAGTAGAGTAGTGCAAATTGGGTTCTTTTAATTTTTCACTGAAAAATACAATGGGTCATTGCTCTTGCATCAACATGGCTCTAATTCCTACCCCCAAAGCGTCACATTCAACTTCAAAAGTTTTGTTGAAGTCAAAAAGAGCCAATATTGGTGCATCACTCAACTAGGCCACGCTTGCATGTTGTAGTCCACTGAAATTCTTGATTCAATCAATCAATGGTGCTGTAATAATGTTGAAATTTCTGATGAATCTTCGATAGAATTAAGCCAACCCATGAAAGCTATGCACCTTGGCCACGTTGGTTGGGTCTGACCAGTCTTGGATAGCTTTCACCTTTTCGAGATCAACCTCAACTCCTTACTCAAAGATGATAAAGCCTAAGAACTGTACCTATGATTATTAAAATTGGTAATTTTTAAGGTTACTATAGAGTCATTAATGGCACAGGACCTCTAGAACCTTCCGAATGTGGATAATATGTTCATCTATTTCAAGTTATAAATCAAGATGTTGTCAAAATATATGATGAAGAATTTGCTAATAAACTCTCACAACACATGGTTCATGAGTCTAATAAATGTGTTGGGTGCATTTGATAGGCCAAATGGCATCACAAGCCATTCGAATAGTTCTAACTTTGTTTTGAATACCGCTTTCCATTCATCTCCATCTTTGATTCGAATATATTGGTAACCACTCTTGAGATCAATCATTGAGAATAGTCTTGATCCCTTAGTTCATCGAGTATGTTGTCTAACTGAAGAATGGGATAGTGGTACCGGATAGTTATTTTATTGAAGACCTAACTATCAATACACATTTGTAACTATCTATCTTTACCAAAAGGTCAGGTGTTGCACATGGGCTCATGGAATCAATCACAAAGCCTTTGGAAACCAATTCTTTGATTTAGTGTTGTAGCTTATTAGCCTCATTGGTGTTGCAATGATAGGCCGACTTGTTTGAAAGAGTTGGGCTAGGTAGCATATCAATGTAGTGCTCATTACCACAAATTGGAGACAACCCATCAGGGAGCTTATCAACAAACACATTGGTGAATTTCCTCAATAGCTTAGTGAGGAGGGAATGCTCCTGCATTGGCATGTTGGTTTTTACTCCCTTAGCTACAATCAAGTATAACAAGCCAACTTGTGTGATGGCTAGCTCAGGCTCTCTTCTGGTGAGTATCAAACTTTCTTCAGCCTGCAACTCCTTAATAGTTCATGCTGAAGACACGTGATGTGGTGTTAATGGGGCCAAAGTGATTTTTTTTATCCTTTGCAAATATATATTTGTTCTTGTAGCCATAATGAAAGGCTCACCGGTCAAACTCTCCATGGTCAGTCTAGTAAGAGATGACCTGAATTTATTGTAACCACATTACATATAATAGAATGTTGGTAAGTTTTACCAATGGATATTAGCATAGTAGCTTGCTACTGAACCAAGATTTTCCTTTAATTGTTGAGTCAGTGTAGCTTATAAGAATGTCGATGAGCTATGGTGGGTAAACTCAACTTTTTGATTAATTTTGTAGAGGCCACATTGGTACAATTGCCATCATCAATGATGAGCGAGCAAACTTTACCAAGAATTATGCAACGAGAATGAAATAGGTTTTCGTATTGTTCTTGTTCAAGAGTGGCTTGAGAACTAAGGACCCTATGTATGATAAGAAGTTCCCTTCATTTGCAACTTCAATAGTTTCAGTTTCAACATCTTGAGGGGTTTGTTCATCCTCATTATCTAGTAATTTGGAAGACTCGCATAGCACCATTACTTGCTTGTTGGGGCACTGGGAAGCGATATATCATGATCGATATACTTAAAATATTTAATGTCATGGCTACAATAGGTAGTGTGAGGGTTTTCAACCACCTCTTTTTTCTTTTAAATAGGCTCCATTGCAGTAGTAGGTCCAACTTTCTTGATTTCTTTAGAAGTACCGGTTGTACCTTAGAAAGCCTTATTTTGGGTTGGATTAGAAATTGAATATTTAAGGGAAGGAGTCTTTCTCCATTGTCTTTTGACCTTAATGGTAAGCTAAAAGATGTCCTCAATGAATAAATAGTTGTAATTTCACAACATCAGCTAGTTCTTTGTGTACTCCACTGAGAAATAGGGCAATGGTATGCTCTCGTAGTTCTTATACTTCTCAATGCAGTATCAAGGTGTCAAACTCTTTGACATAGTCTTCCACGCTGAGCCTACCTTTTCTCAGGTTTACAACCGAAGGTAGATCTCTTGTCGGTAGTAGTCGAGAAAAAATCTCTTACGCATAATCTATTTCATCAAGCTCCAACTCATTATGTCCCCATCTCCTTCCCTACGTCACTGGTCTTCGAGTTTGCTCCACCAGAGATTAGCATAATCGGTGAACTCCAAAATAGTAAGGCAATATTTCCTTTCTTCGGAGTATGATAATATTTGAAGATCTTATCCACTCGCTGCTCCCAATAAAAAAACTCTTCAGGTGAGTTTGATCTAATGAAGGAGGAAATTTTGATTTGAACTTGGTGAACCATATTTCTTCGATCTGTTCTCGCCTCCTAGTTCATTCGTACAGTTGAGCCCAACTAAGGGGAGTTTGGGTCCACATCATGGTGACTCGTGTTAGAGCGATCATGAGAAGGAGATCGTTGTCACAGCAGTTCCTCAAGGGTTTGTGTCAGTTGTGTCATCTGGGTTGTGTGTGCCTCATATTAATATTGCAATGCCATGATCTAAGCTTGGTCGAGAGACATGCCTTGTGGTATTGGGGGAATCGAAATCTTGTCTTGTCATCTTCTCAAATCTCAATGATATGAAACATAAGTTGAGAGGATCACACATGCTTACTAATTTTCTTACACACATAGTCTGCCACATAATGGATATGACTCATCAAGGTGATAAAGACTGACTCACTCACCACCCATTAAGGATAAGAGAGAGATTTGAAGCAATAGATTCTTTTTATACTCAAGACAACCCCCATAGCTAGGTTCAAGGTACATTAACTTGCTATAAAGACTCTCCTAAAAAATGAACAATCACCTAGTAAAATATTGATATAGGCTCAACCATCTATGACTCTTTAATTGTTGTTTCGGTAATTACTAAGACCACTCAATGTAATTATCTAAGAACATTAAATTTGAATTGTTTGTCTCCAAAATTAGCCAACTATAATTATTGATTGGAAGAGATGTTGAGAATCTCATAATTGGCTTAAATGTGGGTTTCATTCTTAGGTGACCTCCTACTGGAGTAAACAAACAACCTTGAGTTTGCTGAAGTCATTAATGCTCTATTCTCTCATCAACGATTTGGGTTCGAAAAGGGTTGGGACACTGGTTCCACTTTGGGGGTGAGTAAGAGGTCTCTCATAGAGATCGATGAACTCGTCTGGCCCGGTTAGATCATTAGTGCCTAATCCTTCATCAAAAGGGATATACAAATGGCTCTGAACTCGAATGTCCCTAATAGGGTTAGATTGTTTTTTTCGTGTGAACTTTGATTCAAGTGATTGTTGTTCTTTCATAAAGTAGACAAAGCCCCTTTTTGGAGAATCAAGAGACTAAAAAATCCAGTGAGAGATGGAGTTTTTATAAATTTTTGAAATTGAGACGGACATTTAACGGGTCAATCATGGTAAGTTCAGTGCTAGATTGAACTTTATTAAATGCGACCTAAAAATCTAGAGGCTCATGGGGCCTAAAGTTATCATGGACATGGAATGTTCTCGCGTTGGTTCTCTAACCAACTCTACCTCGAATATTGTCAGCGGACTTGAAAGAGCCAGCTGGATCCAACATAAGGGAGGTTTAGCATAGCACAAAGGAGGTTTAGTGTTCAGTTTTATGTTTGAGTCTTGTAAGCAGTATTGGGTCCTTAGTGCGTATGGAATCCAAATAAGATCCAACATAGGGGAGGTTTAGTGTTCAGTTTTATGTTTGAGTCTTGTAAGCGGTATTGGATCCTTAGTGTGTGTGGAGTCCAAATAAGATCCAACATAGGGGAGGTTTAGCCTAGACGTTAAAGGAGAGATAAGAGACTCGGTGTCTGGGATGCCACTCAGCTGGTCGAGTATCTCTTGCATCACTATACAGAGAGGACAAGGTAGCCGGGCTGCTTCTCTTGGGTGTGGCTCAAGGGGGTCCTTTGTATGAGTAGACCTTTCGATCAAAAGTGTCATGTGGGTGCATGGTGATCTTGGGCGAAAGAGGCTGGCACCAACACCATCACGAGACTCGGTTCGGTTCCAAGTTGATTTGGTCTTTTAGGATTCTTCTCGTATACGAACCCGAATTCCCTCTACCCACAAATGAAGAGAAGAAACGAACAAATACTACAATCAAGCCTTTCCTCGTATTAGATGGGGTCAGTTACATGAATTCTTTGTTTTTTATAGAATCTATGCTAAATCCCTTACATGAAAGTTTTACGTTGGAAGCTTAACACAGTCCTTCTTTATTCAGGCTTGGGATAGGTCATCCCTTACATGAAAGGAGTTAAAAGAAACGAACAAATATTGAAATTTAATTCTTTCCCTTTCTTTCTTTTTCTGTTGGAAAGAGAAGGCTGAAGTCAGGCACGCATAACCTGGTATCGAACTCATGACAGTGTCCCCCTGCCAAGTGAGCTGCTGCTCGTTGATACCGAAAGCTAATTTCTTGGTGCAATGCGGCTAGGAATTGAGGGAAGGGCATTGTGGAGATTTCCCGAAAAGGAGGGAGAGAATCGAGAAAATAAAAAGGCCATAGCTGGCGGACATTAACCGCGGTGGGAGGAGTCTAACTCGGGTAAACGTTATGTGGTTAAGAATTTACGGGGTTTTCCTTTTGCTAATATTCCTATGTTCGTCTATAAAGAAGCATCCGTAGCAAGGGCGGTGACCATATGCGCGTTAGAGGTATCAGTCGGTGCCGATTTGTTTCATCACCTTCCTTTACCTTGCCTGTCTTCTTCTTCGCTTTAGGTGAGTCCGGCCTCCTTTTCCTTTTCTTGTTTGGCTCGTTGTGATTATTTTTATGATTATCTCCCTTTTCCTGTTCGATTTTGTGGGTTTGGGATTATTGTGGACTCGCAGAAATTTTTGTTTCTTTTCCCCTGTTGATATTGTTGGAGTTCGTTTTGTCCACGGGTCTTCGCCTTGTCTTTTTGGTTTGAAGTCGGTATACTGATTTTCTTGCCTCGGGATTCTGTTACTGCTTGAATGTCTAGGGTTTTGTGCGTTTAGTTGGGCATAAAATCTGGGGATCCTTTGATTGGAAGACCTTTCCGGTGGGTTTTCAATTTTAGTACCGTTCAATTCGAAACTATTCGAGGGTTCTTTTCCATAACTCGTGTTCCGAATTTGAGAGTTCCCGTTTTTTCGTTTGTTGGGTGGGAAGGGATGGCATACGTGGATGGGAAGGCCTATGATTAGGAAATTTTTGGTCACGTGAGAGAAATCCTAAGTTTATCATCTAATTGTATGCTTGCCTTGGAACTTTTTATCGTGTTATGGAAAATAGCTCGGTGTGTTGAGCTCTTTTGGAGTAATGATCTGAGAAACGCGTTTGAGTTGGTATGGTAACCTAGCGAAAGGACTAACGGAAATCCAGTGCAAGGGCCAGAGAAGTTGGAAGATGTGTAAGAGGAGGGGAAGCCATAAACATGACGTTGACCTTTTTCTCTCTTTTTGGATTTAACGTGTATATGTCCGAATATGATCAGAATGGAAACTGATGATTCCGGTGGCAAAACCACCTGGTGTGGGGAATGCTTCGTTTCTTGAGCTCCTCCTTAGTTTCCACACAATATGCTGTTCCTTTGATGTTAATTTGATCTCTTTATGCTTTCTCCCCTATACGGTCCACCAGCCTTCCGCTTCTTATCCACCGTGTTTCTTGTGTGGTCAATTGCTTCTTGAGACTGGCATTCCCTTCCATATCAAGATACAGATATTTGTTATTCTTAAGTAATGTTTGTAGTGATTATCTCTGCCTTTATTTTCCCTGACTTTGGTGTGTGCCATGCCATGGCTTGGACCCTATTCATTGAATTCGTATGTGGGACTTGAGTTGGTAACTTGGTGATGCTATCATATTACGACTAGTATATGTGGTTTTCTTTATGGTTGTTTGTGTTGGGGTCTATTTTAGCGCATGAGGGTGTTAATTCTTTCTTATGTTCATGGGTTATATTTACTCAAAAGCTTTTATGGGGTTTGCGGGTTCTTGATTTCCTTCCCCGCGGATATTGGTGGTTCTAACCGGTGTTGTCTGACGTGTATCGTATCGCGTATCGCTGGGCTCCACGATACGGGTGTATCGTATCGCATCGTATCGTATTTTAATATTAAAATAATATAAAAATTATTTAAAAAATCAAAAGAATTAGTAAAAATCCGAAAAAAATCTGAAAAAATCTGATAATTGCTTTAAATTCATATAATGCAAAGTTTAACACATATTGAACATTCAACATTGAACAATTACATCTAAAATTACATATTTTGAAGCAAAAAATGAAATACATTTACATTTTACATATTGTAAATTTGTATCAGGATTATTAACTAAATAATCTTCATCTTCTACTTGATAAAGATTCAAAGTTTCTCATCACCTTCTGCTTTAAAATGAAAATCTTCATCTCCTTCGTGATGTTGTTGTACTTCAAATTAATTCATGCAATGTCTTCTTCGGTTAGGAGTGCATTTTCTTCGTTATCTTCCATAATTCACTCATCTAATATATCAAAATTAACAAACTGCTATCTTTGTACATGTAGTTGTCATATTTGCTAATTTTCATATGTGAGCAAAACAATGAGCTCAATTTCTTTGATTATTGACTCTATGACACCTCAGTGATGTGATATTATTACTTGATGATATCCCTTTTTCTCTTACGACTAGCTTTTTAAGTTTTTAACTAATGCTTGAGCTTCATTTCTCACTTCACAGACTGAGTTAAGCCTCACACACGTTGATCATGTTCAACTCAATGGAAGTCACGTAAGGTAAACCCTAAAATAGTGAAGTTGTGAAATGTCCACTCAATGAACCGAGACAACCAAATGTTTTTAATTGTTTGCAATCTAATGAAATTAGAAATGGCTAGCAGAAATATACCTAAAAGTTGGCAACAGAAAGAAAAATGATTTTGTCATAATTTTTATTTATTTATAAATTATTCTTATTCAATAAATAAAATTATAAACTCAAATTGCAAGCATAGGGAAGTGAAGAGAGGCGAAGAGAGTCTAGAAACCTGCAAAAAACAATTTTAAAAAAAAATGATTTTTTTTGGGCGTATCGCCCATATCGTACGATACAGTACGATACGATACATATCACACCGTATCGTACGATATGGATAACACTGGTTCTAACTTGATGTTATATAGATGATGCCGTCAAGTTGTGTTTTCTATATGTAGAAGAACATTTGCTTTCGCGGCTTGTCCTTGAAAAATGTTGCAGAAAGTCTAGAGCAAAAAGCTTGAACATCCTGATTAATTTATTACATTAGTAAATATTGATAACTCTTTATAGAGTATTGCTGTATTACTACAGGAAACACCATGAGATAGTGAACTATTGGGATTCCTTATAAGTCATCTCTAGCGATGAATCAACAATTCCAAGTGTTTTACTTCCGTATTCTTGATCCTATTTTATCCTGTTGTGAAGCTATAGCTCTACACAATTCCTTTTCTAGTAAAAAACTGTTTATAGTTACTGCTGCATTATTTGGCCGTGTCTTCTCTGATAGTTTATGAGGTTCTCTGATTATGAAACACCTTTGTATAACTCATATTACCTCTTCTCAGTGGTTTTATCTATAGCCTTTCTCTTCCCTCTGTTATATTTTATTACCATATTTTTTATTCAAAGTTTTTCTGGATTGTGGTCTTGGCTCTTTGTTTCTTTTTTTGGAATATTTGTGAGAGCCTGCTTTCCCATACTGCATGCCTGCTTGCATGTGTGTGCAGTTTGTAATGCTAGCCTTTTATGAATCAAATAAGGTGTCCAATGCCTATCTAATATAAACTGTGTGATATGCTGGAAAATTGGCTGGTATGCTGTTGCACTGCCCTGTTCTTCTGTTCTGTTCAGTTTCCTTGTGTATCTTTAACGTTACTTCTTAATTTCAGATTTGAACCTCAGAGCTGGGCAAGAAACAGCTTCAGTTAGTTCGTCCCGAGTGTCGGCAGTCCAAGTTCATGTCTGATATCGACAATCACATTCCTTCTGCCTTTGGTAACACACTATAGTCCAAGGCTCTTCTCCTTGTGTAGCGCTCTGTGATATGTATGTTAATGCAAAATGTTTGCCTTTGCAGATCCGTTCGCTGAGGCAAATGCTGAGGACGCTGGTGCGGGATCAAAAGAGTATGTGCATGTGCGCATGCAGCAGAGGAATGGTAGGAAGTGCCTGACTACTGTACAAGGACTGAGGAAAGAGTTCAGTTACAACAAGATCCTCAAAGACCTGAAGAAAGAGTTCTGCTGCAATGGGACGGTAGTGCAGGATCCTGAGTTGGGCCAGGTTTGTATCGGAGAAAAAAGCAAGCATTATTTTCTTTGATTTATCAGAAGCATGCCAAATATTTCTTTTTCTTTTTCTTTTTCTTTTAATAAAAACGACAATGGGGGCAAAAGTAATCCCCTTTTACATATGGGACCATGGAATCAGATGATTCTATTTCCATCAAAGCCGCTGCCTTCTTTAAGGCCAAAAGATCACCCATGTAGCCACATTCCTATTGTTTAGGGAGATGGAGATATTGGACTGCATCGACACATCAAAGAGACCAATATGTGTTCTGCACGAGTCTCAGGCATATGAGTACTTGTGCCAGATAGACACTTCCCAATATATAAGCCGCTCCAGTGTTATCTTGCAGTAGGGAAACTATTGTAGTAGCATTTCTTTTGTTTGTCAGCTTATTTTCGCACGTCTTTGTAGGTTATTCAACTCCAAGGAGACCAGAGAAAGAATGTTTCTACGTTTCTGGTTCAGGTTTGCGGCCTACTTCTTACCTTTTTCTTTGGGCCTATGTTCCCTGGTTTCTTGGATTTATCTGTGTATGTTATGACAGGCTGGTATTGTGAAGAAGGAGCATATAAAGATTCATGGTTTTTGAAGGGTGGTGTTTGCACGTGAACAAGTGTGTTACATGAGAGACTCGCTGTCGTACTGAGTTTGGTATGTTATCGTGGTGGCTTGCTAGTAGCGTAAGGTGTCCGTCCTACTTTTACATTCTGATGCTGTACACCTCCTTTCGGCTGGGAGGGCATCTGGATGATGGGCTGTTTGGTGGAACACTCTATCTTCAATATTAAGAAATACAGACTCCTGTCTTTTAAGATTATTCTGTTGCATTACTCATGGCCGCGCGAGTTTCTTCCTCATCACGTTGACCAAGTCTGCGGTTCATGTTGCGAGTACCTGTGATTGTGTTTTTGTTTTTTGTGTATATATGTATGTGCGTGCACGTGTGTGTGTGTGTGAGAGAGAGAGAGATTACTACTAAGCGTGGTCTTGCATACAATTGTGGTGGTTAGCTATGAATTCTTTTGTTATGAAGGAGAGAATATTAGGTTAACCTGGGCGGACGACGGCTGGCGAGTGGGTTGCCAAATTCCGTTCACTTTGGAAATTTTTCTTTCTATGGGTTTTATTTAGCCGGATAAATATCGTGGTAGTGGACTGCATCATCACTCCTGAAGTTACATGCAATCCATTAGGGAACAAATAACCAGAGCTATCTTGGCGGCTATCAACATGTCTGGGTTGAGAACTTTGCTTAATCTTCGACCTTTGGTGTAGGGGCGCGAAGGGTTACGGTGTGGAGTGTACACCAAGGTCGTTACGTAGGAGTATTTGGAGAACCCTTGAAATGGGGTAGTTAGCGAACTAAGATTGTTATCCTGATGAAGTTGGGCGGCGAACCAACTCTTTGAGCTTTGGTAGTCTCCGTGCTTTCGGGGTCTATGGAAGAGAATTTTCTCTTCTCTACAATCCTGTGGTTTATCAACTACCAACACATATACAAATAAAAAAAGATATCTTAAGCAGTTTTATTTTTGAAATTTTAGCCACAAGTGGGTTTTCATTTGGTTCCTTGGTTGAATCGGGTGCTCATTTGTGTGAGATTATGATGGGATGTCCCAAGCCTGTTGGCCTTTGACCAGATTTAGCCCAAATGTAACATATTAATTGTGGACCATTCATTGAATTCAAGTCAACCAAAGGTGAGTTGAGTCAAGCCTCAAGGCTTGAATAAAATGGGTCGAGACAGATAGGTATGAAGGTGGCACGAGTAGGGGTCAATGTTGAGTCTTCTAGGTGGGACAATTAAGCTCAAAACCTTAAGTATGATTGAGTCAAGTTGCAACCAAAGAGGTTTAACTTACCTTGGGCAAATGTGGGTTGAGTAAGATCGAACCTAACTTGGATCAAGTTCGAGTGAGGCGAGCCTAGCTTGGTCAAGGTCAAGTGGTTAAGTCATTGGGTCACATCAAATGGCTAAATGAACTCATTTAAAATGTGAATAAAATAAATAATTTACTTATGTAAATAAAAGATCACGTTAGTTTTGATTGTAGAGATTCTTTATGCATAAAAATAGGAATTAAAAGCAAAAGACTTTTCATAATATTTCTCATATTTTTAATCAATTATTCTTATCAATAATAAAACTTTAAACACATAATACAATATGGAAAATAACAGCTCATATATGTATATACATTTTGAAGTCTCATTTATACATGTTAAATCAACATTTAATGCATTATATATATGTATATATATATATATGTTACAAAATTCATTATACATATGTGTGGTGTATCCAATATGTAAAATTTTCTTCAAAGCTATTTGGACACATATAGTATATGATATAAAACCATTTTTTCAGAACTCAACTCAACAGATTTTTAGGATAAAGTGGGTGTAATTGAATTAGGTTCTGGACTCAAATGTTCCTCAAAAGGGTTGGATCTAAATCTTGATCAATCCAATATGTTGAACAGTTTCTTGTAGGGCTCACATTGATATCATATAACTGCTACCAAATCTTTAGAGTGGTTCTTGTCTCATCTTTTTGAAATATCCATATATGTATTAATTGATGCATTGATGAAGTTGATCTAGATATGTTCCATAAGTGTTTGATACTTATCTATACTTCTTTTAAAATGAACCTAGATCTAGAGTCGGATCCATCATTGTATTGAACTGAATTATAATAGGACCTTAATTCATAAGATTTTCCCCTCTTCACAAACCATCTAAACTTAGTTTCTCGTGTCAGCTAATTTTATGGAAAATTGAAACTCAAGATATCACTCTATGTGTCTCAAAATTGGTTTCTTGAAGCCAGTTTTTTTTAAATATGAAGCATATTTTCATTGGAAATTTTAAGGTTTTACGGTATCATGATTCACAACCAAAAAGATTTTCTAGAAAATACACAAAGCAAGATAGAGATCATAAATGATATTCACTATGACCTTCAATGTAGGATGATGTTTCATATAATTTACTTTTACATTCTTACTGCAGTAAAGATGATAACAATGAAATAGTACCTACATGCACTCGGACTAATAGCTCACCTACGTAGGGACTTGACTCAAACAAACAGGAAAGTACATAGGGGTGTTTCATGTCAAGGTGTTTTTTCTTTTCCCCTTTTGTGCAACTTTCAGGTCAAGCAAACAAGTTGAAGTTGAGAGCAAAAGATTACATGAAATCTATAACCACCTTTTACATTCTATTTTTTTATACTTTTCATCAACATTTCATGCCAAAAAATTCTATGTCAAAGTGTTTTTTTTCTTTTCATGTAACTTTCAAATCAAGTAAACAAGTTGAAGTTGAGAGGAGAAGATATTGTGAAGCCTTATTGGAAAGTGGTTTTTTAACTACTTTTTACATGCTCAATTTATTTATACTTTTTTTAACATTTCATGTGGTACTTTTAGAGCCTCTATCTCCAAGTTTTGCAAAACAAGAACATGCTCATTTTTTTATACTTTTTTCAACATTTCATGCAGTACCTTTAGAGCCTCTTTTAATAATATATATATATATATATATATATATATATATATATGTGTGTGTGTGTGTGTGTGTGTGTGTGTGACTAATCTGAAACGATATCGAACCAATAACTAGCAAAAACCGAAACCAAACAAAAAATCTCCGAGTTTCACAAAACAAGAACCAACGGTTTAAACCACTAGTTCAACATTTTTCATTAATTGATTTTGAAACCTCTGGGTGATAGTTCACCTATGCAGGAGACTCATTCATACGTTGCACAAACAAGAAATTTCACAAGGAAATTCCATGTCAAAGTGTATTTTATTTTCTCTATTCGTATACTTGAAGTAAATAAGTTGAAGTTGAGAGCAGAAGATAAATAAAGCCTTATGGTTCAATAACCACTTTCTATACTCTTAAAATTTTTATATTTTTCATCAACATTTCATGTGGAAGATTTAGAGCCTATATAACTTCCAACAATGATCATTCTAACTAACTCATCAACATGTTTATGTAGATCATCCCCATCATTTTGAGGCAAAAGTAGGAATAACTTTATAACTTCTTGTGGAAGATTTGTGCTCGCCTCTCATTTTCCTCGGCGAAGCAAGATATCAACCGTCCGATGGGGATCAGTCATCACCTTCTTCGAATGATGTGACTTAAGATGCTTTCATCACTTTTTGCGGAATATAAGTATAGGTTTTTCAACCATACTCTCAATCAAATGCATTGCCTCTTAAAGCTTACCTTGAATGGCGAGCAATCTTGATATAGAAAACATATTTACCCTTTTGTGAATATTTTGATAGAATAGTGGAGATGTTTGAAGAAGATTTACCATGGACAATTATATATATGGGCATTTTAAAGTATGTTGATTTTCATATGTGTGCTTGTGAGCTATTGTTTAGACATGCAATTAAGCTATTGTTGACCTTGCGTGGAGGGCACTTTCTAGAGCATGTTGATTCGAGTTCAATCATAACCATGCATGCATGAGTTGCCAAGTTAGATACTCTGTTGGCTAGTTTGTAGAGTGGGGGCAATGAGATCACAATTAAACCTACAATCTTCTCGAGCATAAAGATGTTGCATATCCTATGTAGAGCAGCCACGACCTATTATTGCTATTGCCTATTATCTCACAATCCTTAGGCCAAAGAGTTTTGGAGGTTTTTGGGATAGAAAAGTTTTGAATAACTTTATTTGAGACCTTTAGAAGTATTTTGAGGCTACCAAAAAATGATGATTAGACGGTTAATGAATCTCTTTATATTGATAGAGATGCAAAATGGTGGTGACATACGAGGATAGAGTTACAGATGATGATAGGAGACCGTTGGTAACATATATGTGAGAGGAGCTTCATTACCAATCTATTCTCACATTCGCAATCTATTAGGTATACTAGAATCTGCTCAAGTTGAGAGAGTACGTATGCTAGTTCAGTACGGTTATTTCTGACATGCATGGTATAATAGAGGTAGACAAAATATTCCAAATTCCAATTTCTTTATGATCTACAATATTGGAGACAAGTAGAGATGCGTTGATATTAACTGCTGTGACTTTTGCTTAGAGCTTCATAGATATACGAGGTTTTCGTAGTGAAAAGGACAGTACAGGTTCAAGGAGATGTGAGCTCATATAATTATTCAGTGTGCCATTTAGAGTATCTGCGAGTGTTGTGTGGCATTTAGAGTATCATTGTCAAGTGTCATATCATCATATCAATGTGATGTTGTCTTTCTTCAAATTGCTCGTTATTTATATAAGGATGCAAGTACCAATTGTAGAGATAATTGTGTTATAATTTACATTTGAGATTTTGCGCTTCTCAGTGAGTTGATATAAAGAGAGAGCAGAGAAGAAAGCCCGACTGGCGCATGCATGAGATGTTTTCGGGCTAGTTGTGACAAGTCACGGATCGTGCCGATGACCCTTGCTCATCGATTTCGAGTTTGCGAGGCCTCGCTAGTGGATACGTGACAGAACGGGTAAGCAACTCTGAGTATTGAGCGACTCGCCGATGTGTTGTGGGTCTTTACATTGACCGGATTCTACAGCCACTGCGGGAATCTCCGGAGGAGACTGCCCTCGTTTGCCAGAGAACGCTTCACTTGCCGCCATTTTTCCCTTGGTGGATGTAGGTGACCCGCTGGCTCATCTCTCTTTCTTTTGCAGAGTTAAATTCTATCGTTTCTCCCTCTTTCGCTGCTGTTTCCTGTTAGCATCTGGGCAAATATATGATATCATTTAACTAGCTTCTTACCACGATCTCATTTTGACTTGCTTTCCACAATATTTGGTCTCTTCAAACTTTTTCCTGACCTAGTGTGGCTCGGATTGCTCTTTTCCGGCATTGTGGATCTGTGATGTTATTGTTTTGGTGCTCCTCTGCAGAGTATCCGTTTCCTCTATTGATTTCCGATCACCAGAAGAGAGGGTGTAGGCCGCAGTGAACCCGTGGATTTCGTGGTTGGCGGGTTCTGCTCAAGGGCCTCTTACTTGAAGGGTATTTTAATTTCCTTATTTCTCAATTATTTCATTGTTTTTTTTAACAGATGCACACCTTTGTTTTGCTTCCCTATTTTAAGAGTCACTCTCAAGATTCAGAAGGGTACTTGTCATAGAATAAGCTGTATGACCTTGTCCCTGTGTGTGTTGCGCACAAACTCTAAAGCAAAGACAGTATGTTGTAGTGATCATAAAGGCGTCTGTGTGTGGACAAAGGTGTTTTTACAATATGGACTTGATTTTGACGGGATGGTTAGTTTTGCTTCTCTTCTTTGAACACTAAGTTTTTGCTTTTATTGCAGGTCCATCTTTTCTTTTTCTCTCCTCATTTCTTGTAGCAAGTTTGGATTGAAATGAGATGAGAAGAAAAGGTTTGGTTTCATGGACGTCTATGGAGCTACTGATCCTCGTATCATATGCGATCGCTTTTTACATTGTCATCATCCGACGCTCATTGACCCTCTCTCATGGTGGGTTCCCTTCAATCTCCCTCTTCTTTTGCCAATCCTATACTTTTAATCTTGTTGGGTTCGTTCAATGAACTTCTTCATTCTTGTTCTACAGATTATACAATAGAGTCCAGCCCTAGAAGATTGGTTGGGCTTCGGCAAGGATGGATCATGCATCGATTAAATGTACTTCATCTGTCCTTTTCTGTTGGGATTTATATTGGGTGAGGTGAAGCTAATATATTGCTAATTTGGGTTTTGGGTTTCCTTGAAAAGATGAATTAAGTATATTTTAGTTAGATAGAGTTGTGAAGGCCTCTCATGCCGGTCTGATTCAGTAAGGAGCAAACCATGTTTGAACCAACAAAGCACTAACCACCTGCCTGGCCTGCTCCCATGTGGCGTCCCTTGTCTCCTCATCCTTATCGGGTGCCATGCACCACTCAACACCGCGTTCCAAATGCCTAGCCCCTATGTCACACGGGTGCGGGATACGGCAAATTTTCAAAAATTTGGGTGTGGCGACACGGCTAGGGTATATAATATTATATATATTATATATTCAACTAATTGAAGTTAAAAGCCTAGAACAAGTGAGACATCAATTAACATAAGAATATGATGACAACAATAAGTACACAACTTTATATTAAAGCAGAACAAGTAAAGAACTACCTATGTTATATCAACTATGAACAATATTAATGTTTGATAAATGAAATGAAGTAATGAACATGTACTTGATAAATTATAGATCTTCACTATCAACAATATCATCAATTGAAGGGACTATTGGATCAGTGAGTTCCATATTAAGAGTATGCAAATCTTGGCTGTCATCTAAGTGATATTCCTCTGGGTTTGCATCCCAATATTTTGATGCTCCTTCACTGCAATATATGCAAATAAATAACAAAAAAAGATCAACAATAATCATCATGATGCAAGCAAAGAAAACAATTTTAAAAGATTAGTAATTTTTACCTATACTCAGCATTAGATCGTGAAACCAATCTCAGATTTGAATGAACATAAACCAAGTCTTCAACACGACTACTTGATAGGTTGTTCCTGTTGATATTGTGAATTTGAGAATATGTACTCCAATTTCTTTCACAACAAGAAGAAGTAGCAGGTTGAGATAATAATTTTGATGCAAGCTTTTGAAGAAGAGGCATCTCAAATCCATAACATGCCCACCAATCTAGTGGATCTTGATAATCCCTTGCTTCCAGTGCTTCTAATGAATCAAGTCTGGCACAAGAAAACTTTCCATATTCAGAATTTACTTGCCTAAGTAAGTATGAGTCACGATAAATCCTTCCCAAACACATTTGTCTATTCTTTGCTATTTCAGGATCTTGATTAGGAGGACAACGCCCAATGCTCTCATGCAACCATTTCTTTCTTTTTCCTCATGCTTTAAAATTATTGACTCAACTTTTTCAATCATGGTATCTCACATTTCATAAACTTTATGAAGCATTGGTTCATCTTTATCAACTTCTCTCAACATCTCCCACATAGGCTCTGTGAATTCAAGAAAATATGATACTTTATCCCACCATAAATCATTAAGAATAATAGTGTTCACTACTTGGGCCCTTGCTTGATCTTCAACCTTGTTACCACGGTATGCATCCCAACTTGGATCAGTAACCATCTGAATCAATGATGTCTTTATTGTGTTGAATCTTTTTACCATCACAATCAAAGAAGCAAAACGTGTTTCTGCAACCTTCAACAACTTTAAATGAGAATGTCTATTGAATATCGCTGAAACTAAATGGTGATTCATTACAAAATTCTTTATCTTCATACAATCTGTTGCCATATCTTCAATCCATGAACACAATTCATATGCACGAAGATTATCTTTATCTTCTGATGGCTTACATATACGAGAAAGAGCCAAATTTAAACTGTGAGCTACACAAGGTGTCCAAAAAATGTGTGGATACTCACCTTCCAAACTTAACCCTGCACTTTTGCAATTAGCTGCATTATCAGTGATTATTTGTACAACATTATCTGGTCCAACACTTTTAATAACTTCTACAAATAAATCTTTCAAGTATCCTGCAGTTTTAATTTCTCCAGATGCATCAACCGACTTCAAAAATATTGGCCCACTAATTGAATAAGCAATGAAATTAATGAGTGGACACCTTTGAATATCACTCCATCCATCAGAAACAATAGAAACACCATTAGTTTCCCATGAAAACTTCTTATGTTCTAAAAGTCTTTCAATATTGGCTTTTTCTTCTTCAAGAATAATGGCTCGCAATTTTTCAGAACTTGGAGGAACATAACCATGTAAATTACAATTAGCCAATGAAGTGACAAGATCTTTCCAATATGGATTTCTTGTTACATTAAAAGGAAGTGAACTTGAAAAAAAAAATCTTCCAACCTTTCTATCCATCTCCTCCCTTCCAACTACATTAAACGATTTTTCAATTGCTCCTCCTCTAAAACCTTTAAATTGACTTTGGATTAACTTTCTTTTCTTTTCTGCATCTTCTTTGTATCCACCAAATAATGGAATATTTGTTCCTTTTTCACTCCTTTCGTTCTTCTTTTCATACTCATCTTGCTTTTTCATTAATTGTTTTCGTAAATCTTCATCCACATTCGGACATGCTCTTATACCATATTTTGATAATTTTAAAAGATGTGCCTTCACTCTGGTATATGATCCTGTAAATTTCATGTTGCAAAATTTACACATAAAATGTGTATTACCTCCACCACCTTCGTATAATTCTCTCTTTTGTACGTGCATCCACAATGGTGCATCATCACGAGGTATTAAAGGTTTTGAAACTTTTGTTGTTGATCTTGAACTTGAAGGAACACTTCCACCAGAACTCCCAGTAGGACCAGTACCAATTGATACTCCTTTTCCTTTTCTATTGTCGGCCATTTTTAGGATTAACTCAATTCACAATTTCACAATCTGATTGAAAACAAAATATCAAAAACAAACAAATAGGAGATGGAGTCAGTCATAGTCATAACTCATAAGTCATAACATTGACATTTGACAAATGACAATTGACAATTTGACATACCAGTAAGTTCCAAAAGGCTTACTTAAACAGTTAACAGTTAGCACTAGCAGTTACCACTTACCACATTAAGATTAAGCAATTAGAAATTTAAAATATGAGTCAGCCAAATTTGATGGGCACGTAAGAGATGCAATTCACAATTGACATGCTATGCTACATGCTGCAAATTAGACAATAGACACGAATAAGCCAAATTCAACCCGGTGAGCAAAGTTGGCAGAGGTGGATGGTGACATGATATGAGAAAGTAGAATTTTCGTTGACCTCCCATGAGTCATGACCATGACGAGATCTTGCCTAACCAGATAAAAATTGGCTAGAGATAACACTAATGAACATAGTAAATTGCACGTATTGAATAAGCCAAATTAGGTTTTTTCTCTTGGCTTAAACACGATTTGTTAAATGGTGCTTTATATTTCAGGTACATTTGTTTTTGCAGAAACAAAAGGCACCCTTGGTAGGCTGACTTCTTACAAAACATTGATTATCCAAATTCCATCATGTAGAAGAAGATTACTCCATCGCGTGATTCACTGTATACGTAGAAGAAGATTACTCCATCGCGTGATTCACTATATACATACAAGAAGATTACTCCATCGCGTGTACGTTTAGATGCCAATGGGATCGATCGAGGTCACTAAGCTAGTGTGATTCACTAGACAAGTACAAGGAAAATTACTGCTGAATCATGTGCATTAGATGTCAATGGCCATCATGTGGATCCGCAGCATCCAAGGAAAATTACTACTTAATCATGTGCATTAGATGTCAATGACCAGAATATTTCTAGGAAACCTTCCTTGCATATTCTCTGTTTTTTACTGATCATATTTGATGTCTGTGGATTAGGTGGATGGTGACATGATATGAGAAAGATGGGAAAAGAACAATAAGAACAAGCGCTGTTCATGCCAGCAGCGAAAGAATCGATCAAGATGCAACCCAAGATCACTACACCAATACTTCTAAAATGAAAGAGAACCTCGTCGATGCAACTCGTGTTGCCAGTGGAGAAGGATCTTCAGCCACAGTGGAGAACCTTGTCGCCTATCACCAGCAGAGAACCGCTTCAAGCCTTCAATGGAGAACCTCATCGCTTATCACCAGCAGGCAATAGATGGAAAGTTGCAGAGGAGAGGAAAGCGGTGCGATTATGTGAGCGACGAGTCTGAACTGAAGACAGAAGACCTTAACGAGTCTGCCCTAAATCGTGGACGACTATGGGCTTGAGTATGTTGACCGCACCAGAAATTCAGTAAGACACGTTGACCGTGTCGATAAATGATGACACGGTGTCGGTGCCGCACCGACATGGTGTCGACGCCGACACCCCACCTCATAGAGGTGTCTGTGTGACTTAGCCTAGCCCAACACCCAGCGTCTGGGCTTAGCCTTCAGACCTTATCGATGGCGGACATGGTTCCACTTTGGAAATCTTGATCTTCCAATCGATTATGACTCGGCATTTATAATGTTGTATTAAGGGTCTGTTTATCATGATCAGCATGTTGTATTTGCGGTGATCAGCATGTTGTATTTGCTGTTATTGTTATTCAACATTGTCTGTATGAAAAGGGCAAGGTTTAGGTTTTCCAGTAGAAGGATGCTGCATGTCTGCATGCTTTTTCTTAAGCTACCCGGTGTTAAATAGGTAAATTACATGAGAAACAAATAGATTTTAAAGGTGCCTAAGAGTCTAACTTTAATTGTCGGTGCTTAACAAGAGATGTTCTAGACTTTTAGTTGTCTGATAAAGCTATTGCCTGGTAATGATGGTTGTTAATACTGCTCAAGGGTATCCAAAGGCTATTTTCACAAATAAATAAAGTGACATGAAATAGTCAACAACTAATATGTAACAATCAGTGATGAAAATGTGGCATTCACACACCAAATCATGAAAGACAAAAGGGAGAAAATGCATCATCAGTTAAAAAATAAAGTAGTTTCGTGCTTGATATTCAATGCTTAAGTTTACAGAAGAGACATTTGGATAGTTGGCCTAGAATGATATGTGAAACATGATACTCAAGCTGACAAGCCACCTCAAACTGTTAGATATGGACCTCCTGCCAACTTAAGCTGTTTGAGGATTGATTATTACTTCAATATATGCCTATGCCAAATTGATGCCAATGCATAATGCATGGGCAGCTTAGCAATTTAGGAATGAAAAATGGTTTGATAGAACAAAAATGAAATTTCATCGACATAAAGTGTACTACTAGAAGATCACGCTACATGCCAAATGCTATCATAATAGGTGTTGCACATTCTTTTTACATGTACAAAGGTTCCTCTGAAATTCAAGCTACTCAAATTCAAGCTATCACTATGGTACTTGTTGGATGTTATGAAAATATTATAGCGTGTTCTCAAAAAAATACAAGGCGATGTCTTGATTTTTTGTTTACTTTTTATCTTAGGATTGATATCTTGCTTTTGGATGGAAGTATCACCAAGCAGTACAGAGAACTGAAACAACCATAATGATCCATTTCCTTTCCTTTTATTTCATCATCTTGCTGGTTAATCACTAGTAAGAGGGAATAGGATACCCCATCATTATCAAGTGTACATGTCAGTGCATCTTGCTTCTGCTAGAGTTACATTACATTTTGGTCAAAATCAGTGTCATAAGTAGTGATATGTATAAGTAGTGATATGTATCGCTGTGACTTTTTATCGGGACATGATAGGGCCATATTGCGATTTTCTTTTAACTTTTTACTTAAAATATCTTAAAAACCAAAAGAATAACAAAAAAGAAAAGGAAAATCTCTCAAAAACAATAATATATTAGTAGAAATCTTATGATAATAAGAGCAAGTGTCATGTAGAATTAACAACTAATAGAATAATTCTCTTAACAGTCAATTAATAAACATATGACATGCCTCATGCCGTGCCTGGTTTCCCTTCGTAGCAAGTGTCATCGATACATTATCTTCGAATAAGTTGATTGAGAATCACCACACATTACTATATCAACGTATTGGTGTGCCTCATGCCGACGATGAGTGCTAGTAATGATAGGAGAAGAAGCATAAGAAGAAGTGATTTAAAGTTGGAAAGAAAGCTTTGGGATGGTTAAAAACTTAAAATGGCAAAGATAAAGAATAGTACATTAAAGCAATGTTAATCGTATCGTCCCATATCGTACGATACGAGTGTATCAGATACTATACACCATCAAGTATCGTAATATCAACTTTATTGGCCTGTATCATCTTATACACGCCGTATCACATGATACATGCGCGTATCGCCCGTATCGTACTATATGGGTATTACACCCTCTAATTTATAACACCCTGAACAAAACCTGTGTTTCTGTGGGGTTTTGGCTCTTGTTTGAGTGCTCCTGTAGCTCCAATACCCCGTCGGCGACTTCCGGCTAGAGAGAAGTATCTCCAACAATCTGACCTCCAATGGTAGCATCACTCTAGTGGTGATAATAGCGGCAATCCAATGGTTGCCTTGTGATATAGTGTTTTTTTCTTTTTTTTCTATGTTTATTTCTATGTTATTTACTTTTTTATTTTTTAAATGATAATATATAAAGTGTGGATATTTTTTCGTTGTATTTGTAGCAATCTATGAAGTGAGAGACACTCTTTGAGTGTTTTGGTGGTTTATGAAGTGGAGATTGGAGATTTATGAAGTTTATGGTAATTTATCAATACGAAGTGCTTTTATTTTTAGGTTTATTAAGATTTAAAAAGTAGTAAATCAAGATGGTAGGAGGGAGTGCTATGCAGTCTCTATCTCGATCTGATGATCCAACATGGAAGTGGGGTACTTAGAGTAGAGGAAAGCATATTGAAAATCAAATATAATTTTTGTGAGAAGGTGATGAGTGATGAAATTTCTCGATTGAAACAACACCTAGTAGGAACTAGGAAAGAGGTTGTTGCTTGCACGAGCAAAGTTAGGAAATTGTCAGATATCATTAAATGGTAATATCTATAGATGATTGAGAGTATGGTTGAAAGGAAATAAGAAAAAGATACATGGATTTTTGAGGAACAAATGTTGGACTTGGTGGTGGTAGTGGTGGATCCCTTCTTATGCTAGGAAAGAGGTTGCTAATAGTAGTTCTCGACCAACCAAGGAAAAGAGGGTTATTGAAGGGGTTGAAGTGGTAGAAGAGAAAGATCTCATTTTGGCCTGCAATCATTTTTTCTTCCTAGTACTGGACTTGGTGCTCAACCTAGAATATCGTTTGGGTGACTTCAGACCAATTGCATGAGCATGCAAACCTTGTAGTGGAAAGATGGTTTTATGATGTATGTATTTCTTTTAATGTAACAAATTCCTTAAATTTTCAAACAATAACACATGCCATTGCTAATATTGGTTTAGGGTATAAGATACCTTATAATAAGTTGAGAGGGAAATTATTTGATAAGACCATCATAGAAGTCCAAGAGTATTGTTTGACTTTAAGAGAGTCATGGAAGGATATATGATGTACTATCATGACAATGGATGAATAAATAGGTGAGGAAAAACTTTATTAAACTTTTTTGTCTATTGTCCTAAAGACTTTTATTTTTGAGATCACTTAATATATAATTAAAGAGTCATATTATAGAGGTTCTAAGACAATAATTTAATACGGTGATATTAAAGATAAGGGATGAAAATATGTTATAATTAATTACAGATAATGCAACTAACTATAAAGCAAATGCAAGGAGTTAACTGAGAGTTATGATACTTTTTATTAGAATCATGTGCAATCCATTATCTAGATCTCATCTTTGAGAATATTGGAGATATCAATGAGGTAAAGACAATAACCGAGTGTTGCCAAGATATCACTAACTTTATTTATAATTATGCATTTGTATTATGTAATTTATAATTATACATTTGTATTATGTATGATGAGGAGATATACTAAAGGTGCAAAGCTCCTTCGTATGACTGCTACTCAGTTTGTTTTTTTGTCGGTATAAAGCATTATAAAACAAAAGCAAAACCTTGAAGAGAATGTTAACTTCAGATGAGTGACAGGAGAAAAATAAAACTTAATGAGATTTTAGAGACGGTCTTCAGGAGTACATTTTGGAACTCCAATATTAGATTATTAAAGATCTCATGATCTTTAGTTAAAATTTTGAGATTTACTGAAAATGAGGAGAAGCTATCTATGACCAATCTTTATGAAGCTATGGAGAGGGCTAAAAAACCTATGAGGAGCAATTTTAATGGAAGAAAGAGTGATTACGTGCTCATGTGGAAGATTATTGATAATAGATGGAACAAACAATTGCATTAGGCTATTCATACAACAACTTACTACCTAAATCTAACATTATTGTATTTTGCAACATTTAAAAGAGATGGTGAGGTTAATAAAGTTATTATTGATTGCATAGAAAGATTAGTCTATGATGAGAATAGAATAGATGCTATACATTGAGAGATGAAGATCTACGATAATGCTCATTACTTGATGGGCGTGCTTGTAGCCATTCACAGCCGTACTAATATACACTCAAGTAAACATATGAATAATTTATCTTAATATTTAAGTTTCTTAAATCTTATATTTATAGTGGAATATATCTTTATATTTATCTGCTACATTGTTGTTCGAATGTAATGAACAAATTGCAATGAGGGTCTCTCCATTTTCACCATGGACAATTGTTAGGGAGTAAGAAAGCTAGTCCTAAATAATAAGATTCACATTGATATTTGGAATATTGGAACATTGATATACAAGCTAATAAGGGTGGTAGATACTATGGTTAGGAGAAAAATTCAAAATTCACATTTTATATTTATAAGAGACACAGTGGGTTTGGAGAAAAACTAAAGAGATTCAAAATACATGTTTTAAATTATGGTACTTAGGCAAGAAAAAGGCTCGAAATGGAGTTGGTATTAAGGAATGACAGATTTCTTGGAAGTTAATATTGAATTAAATTAAGGTTCAACTTTAAGTTCATATTTATTTACCTTGGTTATTGACGAGTCAACAAAAAATATTGAAGTTGCGTTATTTATGGATGATATTGTGTTAGTGGATGAGTTTAAGGAAAATGTTAATAAGAAATTAGAACAATTGAGAGAAACATTAGAAAGTAAAGGCTTCCGACTTAGTAGAACAAGGGCAAAATATATAAAATACAAGTTTAATCATTTGGTAACTTTGGTTACTTCACACGACATAAAATTAAGATTGACATTTATTGCATCACTTATAAGGAACATTTAAATACCTACGATCAATTTTTAAGAGCGATAAAAAAATTGATAGAGATGTTATGAATAGAATTAATGTAGGTTGGTTAAATGGAGATGTGCATCAAGTATTCTCTATGACAATAAGATACCATTAAGTTGAAAAGAAAATGTTATAAAACAACAATTACACCTAGTGACCTACTATATTTTATAGTTTTTAGTGTTAGGCAGTTAATCATGATATACAAGAGATGTTTGTGGCAGAAATAAAGATACTAAGATGGATGTGTAGAGACATGTTCGGTTCCAAACCGCTGGTTTTGGTTTGCTTAAAACCTAGAACCATAATCAACCGGTCAAAGCTAGTTCTAGTTCCCGTCAGTTCCGGTTATGGAAAAGGTAAAACCGAATTGATTCAAGTTGGAACCATCCATGTCTAGATGTATGGTTATAGAAGGAAAGACTGTATATGTAATGAGGTTGTTAGAACCAAATTGGGTGTGACACCAATTAAATGATAAAATGAGAGAATTTTTTAAGATTGTTTGGACAAATGGAAAGATAACCAAATAAAGTTATTGTAAGTAGGTACGAGAAACTAGATGGTGAAAGTGTTAACTGTTAAATAAGGAAAAAGGAAGACCACAAAAGTGTCTGAAGAAAGCAATAAAGAATAATCTAGCTTATGTTGAATTAACTGTTAACATAACACATAATCGAGCTCTATGAAAACATGTAGCGGATCCCATATAGTATGGGAAAAGGCATAAAAGGCTTAGTGCTTAGTTGTTGTTGCTGTTTCTATTGCTGTCTTAAAAATCAAGAGATGTTGGTTCTTGTTGAATAGAAGACTAGACGCTATTGCTTGTTTACCGAAGGCTTGCGTTAGTAGCTTATATTAAATTCGTAAATAACATTTGTCATTTGTTCTAATACAATGTGTTAGTTGTCACCTTCTTTTAAAGCACCACGCTTCCTGTTTTATGCTGAGGAAACTAATCTAAACACTTGCCTGGGCAACAAAGACAATGAAATGCTGTTCTCTACATATGCCTAACAGAAACAGGTAATGATTACTGCATTCTTTTCTTTTAATAGTTTTATATCTTCATTGACGCTAATGGAAGATGTAATGCGCACACATTTAAAGAGAGAAGAATCAATACTGTTGTGCAATAAATAAGATAAAGTTACTATTTCACATACATATATACTTTGAAGCTATGGTTCAGATACTAAGACTAAACCTATTATTGGACTGCCCATGCATTTCATATATGAGGTAGGAAATACTTAAGATGAACTAGCCAAGACATTTGGCTGGTTCTCACATATTTGCATTTTCTTTCCTAGCATTTAAGGCCGAATATCTATATTCTCCTGCAAGTGATTTAGTGGCTCCTACATTGGTTCCATGCTCAAACATAAGGATCTTTGACCGTCGGTGGAGCTTAGTTGTGTGACAACTTGTTAACGGCGAGGTAAACATTCCTCACTTTGGTTTCACATTTTTACATAAGTTTTACTGTTCCTGTAGGATCTTTCTGACAACCAATGGAGGAACTTTCGTGGAAATTTGACTATCCTCACTATTGTTTTCATTGTGTTTATGGTTGTGGCATATGCCTTGCGGTGGAAGCTTCACCTAAAATTAAAGGGCATGTCAATTGTTTTGCTCCTGCTTTCCTTGGGTTATGTATCTTATCTTCATGGTGCTTGGTGAGGATTTTCTACGCAATGCTTTTCTTCAACTGAGTTCTATATATTTCATTGATCATGGCATGCCTCACTTTTCTTTCTTAACACGCAGTGTAATATTTATTCTTGCCATTGCAACAGTAAACTTCCTTTTGGTAAAGGTTTGTTTTTTCCCCTCTGATATCAGTTTTGAATTCTTCTATGTTACTGGCCTATCTGAATACTTAGTCCTTGTCCTATGCCACTGTTGTAATTGCGAAATGAAGCAGCATAGTGAAATGCCTGCAATAATGAACAAATCAATGTACTTGAGTTAGTTATCATTTAGTTTTGTTTAGTGTAGCAGTGGAATACGAAGGTGTTAACACATAGAACATAGGAAAACTAGTTTGACGTTGGTAGCGTGATATTTACTACTGGAAGTAATAATAGAAGGATGCTTCATAGAGTCCATTTCACAAAGGAAAACTAGAAGATTGATGTTTTCTTGTTCCAACTTTGTGCAATAGAGTGAAAGATGTAAAAAGAGACAGATCGAAAAGCTGACACTTTTTCTCCTCTCGTAAAAGAGAAATACCCTAGACTGCACGCAATCCATCTAATGTTGTTCTTATTCTGTATATTGTGAGTAGAACTATTTGTAGTAAAAAAATCCTTGTGATACTAGTACATATGGTCAATTCCAGTCAGAACGTCAATACATTAAAAAGTGTGCAGGCCTTGATGGTGTCGCTCCTCCCCTATTATGCTCCAAGGCCTGCTTATTCTTATGATCATTCTCAGCTTCTCTGTCTCATCAATCTTATTGTGTAATACTATCAATCCATTCTTTTATTTTTATTCCACGTGTACATCTGTTCATCCTGAAAATTTTCTGGGTACTTTCTTTTGCTTTAGAATATTTCTTTTCTTTTTAATCTTTCCAAACCACACCATATTTGGCTTATCTGTAGTGTTTTTTGGTATCGGTGAATGCAACATTTAATTTGGTCCTGTGGATGCGCCATACTTCATTTCTTGATCAAGATCGTCATGTATTGCTTCATCTTCATGCTTTTCAATATCAGCCCATCACTTGAATTATCTTTCTTTTCATATATATGCATGTGTCAGTTCCAACCAGCAATCTGGAATTTGTCTCCCAATGAGCTGGTGAGTGAAGCCCATCATGGATCACTAGCCACCTAACTATAACTCTGATGTTGTTTAACACCTAGATTTTGATGTCATGTCTAGTGAGACGTGCATCTCCTATTTATTGCCTTTGATCTGTTCATTTCCCCCCTTAATCATTGCTTCTACAAATTGATCTTTCATCATCATAGGCATTCTACTCCACTTTATTTATGTACGGATCTATATGATCATATCCTCTTTCACTAATTCTTCAGTTTTTGGAATCTATATCTAAAAAGTGTTCAAATATGCAAGAGAGGATGTTGACATATGTTAGCTTGTCATTTATCGTTATTCATATCAATGGCTAGCTAAATTACTGATGTCCACTTGTCACTACTTCCGTGTGAAGAATTTTTAATAATTTTATTCACGTACTTGAAGCTTTCTGAAGTTAGAGCACCAACCTATGATGTCTAGGGGTCTCAATTTAGGTCACTCAATTGGGTTCGTTGTGGGTTACATAGGGCTTGGGTAAAAAATATACCAACGTGAACCTGACCTGGTTCTTTATCTTTGTCTTTGTATGGGTCTGGAACATGACTTAGTCAGGTTTGAGTTAGGTTCATCTCTACCTAGCTAACATAGTTCCCCTCTCTCTCGCAGTTAAATGAAAAGCTGACACGAGAGTAACATTAAAAAACTGTACACAGAATATAGCAAAATGACAAATATTAAACATTAAAAGGACAAGTGCACTGGTGATTTGATTGGTTCTCCTTTTATTTAAAAGTTTTAAAAAAGTGACTGTAACCTTTTTCAAAATTTCTCTCAAAAGTGGTAAAAAGTAAATTAGAAGGTCACGAATGGTGCTCAACTCATCTAACATAATAGTAGAAAAATAAAAATAAAAGTAATAAAGTGTAAAAGGGCAATCATGTGTCCTTTGTAGTTGATATGAAAAGGCATTGCTGCCTTTCATGAGAGATAAGACTTTTGTTAAAATTTCAAAAAGAAGAGGGAAATTTTTTAAAATGTATATTTATAAATATTGGGTCAAATTTGGGTTTGGGGTCAACCTGAACTGAACCCGACTTTTGCTCGTGTCTCTTCAACTCAACTCAAACTTGACCCGATGCATTCAACCCTAGGCTTGAACGTGAACTTTCCATTAATTTTTGACCCAACTCAACTCAAACTTGCCACCTCTGATGATGTTCTCTCACCTGCAGGGCCTTTTTTTGCTCCCTGTACCATTAATTCTTAATCGGGTTTTGATTATAAAACTCAGGAGCACTTCAGAAAATAAATATAAGCTATGAAACATTTCTTTAGATTTGGCATGTTTATGAAAAAAAGGTATGAAAAACTAGATTTTGAAAGTATTAAAAGTGGTAGAGGACGACCACAAAAGTGTTGGAAAGAAACAATAAAGAATGATTTAGCTTATGTTGAGTTAACTGCTAATATGGCACATGATAGGGTACTGTGGAAACAAAGAATCCATGTAGCCGACCCCATCTAGTATGGAAAGAGACTTAGTTGTAGTTATAGTAGTACGAATTACGAAATGCACTTGTATCATAATATAGCAAGACAAGTTTTTCTGGTTGTTTTTTTAAGTTAAGTGGAATCTTCTATTTGTTTGAAATGTTCTGACTTGCTTTCCCCTCCTCTCTCTTTCTCTCTCTCTCTCTCTTCTTAGGACAAATGTGATGCTTGGCATTCTAACTAATTCTTTTCTTTCCTTCTGCAGCTATTTTTGAAATCCAGATATTTTTCACTTGTAATTTGGACATTCAACATCTTGGTTCTTCTTTCTAATCGTATTTATGAAGGATATTCATTTTCCTTGTTTGGGTAAGTTAGCTAAACTGTCTCCTGCTAGCTTTTACAGAGTATAAGCACATTTAGTACTGGGAAAATTATATAATTTGTTTTAATCAACATGGACAGGGATAGCTTGGCATTCTTGGATGGCTACAGAGGCACATTTAGGTGGCATATTTGCTTCAATCTTGGTAATCCTTTATTTCTTGAACCTAATCAGTATTCTTCTTTGTTCAGTTTAGTTATCTTATGTCTTTATATTTCTAAACTTGATTTTCTCATGAACTTCAGTCTTGCTTGAAATATTATTATCGGTCTTGCTTGAAATATTATTATCTCTAGGGGCTAAACTCAACTATATCGGATTTCTTCAATGGTTAAAGGAAAAGTGGTTTATACTTTTTTCATCACCTTGATAAGTTTTATTTTGAGGTTTGCATGATGTTTTCACAACTGAACATTTTTATCACGATCTCTCTCTTTCTCTCTCAACATTAGAGAAAAGGAAAATTATGAGGTTTGGATTAGATTTCACTTCCAACCCAGGTCCCATGCTACTGCATTGCACTCCATACTCCTAGTTGTAATTGCCATACACACATACTCATATGCACTACATTACCCGATGTGGGTCCCAAGAGTGCAGAACTGCAAGTTGGTATTGTAGTAATACATACATACATACTATGTATATGTATGTATATCTGTGTGTATGTTCCTGAGCATGTATGTGCCTATATTTAGGATGGTTATGATCTTGTTCTACTTCTACAGTGATCTTGAGGATGATCAGCTTTGCATATGATAGTTATTGGGATCAGAGTGCCTCTCAAGTTAGTCGAATGGTAAACATCTTGTTGGTGTACATTGTACTTGTGGAATTTTTTTTTATGTATAATTTATGCTCTTTGTTGCTGTTTTTTGTAATTAATTGTTAGAGAACTTCATTTTATATGTTTTTGTATAATTGCAGTTTCCAACTAGTTAAGCACTCAATTTTTTCCCATCACAGTTGGCTAAATGCTGAACATAAGCAATTGTCTATTATCTGTTGTGTTTAACCACGGATGTGCTTAAGTAGCCTGTCGTGGTCAATGAACCAAAAGAACAAGACTTGAGGTGTTCATTTAATAAACTGAGTTGAACTCAAGTTCACAAATACTGCTATGTAAATGAAAAGAAATGCATTCTCCTGAAGGTGGAAATGGCATAATTAGGTTGTTTGAAAAGAAAATGAATTATCCTGAAGGTGGAAATAATATAGTTGAGCTAGAGTATGGGGTCTTTGGATTACTCAGCTGAATGAATGAAAAGAAATCCTTTTGGGCAGCTGACTTTCCTGTATATCATGCTGTATTAACAACATACGGGAAGATATACTAGGGCTTGAATTATATGAGCCGAGCTTACTGCTTCTGATTTATATGCAGCTCATATAGCTTACACTGTTAAGCTAGCGTCTTATCACTTATGAGCTGAACATGAGTGACATAATGAGGGGTGTTTACTTTCCTGTTCTATGTGGTCACGTAAACTTATTGGGACATGGTTATGTAATTATATGTACAGACGTTGACATTCCATAGGCTATGTTGACATGAGTTTAGGAATTTCAAAAAACTTCTTGGTCAGTGATCCTTTTCTGACTTACTGAACTCAAACTGGCGTCAAAATCTAAACTTAGATATGTGCAGATTATATGATGAGACTTGTAAAATGGTGCTAAAATTGCCATTATTTTACATTACCTGTGGTAGAAGGCGTTTTTATTCTGCATTAAGTTACAACATAGATCATATGCGCCTGTTATCATCACTGAACTTATTGGTAGTCTCCTGTACTCTATACGCTCGTTGACTCTAAGGGCATGTATGTCAATCCCAGAAGGTATAATCTGTTCAGGCCCTTCAGGGTATAATTATTTTGTTGGAGACACACACAGCTCTTTTCTTTTTCCTTCTTAATGCTTACTTGTAACGTAGCAGGAGAAGAGTGTTCATGTGGAGAGATTTGCATTTGAAACATACCTGTGTTATTTGCTTTACGCACCTCTCTACATTGCTGGTCCTATTATAAGCTTCAATGCTTTCTCCTTACAGGTTGGTTCCCAATCCTTTTCTATGTTTTCTTTAGAATATCTCATCATTATACATCCTCCAATATAATGGAACATTGATGGGCAATATAATGAGCTAATTTACTTTCTGAAGTTTTTGGCTAGTAATGCTCAGAAATATAAGTTAGATGCCAGTAAGTTGGCTGCATTGGGTATTTGTTGTTGTAATACTTACCAAGAATTCTAATCTCTGATCTTTGTTCTTTTTCATTACTTCAGTCTTTGTTCATGTGGAGATTGAGCACTAACAAGAGCATGACAATGCACCTGTTTAAACAACCTTATATGACTTCTTGCTGATTGTGTTTGTGCATTGTCTACTAAATGATCTTGGAAAGTTATGATTTAAAACTGTTTAGTATGCATGATGAACAGAATCTTAAAATACGTATTATAAGTTTGTAACCATGTTAAAATTTCATAAACTAAGGCAATGCATTTTCATAAAATCCTTTGGAAAAGACACAAAGTTCAAATACATTAGATGAAGAAGTACCATTAAATGTTAAAATCAACACTACAACATGCTTGAATGAATGTCCTACACATCATTGTGTAAACACCTTACACATTTCCTGGGAAGAATTTTCATATATTAGTTTGGGTTTTGAAATGTCACAATAAGATACATGTTATTATAAAATTCTTCGTAAAAACATCAAAACTCCAAATACCTTAGAAAATGACATGTCATAAAATCAACCTGGCAACATGCTTCGTTGGATATCCAGCACATATTATATCGCATAATCACAATGTAAACACTTCATACCTTTTTGGGAAGTACTTTAGTAAACGATTTTGGGATTTTCAAATATTTGGACATGCAATTACAAATAACTTAAAAATGTATAGAAATCTGAAAAACAATCGAATTATGATGGTGAAATTAGTGTTAGGAGTAGATGTTTTGAATATAGTTTGTACATATGCACCCTAAGTAGGACTAGAAGATAGTATAAAGAAGGTATTTAGGGAGGAGTTAGATAAGGTAATCCAAAGAATTCCACAAAGGCAGATGATTTTTTGGAATGAGACTTAAATGGACATGTCGGTAAAGAGGCATTAAGATATCAAGGTATTCATGAAACTTATGGTTTTGGAGATTTAAACGAGAAAGGTAAGGGCATTTTAAATTTTGCTATGACATGATCTCTTTATAGCCAATACAACTTTTGTCATAAACACAAATTGATTATTTTGTTTATATGAGAAAAGATAGATCATGTTTTAAAGATTACAAAGTTATTTTTTGGAGTGAGGGTGCCTTTGGAGGCCCAAATAACTACCCAACATCGACTTTTAGTTATGGATTTGTAGGTAAAAAAGTGGACGATGAAGAAAGACAGAGCTACTCGAACTAAACGGTGGAACCTCAAAAGTGAGAAAGAAGCATATTTAAATTGAAAGTTCTTCAAGGAGATGCTTGAAATTATGGAGGTACACCTTTTGATATATGAAATAATATAGCTAAGCATATTAAAAAAGTGGTAAAAGATGTCTTAGTTGAATCTAAGGGAGGCATAACAACACAAAAGGAAGCTTGGTGGTGGCGTGAAGTGGTGGAAGATAAAATTAAGGCGAAAAGGGCATGTTACAAACTGTATTATGTCAATAAGACTAATGAAACTTGGAAGACTTATAAGAAAGCAAAGAAATAAGCATAAAAGGCTGTCAGTAAAACAAAAGCTAAAATTTAAGAAGATTTATATAAAAAGCTCCACTCAAAAGAAGGTGAAAGAGACCTTTTTAGGATAACTAAGGTTAGAGATGCGGAAACTAAAGATCTTACCTTTGTTAGATATTTAAAGATGAGGACTCGAAGATTCTAGTGGCAAGTGATATAAAAATAGATAAAAAGTTTATTTTCATAAGCTTTTTAATGAAAATATTGGTGTTAATATTAACTTAAGAGAGCTAACATATCTCAAGAATATATAAACTGTAATTTCTACCGTTGTATTCAAAGGAATGAAGTTAAAGAGGTTCTTAATCGTACGAAGGTTGGTAAATTTATAGGATAAACAAATATCCCTATAGAAGTACGAAAACCCAAGGAGGGATAGGGATCACCTTACTCACAAGACTATTAAATGAAATATGGAAAACAAAAAATGCTTGAGAAATGAAGGGCAAGTATGCTTATATCTACATACAAGAAGGGTGACATTCAAAATTGTGCGAATTCTAAAGTAACCAAATGGTCAAACTTACATTTCATATATTCTGTCTTTGTTCTACTAAGTCGGAAGCCTTTACCTTCTAGTGTTTCTCTCCTGTCTTGTTCTATTAAGTCTGAGGCCTTTGCTTTCTAATGTTTCTCTCCATAGTTCCAATTTTCTATTAACTTTTTCCTTAGACTCCTCCACTAACACAATGTCATCTGCAAATAACATTAACTAAGGTACTTTATCTTGAATATGTTTTGTTAACTCATCAATCACCATTATAAATAAGTATGGATTTAAAGTTGATCCTTAATGTAACCCAATATTAAGTTCAAAGAAGTCTGTCATTCCTTCACGAGTCCTCACACATGTTTTTGCACCATCGTACATGTCTCTTATAAAGTTTATGTATGTTAATGAGATACCTCTTTTTTCAAGGTTCTCCAAAGAAATCTCTTGGTACCCTATCGTAAGTTTTTTCTAGATCAATAAATATCATGTGAAGGTCATTTTTTTTGCTCTAAAATGTTCCATAAGACGTCTAAAAAGATAAATCGCTTCAATAGTAGATCTACCTGACATGAATCTAAATTGGTTCTCTGTTGTACTCGATACTTGTCTTAACCTACATATGATAATTCTTTCTCATAATTTCATAGTATAGCTCGTTAACTTGATACCCCGATAATTCGTACTATTCTAAAAGTCTTCCTTGTTCTTGTATTTGGGTATACGTGTACTCACTCTCCATTCCTAGGGCATCTTTTGGTTTTTCCATATTTCATTAAATAGTCTTGTGAGCCAAGTGATTCCTATCTCTCCTAAGATTTTCCAAACTTCTATAGGAATATTGACTGATCCTAAAGATTTACCAACCTTCATATGTTTAAGAGCCTCTTTGACTTCATTCTTTTAAATACGTCGGTAGAAATTATGGTTTATATACTTTTCTGATTTTGCAAACTCTCCTAAGCTAATACTAACATCTTTATTTTCACTAAAAAAATTATAAAATTAAAATTTTCATCTATTTTTTATATCATCATTTGTTACTAGAATTTTCTCATCCATGTCTTTGATGCATCTAACAAAATTAAGATCCTTAGTTTTCTTATCTCTAGTCCAAGCCATCCTAAAAATCTCTTTCACCCTCTTTTGAGTTGAGCTTTTTATATAAATCCTCTCAAATATTATCTTTTGCTTTATCGATGACCTTTTTCGCTTCTTTCTTTGCTTTCTTATAAGTCTCTAAAGTTTCACTAGTCTTCTTAGCATAATGTAATTTGTAACATGCACTCTTTGCCTTGATTTTATCTTGCACTACTTCACTCCACCACCAATCTTCTTTTTGTGCCAGTACATCTCCCTTAGATTTTAGTATTAACTTAAGAGAGCGAACAAATCTCATGAGTATATAAAGTGTAATTTCTATCACTATATTCAAAGGAATGAAGTTAAAGATGTTCTTAAGCATATGAAGGTTGGTAAATTTATAGGATAAAAAATATCCCTATAGAGGTATGAAAAATCTAAGGAGGGATGGGATCACTTAACTCATAAGACTATTTAATGAAATATGGAGAAACGAAAAAATACTTGAGGAATAGAGGGTGAGTACGCTTATATCCATATACAAGAAGGGTGACATTCAAAATTGTGCGAATTATCGGGGTATCAAGTTGAGCCATACTATGAATTATGAGAAAGAATTATTGAATGTAGGTTGAGACAAGTATCAAGTATAACATAAAATCAATTTGGGTTCATGCCAGGCAGATCTACTATAGAAGTGATTCACTTTATGGAAGATTTTAGAGCAAAAGAAGAAGCTTACCATAAGGTGTAGATATGTTTTTCGGAGCACCTTAGAAAACAGAGGTATCCCATTGACATACATCAATATTATAAGAGACATGTATGATGGTACAAAATCACGTGTGAGTACTCACGAAGGAATGACCGACTTGTTTGAAGTTAATATTGAGTTACATTAGGAGTCAACTTTAAGTCTATATTTATTTTTATTGATCATTAACGAGTTAACAAAACATATTCAAGATGAAGTACCTTGGTGTATGTTATGTACATATGACATTATATCAGTGGATGTCTAAGGAAAAAGTTAATATGCAATTACAACTATAGAGATAAACATTAGAAAGTAGAGATTTTTGACTTAGTAGAACAAGGACAAAATATATGAAATGTAAGTTTGATCATTTGGTTCCTTTAGAGAACATAAAAATTAAGATTAGCACAAATTGCATCCTTTATAAAGAAAGTTTTAAATACATAGAATCAGTTTTTCAAAGTGATAGAAAAATTGGTATAGATATTACGCATATAATTAGTGCACGTTGGTTAAAATGGAGAGGTGCATGAGGTATTCTATGTGACAAGAAGATACCACTAAAGTTGAAAGGTAAATATTATAGAGCAACAATTAGACCAACTATGTTGTATGTTATCTATGTTATATGGTTCTAAGTGTTGGGTAATTAATCATCAATATATACAAAAGATGCTTGTGACATAAATGAAGATGCTAAGATGGATGGGTGGTCAAATAAGGAAATACCTTATCCGTAATGTGGTTCTTAAAGACAAATTGGGAGTGATACCAATAGATAATAACATCTGGAAAACTCGTTTAAGATGATTTGGATATATAGAAGGACGATCAAAGGACATTCTACGATCAAAGGACATTCTGTTAAGAAGGTACGATAAACCATACGGTGAAAATGTTAAAAGAGGAAGAGGAAGATCACAAAAGTGTTAGAAGGAAACCATAAAGAACGATTTAGCTTATGTTGAGTTAATTGTTAGCATGACACATGATCAAGCTCTATGGAAACAAAGAATCCATGTAGGCTTAGTTGTTGTTGTAAGGTGTTTTGTGTGGGAACCTATATATTTTTTTTTATTTAAAAGTACCTTCCTGCCATCCAAAACAGGGGAACTTTGGTTTATCTGATGTTTGGGCTTTGGCATCAGAATTTGGGGAAAGTTATGCTGAAACGAGCGAAAATATCATGCTTGATCAGGAATTGCTTTGTGTTTTCACCATTTATTAATTTTGTTTTGTGGAAAACCACTGATTTCCCATAGTTTGTAAAGTGAATATAAAGCAATAATGGAAGATGAAATTCCTCTGCGACTTTGTGTTGACATCGGTTATGATAAATGGAACCAAAAAGGAACACTTTTTCTCATTGATTTCTGCTCCAAATTGCTGTAGAATGATAACAGGATTTGCTTTATTTTTACAAGAATCTTTTCATTTCCCACCCATACAATGGAAGCTATAAATGAGGCTTTGGTTCTTTGGTTCAAGCCATCCACAATCTCCCTTAAGTGCTAATATTCTCTTTCCTTCATATTTCTGTCACTTATCTCCAAAATCTTTGTCAAGATCATGAGAGAAACCTTGAAAATTTTGCTTAAAACACCGAATTTTTCCAGATATAACCTCAGACGCCTTGCCATCAAAACCATGTATAGCATTAGATTAGCTTGACCTGGCAACATTTCGTTGGTTTAGCCTCTACACCATTCATTATCTTCCTTTCACCACAGAATTTGGACCTTTCCAACTCTATATATCTGGTTCCGTATGAGAAAAAGGCACTCAAGTTCATTCCATATGTAGATTCTAGTACTTCTTCAAAGCTTATTTCCTAAATGGGTTCTAGCCTGGGAACTTGACTCAAGTTCTCGTGCACGTAGACCACTGAGTCATGTTTGCCATCACTTAACTTACCACTGACCAAGTTTGTTGATCCAAGCCAAGCCACAAGTCACCTGTCAAAGCTTGGAGATTGACCTTGTCCTACCAGACTCAGTAGACCATCTCGTGAGCCTTGGAGGACCCATTTTCATATTTCTTCAATTTGTGAATGATTTCTGAACTATAGCATTTAAAGTTGGTGAATAAGACGTCTCTAAATGCTGTCTATTTCACTTAGACATGGTGTATTATATATGTATGGTAAATCAGAATCCATATCTACGCTTTAGGTGCATGTGCATATCTCACAAATTCCTTATCAATCAACACATTTTGTACTGTCGTTCAGGGCATATGATCTTACAATATTACCACAGAATTTGCTTTTTGCTCCACTAGATTACACAAAACCCAAACCCTGGTAGATGCTTAATATTCTATATTTAAGGTCTGCAAATGTGTATTTGTTATTAGTGCTATTCTTGACCTTTTCTTTTTCTTTAATGAATTGCTTCATTCTCTTGGCAGTTGGATGTACCTAACAGGAACTATTCAGTTGGGCTTGTGGCTTGGTACTGTATCCGTTGGTTTTTCAGTTTGTCACTGATGGAACTGATCACCCATTTTTTCTACTATAATGCCTTCGCAATTAGGTAATATCATGATTAAGAATGAGCTCTACTCTTGTTCAGCATTATCAAAGAAATATTAAATCGTGTTGCTTTTTGTTTAGCGGTGTATGGATGCATCTCTCACCCTTCGAAGTGTTCATTATTGGATATGGGGTACGGTAGATCTCTGCATTGCCTTATTCTAAATACCTGATTTAGCTTTGTCAGCTCTAGTGGCCTGATTCTGTTTATTGTCACTTTTACGGATGTTGGTAAACACATACTGGTGATATTTTTCAAACATCAATTGGATTTTGGTGTAGTTTCAGGCCTTCATTTACATTCTGGTTAATCATGTAACTATGTAGCAGCAAAATAATGCACAGAATTATCCTTAGATTTCAATTTCAGCATCCTTATTTTGGTATGTACAAATATTTGGTAGTCCACTTGGATAACATTTTGATCAGAAACATGGATTGCATGACGAAAAGTCTAGTGCATGCATGGAAAATAAAAGGGTACCATGGTATTTGATGTAATTGGTATGTGCAAGTGTGTGTGTGTGTGTGAGAGAGAGAGAGAGAGAGAGAGAGAGAGAGAGAGAGAGAGACCTAATGGGTCTGATCTGTATCCACATTTGTCCTATTTGAATCCATACCTATATCTAGAGCTTTTTGTGAATCAAGCCTCTTGCATTATGCTCTAGTGATCTTTGATGGTTAAAAGTTTTGCCTCTGTTGTTTTGCTCTGGCGGACTCATAGTAGAGCGTGGTGGAGGGGAATAATAGTTTTGACTTTGGTGACACAAAGACTTGATAATTATCTAGTCCTTGGTGTAATTATGAGCGATATGCTATGGTTAAAACCGAAAGCACCATGTCGAGTGTAGAACTTCACAAGCAATTAACTAGGGGAGTTGCATACTGCTGTGGATTTAAGGAAACTGACCAAGTCCGTCTGGCAAAATTGATACTCTTTCTTTCTTACCCTTTCATAGGCATACATGCAATTTTGATATGAACTATGTTACTATGTTATTGGAGTTGAGTGATCTACAAGAATGTGACCCACTTTGTTGATTTGAGAACTTCTCTCTATATAAATAAATATGGAATGCAAGTTTAATATTTCAGTTGACACGGGTAGTCGTATTGGTCCGTACGAGGATACTGTACCATATTGTCTTATAAGAAAATCGATATTAAAGAGGGCCTATATTGGGATAGGCTTGTGTGTCATGCAGTATCGTGCGATAAGGCCTGCATCACATGATAGAACATCTATCGTCCGTATTTTGTAGGTGGGGCGTGTGAACCGAACTTCATTTTTCATGAACTAAGGCCTTTTTTCTTCATTTTTTCCTTATGTATACTCGTATGAGTGCAATTTTTCTGCTTGACTTATAAAACTACACTTTTTCGATCTTGTGTTGCAATTTATTCACATTACGAGGCATAAACTTTTGTTCTACTTTATTTTTATAGTTTTTATTGCATTTATGGTATGAATAATTGTTTTCCTTTATTTCACTCATCTACGCATATATATGTGGAGGTTTTGCTCGTTTCTTTTCTGTCTAAACTTTCACTCAATTACAACGATTTGCTATTGCTTTATTTTAGGTTCATTGTGTCGGATAAAAGTAATTAAGATGACAAGAATATGTTCTCATGTGGAACTCATTCACAATAGTGTACTCTAGTTGAGGGTGGTAGATTGAGAGTGAGATGTAATTTCTGTGCGAAACCCATGAGTGGTGGAGTTTCTTGACTAAAGCGTAACTTGGTAGGAACTAGAAAGGATGTTGCTCCTTGTATAGGTAGAATTAGAAAAGTTTTAGAAGCTATTCTACTAAGTGTTATCTGTATCGCACCGTATCGAGTTTCTTGACTAAAGCATAACTTGGTAGGAACTAGAAAGGAGGTTGCTCCTTGTATAGGTAGAATTAGAAAAGTTCTAGAACCTATTCTACTCAGTGTTATCTGTATCGCACCCTATCGTACGATACAATGCGATACGTATCGTGGCATGGTTTTTCATGATACGATACACTAGGTAGTATCGTATAAGCGTGAGTATCGTGCGATACGACCATACACCCTTTTAAAGGTCCTTGGCAGAATAGAAATCCGTAGTTTCGTGGGTTTCTGACATCTGTTCATAGCTCCCCAAAACTTCTTTCGGTGACTCTCCCCCTCTTTGGTAATAAAGGATTGAAAAAAAGTATTCTACGACAATGTGCAAGGCTCCCAACTCGCATTGTGGTATAACTTTTGCGTTTTTCGGAATTTGTTTATTTGTATTTGTTGTTTTTTTCTTGACTAAAGCATAACTTGGTAGGAACTAGAAAGGAGGTTGCTTCTTGTATAGGTAGAATTAGAAAAGTTCTAGAAGCTATTCTACTTAGTGTTATCTGTATCGCACCCTATCGTACGATACAGTGCGATACGTATCGTGGCATGGTTTTTCATGATACGATACACTAGGTAGTATCGTATAAGCGCGAGTATCGTGCTGTATCGTGCGATACGACCATACACCCTTTTAAAGGTCCTTGGCAGAATAGAAATCCGTAGTTTCGTGGGTTTCTGACATCTGTTCATAGCTCCCCAAAACTTCCTTCGGTGACTCTCCCCCTCCTTAGTAATAAAGGATTGAAAAAAAGTGTTCTACGACAATGTGCAAGGCTCCCAACTCGCATTGTGGTATACTTTTTGTGTTTTTCAGAATTTGTTTCTTTGTATTTGTTGTTTTTTGTTGTTATTTACGTTTTTCTTTTTTTGAATGACAAAATATGAAGTTATGAAGTACGTGGATATGATTTTTATTGCATTCGTGAAGTGAGAGATACTCTATTTTGAGTGTTAAGTAAATATTGGAGATTAAGGAAGTGCTTTTATTTCTATGTTTTTGATTGAATTGAAGTGCTAAATTGAGATGTAGGAAGGGGTGTTAGGGACTCCCAATCTCGGTCTGTTGATCCTGCGTGATAGTGGGTACATCAGTTGAGGGAAACAAATTGAAGATCAAATATTTGTTTTGTAAGAAGGTGGTCAGTGGTAGAATTTCATTATTGAAGTTGCTCCTTGCACGGGCAGAGTTAGAAATTTGGCAGAATCCATTAAATGACAATGTCTGTAGATGATTAAGAGCATACATGAGAGGAGACAACAGAAGGATGATTTAGAGATGTTTGAGGAAGAGGATGATAATGCTATTGGATTGGGTGATAGTATTCCTTCTTATGGTAGAACAAAGGTTGATAATAGTAGTTCTCGACCATCAATTAGGGGAAAGAGGGTTAAAGATTTTGCAAGTAGAAGTGGTAGAAGAGGAAAAACTTCTTTCAGTATATGCTCATTTTTTCCTCCTAGCACTATAAATGTTTCTTAGCCTGGAATTCATGTTGCTATGGCTTTCGAACAACTGCATGAGTAGGTAGACCTTGCAGTGGGCAAATGGTTTTATGATGCATGCATTCCATTTAATGTAGCAAACAATTTTTATTTTCAAGCAATGGCAGATGCAATTGCTAATATTGGTCAAGGATACAATATTTCCTCTTATCAAAAGTTGAGAGGAAAACTATTAGATAAGATTGTCCTTGAAGTGCGAGAATATTGTTCGACTTTGAGGGAGTCATGGAAAGAGACAAGGTGCACTGTTATCGCAAATGCATGGATAAATGGGCAAGGAAGGACTTTATTGAACTTTTTCATCTATTATGCTAAGTGGTTTATGTTTTTGAGGGATCTTGACCTGTCATATGAGCATCATATTTTAGAGATTTTGAATTTGATAAGGTGATATTGGAGGTTGGACTTAAAAATATGGTCTAATTCGTTTTGGATAATGCAACTAATTATAAAACAACGGTAAATGAGTTGGTTGATAGTTATTTAACTTTTTATTGGACACTATGTGCAACAAACAATATAGATCTCATACTTCAGGATATTGAAGAGATGGAGGAAGTAAAGGTGGCAATTGAATGCTCCTAAGATGTCACCAAATTTTGTTTATAACTATGCATGTTTATTATGTATAGGGAATATGTATACTAATGGTGCAGAACTTCTTTGTAATGCTACTATTTGGTTTATTACTAACAAATAAAAGTAAGCTTTAAAACAAATGCTTAGTTTAGAGGAGTGATAATAATTGTTTGATTTATCTCAAACTAGCAAGAACAAAAAGTTGTATGAAATTGCATAAACTATTTTAGGAGTATGTTTTAGAACTCTTGTATTAGATCATTAAAAATCACATTCTTTTTGGTGAAGGTTTTGAGTTAGCTCTAAGTAAGGAGAAGACATCTATCACTTGTGTCTATGAAGCAATGGATAATGCTAAGAAAGCTATTAAGAGCAACTTTAGTAGTAGAAAGAGTGATTATGTGTCTTAATGAAGAATTATTGATAATCATTGGAACAAATAGTTACATTAACCTATTTATGCAACAACCTACTACCTAGATATAACATTTAGGTGCTTTGCTATATTAAAGAGGAACAATGAGGTTAATTAAGGTATAATTGATTGTATAGATAGATCGGGTCCCTCGTAAGGTAGGATAAATGCAATCAGTGTTGTATGTATTGTTTCATAACAAGTATCATTTTTCACTATGATACGATATAAACGTATTGTAAATTTTTAAAATATTTTAAAATTTGAGAAAAAACAAACAAACAAACAACAACTAAGCCTTTCCCCATACTAGACGGGGTTAACTACATGGATTCTTTGTTTCCAGAGAGCTCTATCATGTGCCATGTTAGCAGTTAACTCACAATAAGCTAGATCATTCTTTATTGTTTCTTTACAACACTTTTGTAGTCGTCCTCTACCTCTTTTAATACTTTTCAAATTTAGTTTTTCATACCTTCTTAAAGGTTCTTCTTTTGATCTTCTTTCTATATGTCCAAACCATCTTAAATGATATTCTATCATTTTATCCTCTATTGGTGTCACTCCTAATTTGTTTCTAATAACCTCATTATCTATACAGTCTTTTCTTATATGACCACTCATCCATCTCAACATCTTCATTTCTGTCACATACATCTTTTATACATGTTGATGATTAACTGCCCAACACTCAGAACCATAAAACATGGCAGGCCTAATTGTTGCTCTATAATATTTAACTTTTAACTTTAATGATATCTTCTTATCACAAAGAATACGTGATGCTATGTGTAACATCTCCATAAATTCTTCCATCACTTTGAAAAATTGACCCTAGGTATTTAAAACTTTCCTTTTGGAGAATGCAATGTGTGCCAATTTTAATTTCTATGTCCTCTGAAGTAACCAAATGATCAAACTTACATTCCATATATTCTGTCTTTGTTCTACTAAGTCAGAGGCCTTTGCTTTCTAATGTTTCTCTCCATAGTTCCAATTTTCTATTAACTTTTTCCTTAGACTCCTCCACTAACACAATGTAATCTACAAATAACATACACCAAAGTACTTCATCTTGAATATGTTTTGTTAACTCATCAATCACCATTATAAATAAGTATGGACTTAAAGTTGATCCTTGATGTAACCCAATATTAACTTCAAAGAAGTCTGTCATTCTTTCATGAGTCCTCACACATGTTTTTGCACCATCGTACATGTCTCTTATAGGGTTAATGTATGTAAATGTGATACCTCTTTTTCTAAAGTTCTCCAAAGAACCACCCTCGGTACCCTATCATAAGCTTTTTCTAGATCAATAAATATCATGTGAAAGTTTTTCCTTTTTGCTCTAAAATGTTCTATTAGACGGCTCAAAAGGTTAATCGCTTCAACAAGAAATCTGCCTGGCTTAGATACACCTCCCTTAGAGTATCTAACACATCTTTCGCCATCCACCACCAAGCTTCTTTTTGTGCCGGTACACCTCTGTTAGATACATGTAACACATCTTTCACCACTTTCCTAATATGTATAGTCTATGTCACACGGGTGCGGGTGCGGGATACGGCAAATTTCAAAAATTTTGGGTGCGGCGACACGGCTAGGGTATATAATATTATATATTATATATAATATTTAACCTAAATAAATCAATCATAATACAACTAGTATTTGCTAATTTTGGGTGCACATAGGTATCAATTAGCAAGTTCTCACATAATGATCTAAAACTTACAATGATTTTATGAGCTACAAAATATCGAAGTTATGGATTCAAAGAGTTTCGAGATCTTTAGTAGGATATAACATATACTAGTATTTGTGCTAGGATCCACTAGTGATGTCATACTCTTCTGTTCTATTGATCAGGTAATGTTCTTGGTCTTTAAATGTGTTTGGTGACAAAGATTATTCTGTGCAAAGGCATACAGTATGGAGTCAAGAATCCAATCACATTGAGTAAAAGGCATACAGTATGGAGTCAAGAATCCAATCACATTGAGTAATAAGAAACCAATTGTTCGCACCCAAAATCATTGAAGCTAATATGATATACAACTACAATAGCAAGTACACAACTTTATAAGTTTATATTAAAGCAAAACATATAAATGGTAAACAACTACTAATTTCATCATAATACACAAATCAATCTTCATTATCTGGACCAATTTAACTGTGAGTTACAAAAAAAAAAAATTTTTTTTTGCAAATTTTTTTTTTGCCATGCCGCACCCGACACGGTGTCGGTGTCGGTGTCGCACCCGTGTCGAGGTCGATACTCCACCCCTTAGAAGTGTCTGTGTGTCTTAGTGTATAGTCATATTGTCCCACATATCACGGGGTGTACCAACATAATTCCAAACATCTCCTTGAAGGACTTCCTATTTAAATATACCTTCTTTCTCGCTTTTTGAGGTTCCACCATTTAGTCTGAATAGCTCGATGGACTCTTTTCTTCTTTTTCCATTTTTTTATTTTGTAAATCCATAACTAAAAGTCGATGTTGGGTGGTTAAGCTTTCTCTTGGAATTACCTTGCAATCTTTACACACGCTCTATCTTTTTTTCTACAAATAAAGTAATCAATTTGTGTTTGTGATAAGCTACTCTTATAAGTAATTAAATGTTCATCTTGTTTTTTGAAGATTGTATTGACTATAAAGAGATCAAATACCATAGCAAAATTTAAAATCCCCATACCTTCCTCATTTATATCCCCAAAACCAAAGTTTACATGAATACCTTGATATCCTAATGCCTTTTTACCGACATGTTCATTTAAGTCTCCTAAACAAATAATCTCCCTTTGTCAAATCTTTTGAATCACCTTATCTAACTCTTCCCAAAAAGTTGTCTTTATACTATCTTCTAGTCCTACTTGGGGTGCGTAAGCGCAAACTATATTCAAAACCTCTGCTCCTAACACTAATTTCAACATCATGATTCGGTCATCATATCGTTGTATGTCTACTGCACTATCCTTTAAGTCTTTATTTATGATAATATCAACTCCATTTCGAGCCTTTTCTTTACCTGAGTACCATAATTAAAAACTTGTATCCTCTATCTCCTTTGCTTTTTTTCCAACCCATTTTGTCTCTTGTAAACGTAGAATATGAATCTTTCTCCGAATCATAGTATCTACCACCTCCATTAGCTTACCAGATAATGTTCCGATATTCCAAGAACCAATACGAATCTTATTATCTAAGACTAGCTTCCTTACCCCCCGCATCCCTCCATATTCAAAATGCGGAGACCCTCTCTGAAAATTATTCACTACATTCGGGCGGCAATGTAGCGGGACTAACTTCTTTACCTACACCCGTCCATGATGTGGGAACCCTCTCTGCAATTGATTCACTAAATTTGGGCGAAAATGTAGTGACCCTTGCTTACTTATCACTGCATTTGGGCTCTGCACCGCGTCGCTAGGCGGGGATGCCCCAAAACAATGCTCATAATTTTTGTAATCAATGTTACAAATTACAAAATTAGGGTAAACATTAATCCATTGAATATTAATTCAAATTACAAGGACAACTCTTCTCATTGAATAAGTATCAAATATTCTTTAAAATTATAATTTTATAATTAAAAAAATCACAGATTGTAATTTAGATCATCAACTAAATAATCTTCTTTTTCCCCTCCAAAATAACCACCTTCAACGGTAAAATCAATGTCATCATTCTCTTAACATTATTGTGTTGCTAAATTGATCCACTAAATGCCTTTTTGTGTTAGGAACATATTTGATCTTCTCTAATTCACTCTAAGGCATCAAAATTATTGAGATTTATTAGATCAAATTGATTCTTATATATATTTGAAGATAACTTTCTTAATTGCATGCAAAGATGATAAGTAAATAAAAAATAAAACCAAAAGTTAAATAATAAAAACTTAAATTAAATACTTGATTAATAACTAATCCATTAACTACCTCTCTCGTAGCCTCATGTTACTAACGTATGAATATTAAATCATTAAGCTGCTTATGTTCCAATTTGTTGGGCTTTGTGTGGATGTGTCAAAAAATACTCCAATTCCTTCCCTTTCGCAACCAGTTGCACCATAAGTTTGACTGAGAACCCTTACTACAAAATCTCTCAAATTTAGGCAATTACTTCCAAACCTATTCCATCACATATCTAGATGTATTTCATTATAAATATAAGATTCAATAAACTTAAATATAAAGATAAATGATTCATATGTTTACGTGAACACATATTAGTAAGATTATAAATGGCTGTAGGTGAGCCAATCAAGTAAAGAGAATTATTTTAGATCTCAGTCTCCCGATGTATAGCATCTACTATACTTCATTGAATGACCTATCTATTTATACAATCAATGATACCTATATTGACTTTACTGTCGCTTTTAATTATTGATACCTCTATTGACCTCACTGTCACTTTAAATGTTATAGAGTACTTAAATGCTGGATTTAGGTAGTAGGTTGTTCTATGGATAGGTATATGTAACTTTTTATTCCATCTATTATCAATAATTTTTCATAGGTACAAAATCGTTCTTTCTTCCATTAAAGTTACTTCTTGTAGCCTCTTTAGCCCTATACATCGTTTTATAAAGATAGTCCATGGATGATTTCTCTTTAATATCAATAAATATCAAAAACCTTCACCAAAAGACATGTGATTTTTAATAGTCTAATACAAACAACAACAACTAATTCTTTTCCCATAATAGACAAGGTCGGCTACATGGATTCTTTGTTTCCACATAACCCTATCACGTGCCATGTTAGTAGTTAACTCACAATAAGCTAGATCATTCTTTATTGTTTCTTTCCAACACTTTTGTGGTCGTCTTCTAACTCTTTTAATACTTTCGAAATTTAGTTTATCATACCTTCTTATAGGTTCTTCTTTTGATCTTCTTTCTATATGACCAAACCATCTTAAACGATATTCTCTCATTTTATCCTTTATTGGTGCTACTCCTAATTTGTTTATAATAACCTCATTATGTATACAGTCTTTTCTTGTATGACCACTCATCCATCTCAACATCTTCATTTCTGTCACAAACATCTTTTGTACATGTTGATGATTAACTGCCCAACACTCAGAACCATAAAATATGACTGGTCTAATTGATACTCTATAATATTTACCTTTTAACTTCAAGAATTCCAAAATAGACTCCTCATGACCGTCTTTGAAATCTCATTCAATTTTTTGTTTCTCTTATTTTGAGGCAAATATGTAAACTGTTGTTACTCATCTAAAGTAAACATTCTCTTCAAAGTTTGCTTTTGTTTCACAATACTATGTACAAACAACAAATTAGTTGCAAACTAAGTAGCATTAGTAGGAAGGAGTTCTGCTCCGTTAGTATATCTCCTCATCATACATAATATATATGCATGATTATAAATGAATTTGGTCATATCTTAAGAGTACTCAATTGGTGTCTTTACCTCATCTATTTCCCAATATCCTTAAGAATAAGGCCTATACAATGTACTTTACATTGTATCCAATAAAAAGTACTATAACTCTTAGTTAATTCCTTTGTAGTTCCTTTATGAATAATTGCATTATGTATAATGAATTGGATTGTATTTTTATATTCAACCTCTAATATCACCTTATAAAATTCTTACTTTAAAACCTTTGCCATATGACACCCTGATTAAAGGTTAAGGGATCTCAAAAACATAAGTTTGTTAGGATAATAAATGAAAAAATTCAATAATCCCTTTTCGCCTATCTATCCATTAGCCGATTATGATGATACATCTCGTCTTCTTTCATGACTCTCAAAATCGAACGATACTCTTGTACCTCAATGATGGTCTTATCTAATAATTTTCTCTTAATTTATTATAAGAGAGTATCTTATATCCTGACCTAGTGTTAGTAATGGTATTTATCATTGCTTCAAAATAAAATGAATTTATAATAAAAGATATATATATATATATATATGTATGTATATCATAAAACCATCTTTCTATTACAAAGTCTATTGAGAACCAGGTGTAGTAGTAGGAGAAAAGTTGATTGAATCAAAAAGTGTAGATGATCTTCCTCTACTTTTTCCTCTTCTACGATTTCCATCCTCTTTCACAACTCTCTTTTTCTTGCTCGACGAATAACTACTACTACCGTCTTTTGTCCTGACATCATAAGAAATTCTATCATCACCATCTTACATCTTCTAACTCTTCTTCAAATATTCTTCTATTTTCTCTTTCTTACCTTTTTCAACCATACCCTTAATCATTTGCAAACATTGCGATACTTTAGTCAAGATACTCCATCACTCATGGCCTTCTCACAAAAGTTACATATTACTCTCGGTCTCTAACCCTTAATTGAGTTATCAGACTGTATCATAAATTAAGTGAGAACCTTTTAATGACATCTTAAATCTTTACCTATCCTACACGATATAACAAAAAATAATAAATAAATAAAATCATACTAGTACTATATAAATCACTATAAGGCTTGAAACATGTTAAAAAAAGTGAGCAAAAACTCTTTATACATATAAGTAGATGAGTGTAAAATAAAGGAAAACAATCATGCATAGAATAAATGCAACAAAAATCATAAAAAACTATAGAAAACAAAAGTTTATATTTCAAAACTTGAATAAATCATACCCACAGACCGAAAAGACAGTTTTACAAGTCAAGAAGTAAAATCTCTCCCATATAAGTAGAGATGGGGGGATTAAAAAAAATGGCCTTAAAAGTCCAAACTTCTCGATACGGCACGTTAGGTTCATGCGCCAGACCCATACCATGCTATAAAGGTCCATATCACATGATACGCTCAATATGTTAACTTGTACTGATACAACCCCTATTTTTATTGAGAATATCCTTGATACGTTACGATATGGTCCATGTATGGACCAATGTACATACCACTTGATGGTGGTGATCTCGAAGGAGAAGTGATTATTTAGTTGATGATTCAGATTTTGGTGTTTGGGATTATGATTCTTCTTGTTTAACGATGGAAGTTTTAACTTTAAGGAATGTTTCTTATTAGACTATTTTTAATTGCTAGTTACCTAGCTTATTTATTTGTTTATATTATAAATTTATGATTATTATTAGTTAATGATAACTTAATATAGCCTATTTCTCCTACTTACTACCTTATTACATTCATCATATACTCTTCTTTTGATTCATAATAATTGTTTATGATTTTTCTTGGCTTTTTTGGATTTCTCTTCTTTTTTAAAATTTTAAAAGTACGTATAGGAACACTGCCCTTGTAAGAGATCACCCTTGCATGGCCTGTCCCATGCCTGTATAAAGGAGGAGGGTTGACTTTGTTGGATTTTTATACTATGGATTACACAAATTATTAGCATTGCATTGGGACATCCACTCTTAGCGATGCGCTGTAGAGCCTGAATATAGTGAAAAGTAAGCAAGGACCACTACATTTTCGCCTGGATGCCTGTATAAAGGAGGAGGGTTGACTTTATCGGATTTTTATATTATGGATTACACAAATTATGAGCATTGCGTTGGGACGTCCACTCTTAGCGACGCGCTGTTGATCCTGAATATAGTGAAAAGTAAGCAAGGACCACTATGCAGAGAGGGTTCCCATATCATGGACGGGTGTGGGTAAAGAAGTTAGTCCCGCTACATTGCCGTCCGAATGTAGTGAATAAATTACAAAGAAGGTCTCCGCATTTTGAATATGGACGGATGCGTGGGGTAAGGAAGCTAGTCCTAGATAATAAGATTCATATTGGTTCTGGTTCTTGGAATATCGAAACATTGTCCGGTAGGCTAATCAAGGTGGCATATACTATGATTCGAAGAAAGATTTATATTCTATGTTTACAAGAGACAAAGTGTGTTGGAGAAAAAGCAAAAGAGATCGAGGATATAAGTTTTAAATTATAAAACTCAGGTAAGGAAAAGGCTTGAAACGGAGTTGATATTATCATAAATAAAGATTTAAAGGATAGTGTAGTAGACATACAACGATATGGTCATCGAATCATGACATTGAAATTAGTGTTAGGAGCAGATGTTTTGAATATAGTTTGTGCTTACGCATCCTAAATAGGACTAGAAGATAGTATAAAGATGGCTTTTTGGGAATAGTTAGATAAGGTGATTCAAAGGATTCCACAAATGAAGAGTATTTGTTTAGGAAGAGAATTAAATGGACATGTCGGTAAAGAGGCATTAGGATATCAAGGTATTCATGAAAACTTTGGTTTTGGGGATATAAATAAGGAAGGTATGGAGATTTTAAATTTTGCTATGGCATTTGATCTCTTTATAGTCAATACAATCTTCAAAAAACGAGTTGAACATTTAATTACTTATAATAGTGGCTTATCACAAACACAAATTGATTGCTTTATTTGTAGAAAAAAAGATAGTGCATGTTGTAAAGATTGCAAGGTAATTCCAGGAGAAAACTTAACCTCCCAACATCGATTTTTAGTTATGGATTTACAAATAAAAAAATGTACAAAGAAGAAAAGAGTGCATCGAGCTATTCACACTAAATGCTGTAACCTCAAAAGCGAGAAAGAAGGTATATTTAAACAGAAAGTCCTTCAAGGAGATGCTTGAAATTATATTGGTACACCTTATGATATGTGAAACAATATGGCTATACATATTAGAAAAGTGTCGAAAGATGTGTTAGGTGAATCTAAGGAGCTTGGTGATAGGTGAAACAATATGACACAAAAAGAAGCTTGGTGGTGGAGTGAAGTAGTACAAAATAAAATAAAGGCAAAGAGGGCATGGGCATGGAAATTACATTATGCTAAGAAAACTAAGGAAACTTTAGAGGCTTATAAGAAAGCAAAGAAGAATCGAAAAAAGTCGTCATTGAAGGAAAAGCTAAAATTTAGGAGGATTTGTCTAAAAAAGTCAACTCAAAAGAGGGTGAAAGAGAAATTTTTAATATAGCTAGCGCTAGAGATAAAAAAAACTAAGGATCTTAATTCTGTTAGATGCATCAAAGACGAGGAGACAAGAATGAGAAAATTCTAGTGGCAAATGATGATATAAGAAATAGATAAAAAATTATTTTCATAAGTTTTTAATGAAAATAAAGATGTTAGTGTTAACTTAGGAGAGTTAGCCAAATCTGAAAATTATATAAACCGTAATTTCTACCGACGTATTCAAAAGAATGAAGTCAAAGATGCTCTTAAATAGATGAAGGTTAGTAAATTTGTAGGACCAAACAATATTCCTATAGAAGATTGGAAAATCTTAGAAGAGACAAGAATCACTTGGCTCACAAGACTATTTAATGAAATATGGAAAAACTAAAAGATGTCGAGGAACGGAGGGCAAGTATACTTATACCCATATATAAGAACAAGGGAGACATTCAAAATTGTGCGAATTATCGAGGTCTCAAGTTAACGAGCCATACTATGAAATTGTGGGAAAGAATTATCGAACGTAGGTTAAGATAAGTATCAAGTACAATAGAGAACCAATTTGGATTCATGCCAGGCAGATCTACTGTTGAAGCGATTCACCTTTTGAGACATCTTATAGAACATTTTAGAGCAAAAAAGAAAGACCTTCACATGATATTTATTGATCTAGAAAAAGCTTATGATAGAGTACCGAAGGAGGTTCTTTGGAGTGTTGAAATTAATCAGCAACATAAACTTCTTTATTGATGAAAGCCGAATACAAGAAGACACTGAGGTGTTGGTCGGCCAATGCTTGCTGCCACCCTCTAATTCTCGTTAAAAACTAATGGCAGTCCTAATGACTACTTATATGGCTGATTTAACTTAAAAGACTATAATACCCCTAGTAAGTGACTACTGGATTACGATTCCTACCGTATTACAAAATACCATAATATACATGACTCAGACTTACCTATGACTCTCTATATATATTTATAACTAAATAGTAACCCTAATTAATCAAGATTTAACTTGATCTTCAACACGCCCCCTCAATCTTGAAGGTTTGTAAATCTCAACTAATGGAGAGCTTTCTGAAATCCTGTGACTGAAGTAGGTTTTGTGAAAATATCCTCCAATTGGTATTCTGAGCATACATGAATCAGATTGAAGATGCATTTTATAATCTTTTCTCTGATGAAGTGACAATCTATCTCAATATGCTTCGTTCGTTCATGAAAAACAAGATTTAAGGCAATCTGGAGAGCTGCTTTACTATCAATGTAAAAGGTAACCGGAGTATCCACTTTGAAGCCAAGTTCTGCTAAGAGGGATAAAATCCATATCCCTTCACACATGCTCGAAGCAATTGCACGATATTCTGGTTCTGCACTCGATCTAGACACAACTGATTGTTTCTTGCTTTTCCAAGATACAATGTTTCCTCCCAAATATACCACATACCCAGTGGTTGATTTTTTGTCTGTCTTCGAACCTGCCCAATCAGCATCTGAATATATCTTTAGATCCAAGGATGAATTCGCCGTGTACAATAAACCATGGGTTAGTGTAGACTTCAAGTATCTGATGATATGAAAGACTGTACTCATATGTTGTTTGGAAGGATTATGCATCTATCTGCTAACATAGCCAACAACAAAACTGATATCAGGACGTATAATAGTGATGTATATTAGCTTTCACACTAATTTCTAATACCTTCCGATATCCTCATATGGTTCTGCATTATTATTATCCTCCTCCTTGGGAGACTCCATAGAAATTGAGCATACACGACAGTCTTCCATTTTGTTTCCTTCAACAAGTCCATAATATATTTCCTTTGACTCAAGAATAATGCATTGTTGCTATGAATCACTTTTATACCGAGAAAGTAATTTAATCTTCCCAAATCTTTCAAGTCAAATAAAATATTGAGTTGTTTCTTTAACTCACCAATACCTGCACTATCATTTCCTGTAATAATGATATCATCAACGTACACCAGTAACATAATTGTTCTCTGGCCTTGCTTAATGAATAGTGTATGACCGCTGATGCATTGTTTAAACCCCAGAGTCCGAATTCCATCACTAAATTTCTCAAACCATGCTCGTGGGGATTATTTCAATACATAAATTGATTTCTTTAGTTTGTACACTTTTTATTGTTCATTCCCATTAAAGTATCCTGGTGGCAAGTCCATATAAATGTCTTTCCTGAGATCACCCTGAAGGAATGCATTCTTCACATCCAGCTGCCATAATTCCTATCTTTTATTAACTGCCAAGCTTAACAAGATTCTGATGGTGTTCATCTTGGCTATTGGAGCAAATGTCTCTGTGTAATCTATGCCGTAGGACTGACTATATCCTTTTGCAACTAATCTTGCCTTATATCTTTCTATATTCTCATCTGTCTTATATTTGATTGAGAATACCCACTTACATCCTACAGTCTTCCTTTTTGATGGTAGATCTGTCAATTCTCATATATGATTTCGTACTAAAGCTGAAATTTCCTCTTTGATGGCCGCTTTCCATTCTGGATATACTTTAACCTCTTCATAGGTCCTTGGTACAAAAGTATTCTTTGTATTCATAACAAATAGTTGATATTCCCTAGGATAATGAGAGAATGATACCATTTTGTCGAATGCATATTTTGCAGTTGCACGCTTTCCTTTTCTAATTACAATAGATAAATCATCCATTTCGATATCTGAATTATGAGAGGTTATCTGAAGAGGAGGTGAATCTGATTCACTTTAGAAATTTTGATCTTGGGTGACAGTCTGATATGGAAAGACAATCCCTCGGTTTCTTCTGTTATATACTTGCCATTCACATGCATTTTCATGAGTAGATATAATTTCAGCTGGAGTAAGTGTGATCACTTAAGTAGATTATATTTCTGATGAAGGTTCTTCCTGCACTCTATAAAATGGAATGTCTTAATAAAATATGTTATCCATTGTAACATAAAACCTTCTTTTGGAAGGATCATAACACTTATAACCTTTTTTAGTAGTCGAATATCCCAAGAAGATGCACTTGATTGATCTTGCATCAAGTTTATCTCTGACACCTTGATAAACATGAACAAAGCATGTACAACCAAAGATTCTTGGTAATAAATTGAATTGTTTCTGAGGACATAGGGAATGAAATGGAGTATTACCACCAAGCACCTTGCTTGGCATGCGATTTATAAAAAAAACTGATGTTAAGACTGATTCACCCCAATAATATTTTGGTACATTGCATCCAATTAAGAGAGTCCTTACAACTTCTAAAATATGCCGATTCTTCCTTTCAGCTACACCATTTTATTGTGGTGAGTGAGAACATAAGGTCTGGTGTAAGATGCCATGTTGTAGAAAATACGAATGAAGGGATCGTGACATAAATTCTCCACCATTATCACTGCGAAAGATCTTAATGGTACTCTGAAATTGCGTATGTACAAACTGACAGTATAGAGGAAGAATTTCCTTCACTTCGTCTTTAGTCTTCATAAAGTAAATTATAGTAAACCTAGTGCAATAATCAATAAATGATACAAAATACTTATATTACTGCATAGAAGTTGTCGAACTAGGGCCCCAAACCCAAATATCAGAATGCATAATATCAAAAGGAATGGAAGATCTTTCTTCATTTAAAGGAAATGAAATACGATGGTGTTTTGCATTCTAACAAGTTTCACAATTAAAGTTCAAATCATTACAATCACTAAATTCAAGTAAAAACATCTTTATTTTGAAAAATGGTAAATGGCCTAGCCGCTGGTGCCAATGAGGTATATGCTCATTGTCTCTTAGTAATAATTGTTGATTGTAGTGCAACACCTTTATTGTTCTCGCAAAAGTAGAGACCACTCCTCACATTACCTTGACCAAAGATTTTTCCCGTCTTCAGTTCCTAAAAGACACATCTAGTGGAATCAAAGATTATATGACATTTTAAATCCTGAGTCATAGCAAAGATAGATAATAGGTTTATTGATATGTTTGGAACATTTAAAACATTTTTTAATGTGCAAAAAGATGTGATAATACTTCTTTTTCTCACTATTGGCGTAAGATATCCATCTGCCAGTCTAATATTGATCTGTGCCTGTATCAATTCATAGTTATCAAAGAAATCTCTTCTGCTGACCATGTGATCTGTAGCACCTGAATCAATAACCCATATCCTTGAATAAGAAGAATTTATATTACCCTGAGTTAGGAATGAGAAAGGGTAGGCAATAGATGCTTGTGATTCGCTGTGAGAGGATGAAGAAGGTTGTTGCGGATCAGTCAAACTTGCTTTCAACAATTCAATTTCCTTTCTCATATCAGCTAAAGAAGGTACACTTTCCTCAGTCTTCCGCTTTTCATTCTGATCACTACTAAAGTATGCTATGTTGTTTTTATTCGAAAAATATGTAGGTTTTCCAATTAACTCCCAGTAAGTTTCCTTGGTGTGTCGTGGTTTTTCACTGTGAGAGCAACTGATCTTATCTTTCTCTTCAGGTGTCTGTCCAGATCTACCTCTGCCTCTACCATAACCTCCTATTCCTCTAGCGAAAGAAGGAACATAAGTATTTTTCTCTACAAATGCTGAAGTCTCAGAATTAATTTTGGTTGCTTTTTCAAGAAGCTTCCTATCTTCTTCTCCAAGGGGGAGTGAGTCTACTGTACTCAAAGATGGAAGTTCTTTCCTGTTGAGGATGTTATTCTTTATAGATTCATATTCTGATGATATACCTCATAGAAGATCAAACACCTTACACTCTTCAAACTCCTCATTCCGTTCTAGTATGCAAGTCAGTACAGATGTAGTTCTTCCCACAAACCTCTGAGCTCTGCATAATACTCACTAACTAACCTTCTTCCTTGTCTGTATTTCCGAATCTTCTCTATAAGATCATATTTCTTAGCAATATTTTTTTTTTGGCATAAGCTTCTTGAACTACCAGCCAAATATCCCTAGTAGTATCCAAAAACATAAAAGTACTACCGATGGAGGGAGTCATAGATTGTATTAGCCAAGCACTTACTAAGGCATTTTCTCTGCACCACCGAGAATAGGAAGGATCTGAAATTAGGGGTCGAGGAAGATCACCTGTCAAATAATCCCATCGCCCCCTTGCCATAATAGCCAGCTCAATAGATCTGACCCATTGTAAATAATTCTTGCCATCAAGTTTCAAATTTGTGATTTGAAAACCTTCACTTTTGTTTAACGAGAGTTTATTACTTTCTACGATCTTTGCTCTTTCCATATTCAGATTGATATTTCACTGAAGAAATACCTTTAAATCTGCCCCAATCGGTTGACCACTGAAAAATCAATTTTTTTAAAATGAAACAACTGTCACACTTCCTCTTGGACATTTCATCGAACAGTTGTAGTGCATCACTTGTAGATTCCGAAATCAGATGTTCGCGGTGAGAGGTAATGAATCTAACAACGATTTTGTAATGAAATCACTCAAATATCAATTTGAAAGAACAAGAAAGAGAAGAACTTGTTGTCTTGTGGGTTCTTCACTGTGCCCACGACTTCTTTCTATTGATTTTCTTCGATGCTTGATGCTAAATGATCGCAAGAGGCTCTGATACTATGTTGAAATTAATCAGCAACATAAACTTCTTTATTGATGAAAGCCGAATACAAGAAGAAGACACTGAGGTGCTGGTCGGCCAATGCTTGCCGCCACACTCTAATTCTCATTAAAAACTAATGACAACCCTAATGATTACTTATATGGTTGATCTAACTTGAAAGACTATAATACCCCTAGTAAGTGACTACTGGATTACGGTTCTTAATGGATCAAAATCTGATCCATTAGGACCCGTATTACAAAATACCATAATATACATGACTCAAACTTACCTATGACTCTATATATACATTTATAACTAAATAGTAACACTAATTACTCAAGATTTAACTTGATCTTCAACAAGAACTTCTTACTGACATCTTAAAAGCAATATCAGGCAAATAAAATCTCATAAAGCACTATATAAATTGCCACAAGGTTGAAAACATTTTAAATGAAAAAGAAACGAGCAAAACCTCTTATATATGCATAGATGAGTGTAAAGAAACCAATGATTTATATAAGGAATGTAACAAAAATTATAAAAAACAATAGAAAACAAAAATTTATACCTCTTATAAACCTGAATAAAAGCAATAGCCACTAGGTCAAAAAGTTTTAAACAAAAAAGAAACACACAAAACCCTATATATGAGTACATAAGTGTAAAATAAAGGAAAACAATCCTTCACAAAAGCTATGAAAAATAATGGAAAACAAAAAATGGTGGCTCAATATGTGAATAAAGCGCACCCACATGGCTGAAAAACATAGTTTCGCAAGTCAAGCAGCAAAATCTCCTCCCAATGAGTGTGCATTAGGGAAAATGAAAAGAAAGGCCTTAAAAAGGCTGAACACGATACAAGGGGTTTGATTCACGCACCAGACTCGTATCGCTTGATACAGCCTGATACGAGGGCCTATCCGAGCACCCTGTTTTATGTCGAAATATCCTTTGACATGATACAATATGGTCTGTATTCCACTATACAGACCTATACGGGTAACACTGTTCCAAACGGCTGAAGCATAAACTTAAGTCCCAGTGGACCAAATTCTGTATCTAGTGAGCCATAGTAAAAGTTAAACTTGTTTCATGGAAATGAGGGTAGATGCCTGGATTAGAAGAAGATTTCACTGGAGAACATCAGATTGACTTCCCTTGAGTTTCACCAATCTGCACAAGTTTGATAGAAATCAGCAGGTCTTTTGATGGTGCATTTGTTAAGATGAGAAGAAAAAGGGTCCGTTCTTAGAGGCCCATGCTCCTTTATAAGCTAACTGATAAAAAATATAAATGACTTTAACTCTGATCTCCTTAAATAGTTTGGACGACAGGTGGAATTGAAGCTAATATTACTACACTGTCATCACACATTTTATCCAATGGATGCCAGATATCAGTCAAATATCCACTGAACTCTTACGACTTTATCCTTAAATGGATATGGTTTGGCTTGCATATCTAGCTAAACAATTTCTCTTCAATCAAATCTAAATAAATTAACCCCACCCATAATCTATCGGACTGTCTTCCTTTTCTTTTCCCTGTTATAATTTTTTTTTTCAAAATTCTCTTTCAATCATTTAATATGAGCTAAATGTTTCTGACTTTTATGTTTTTCTCCATGCAGGTCCTCAATTTCATGTGGCTAAAGTTCCTCCTTATTTGGAGATATTTCCGGTTTTGGGCATTGGTAATGTTTTAGCACAGTTCCCTACCTTCCAAAATATTTGTGTCCGCAACTTGTTGATCTTTGCAGCTGATGTTCTTCACTTTCTATTAACTTCTTGAGATTTAAAAGCTTTTTCTTAATGTATTGTCGTGTTATGTATGTATCTTCTCACTTTTGTACAGAGAATCTTTTCATGATTTTCAAGTCTTGTGCTTGATTATTTGTATTCTAAGCATTTGTTGGTGTGCAAATAAACTTCTAAATTAGTGCTATAGGTGGCGCTTCCAAGTTCAGTAAGAGACAGTACATGCCCATGGTGCATGTCAAGAGTGAGTCCTCAGTTTTTATAAGTTGGTACCAAAATATGTTGGGATGCACCCACATGGTCAGTGACCCCCCAACGGAGGTACTAAGCTTGATTCGTTGCAGGTTTGATTCCCAGGGGCGCAAGTGTCCTTACAATTATTATATGGTGGGGCATGTAAGCCGCCATCACCATGTCCTGGTCTTGGGTTTAAACTAGAAAGCAGTGTTATGTGTATCGTCTTGTATGGTACGATACAAGACTTATCATATCGTATCATAAGGAATCATGATACGATACAAGGAGTGTATCGTAGGCTGGTTGTGTATCAGCCTTTATCGTACGATAGAAGCAGTACTCCCCAATCTTATAAAAACCAGTCTATCTTCTGCTTGGAATGGGCAATGATTGATATGATCTTGTCTCTTTTGGCAAGAGAGACTTTTTGCCTTAAAAAGGGTGATCTCCCAAAAATAGCAACCAAGGAATAAGTAGCTTTCAAAGTTCTCATGAATGGAAAAGGCAATTTCTTTGAGCAGACATCCAGCTTTGGTAGGTTGCAACTGTCTTTGCCAAAGTTTGACAACTAAAAGGATGGCTCAATACCTTCACAACCGAGTTCCACCAGCCCACGAATTAGGAAACTAACCTAACTTAGAATACTTCTTGATTTTTACTGATTTTTTTGTTTTTTTATTTTAAAAATATTTTAAAATGTTTTTGTGATACAATATATCCATCTCATAGAGAAAAATGACACACAATACGATACAGATAAAAACTAAGTCATTGAGCTGCTTATGTTCCAACCTATTGCGCTTTTTTGTGTAGATGTGTTCAAAGACACTCCAATTACTTTCACAACCCGTTTAACTTTGACTTATAACTCTTACTGCAAAATCTTTAAGGTTTGTGCAATTACTTTCAAACCTATTCTACAAAAAATCAGGAACTTAATCCACAATAAATATAATATTTAAGAAACTTAAATACGAAGATAAACAGTTTACCCGGGCCCATATTAGTGCGGTTGCGGATTGCTACAAGCAAACCCATCAAGTTAAGAGCATTATCATAGATCTCCATCTCTCGATGTATAGCATATGCTCTACTCTCATCAAGAATAAATCTGTCTATACAATCAATTATGTCTCGATTAACATCACTATCCCTTTTAAAGCTTGCTGAATACCTAAATATTGGGTTTAGGTAATATGTTGTTGCATGAATAGATTGATGCAATTATTTGTTCCATCTATTATCTATAATGTTTCACACAGGAACATAATCCATCTTTTTTTCATTAAAATTATTTCTAATGGCTTCTTTTGCCCTATCCATGGCTTCATAAAGGTAGCTTATAGATGGTTTATCCTCGCTATCAGCCAATCTCAAAACCTTTACTAAAAGACATGTAACCCTCAACAGCCTAACACATGCATTCCAAAATGTACTCCTAAAAACTGTCTTTGAAATCTCATTCAACTTTCTGTTTCTTCTATTTTGAGGTAACTTTGCAAATTGTTGTCACTCATCTAAGAAGAACATTCTCTTCAAGACTTGCTTTTGTCTCATAATGCTATGTAAAAATAAGAAATTAATTGTAAATCGAGTTGCAGTTGTACGAAAAAGCTTTGTAATATAACACTCAATTGCTGCCTTTATCTCATCCATCTCATCAATATCCTCAAGGATGAGATCTAAACAATGGGTTGCGCATGGTGTCTAATAGAAAGTTCCATAAGTATATGCTAACTCTTTCCCAATTGTTTTATAGTTAGCTACATTATCTGTAATTAATTGGACTACATTCTCTAGCCCAACCTCGCATATCACCTTATCAAACTCTTGCCTAAGGATCTTTGCAGTATGTCTCTCTTCTGACATGTCTAGAGATCTAAAAAATATAAGTTCTTTAGGATAGTAGACAAAAACATTTAACAAAGTCCTTCTTTGCCCATTTATCCTTGCATTTGCCATAAGAGTAAACCTTGTCTCTTTCCATGGCTCCCTCAAAGTCGAATAATATTCTTGTACTTCAAGGACAGTCTTATCTAATAGTTTTCCTCTCAACTTCTGATAAGAGGGCATCTTGTATCCTTGACCAATATTAGCAATTACATTTACCATTGCTTGAAAATGAAAATTGTTTGTTGCATTAAATGGAATGGATGCATCATAAAACCAGTTACCCACTGCAAGGTTTGCTGGCTCATGCAGTTGTTCTAAAGTCATACAAACAACAAATAACAACTAAGCCTTTTCCTATACTAGACGGGGTCAGCTACATGGATTCTTTGTTTCCATATAGCCCTATCATGTGCCATGTTAGCAATTAACTCATAATAAGCTAGATCATTCTTTATTGTTTCTTTCCAACACTTTTGTGGTCCTCTAGCTCTTTTAATACTTTCCAAATTTAGTTTTTCATACCTTCTTACAGGTTCTTCTTTTGATCTTCTTTCTATATGTCCAAACCATCTTAAACGATATTCTCTCATTTTATCCTCTATTGGTGCCACTCCTAATTTGTTTCTAATAACCTCATTATGTATACGGTCTTTTCTAGGATGACCACTCATCCATCTCAACATCTTCATTTTTGTCACTGACATCTTTTGTACGTGCTGAAGATTAACTGCCCAATACTCAGAACCATAAAACATGACAAGTCTAATTGCTGCTCTATAATATTTACCTTTTAACTTTAATGATATCTTCTTATCACAAAGAATACCTGATGCCTATGTTATCTGTAGCGGTTAGCGGGTTGTTAGCGGTTGACCTTGATATAGCGGTACACTTTTATTTATGATTAAAAAATTATATATATATATATAATAGGTTTTCTAACTTCTAAGAAATATCAAGAAACATAACCAGTTCTTTAATAAATGAACGAGCAAAACACTCCCTAATGAATAAGAAAAAGTAGTAAAGGAGGAATGCCATATACCTTTTAGCCCATATTATTTGTAGTATTTTTGATCTCCAGCCAAAGTGCATGAATGTCACAGAACTGTTGAACATGTTGGTGATTGGAGTTTCTAATCTTCTTTTCTGCTTTAATGTCCAAACTTTATATTAACCATGTCCACTCGATGATCACCTACATCATAAGATAACGAATGTGCCATCAGTTTATAAACAACACGATCACTTGCAACTATAGATAATAGATTACATTATTTTAATCATACTTACCCACCAATCAAAGACAATGACAATTTCATTGAACGACAATTTGTAATAAAGCAACAACGTAGCCTTAGAAAGCATCTTTAAAGATTGTACATAATGTTATGCATCCATCAAAAAGTACATAAAGGTCAATAAGCTAATTCAAAAAGTATATAACATCCATCAAAATTCAATTACAAATTTACAATCACACTTAATTGTTTAGGTCGTGTTCACTCATTTTTAGAAAAAGATCCGTATTCTTCTATTTCCTCTTCCTCTTCATCTCTTTCTTCAAAATTAAATTCTTCTTCTTCATCTTCTATAGGTATTTTATCCTTCCCTTTGCTTTTCTTTCTTTGTCGCTTTCGTGTCCTTGACCTTGTATAAACAGCACCCACTCTTGATGCTTCGGATGCCATATCGATATTTCGCCATGTAAGGGAATCATCGTCACCAACGAACTCATCATCGGTAGGATATTCATCGTGATCTTCAATCGATGCCAACATGATGGGGTCAAAATTTGCTTGATTAGATTTCCTCTCTTCGTACCTTCTTCTTAGCTTTTCGTTATATTGCACAAAAGCCAAATCGTTAAGCTTTTGATGCAATAATCTATTCATTTTCTTCGTATGAATCTAAGATAAGAGAAAGAATTTAGGTAAGTTGTTAACTCAATAAAAAAACTTTCATTTAATTATAGTGTAAATAAAAAGCATGATTATTAATTTCTTACCATTTCAAAGGTACTCTAGTTGCGATCACATGGGGTAGTACTACAAGTAAGGCTCAAAACTCGTATAGCAAAATTTTGCAATTCAAGGCATCCATAGTGAAGGGATCACCCTTGCATTGCCGGTCCCAAGCCCGGATAAAGGAGGAGGGTTGTGTTAGGCTTCCGACAGCCAGCGTAAAACTTCATCGAATTTTTACAACATGGATTACAAAAATTATGAGCATTGCTTTGGGGCGTTCCCGCCTAGTGACATGCTGCAGAGCCCGAATACAGTAAGAAGTAAGCAAGGGCCACTACATTTTCGCCCGAATGTAGTGAATCAATTGCAGAGAGGGTTCCCACATCATGGACGGGTGTGGGTAAAGAAGTTAGTCCCGCTACATTGCTGCCCGAATATAGTGAAAAATTTTTGAAGAGGGTCTCCGCATTTTGATTATGGACGGATGCGGGGGGTAAGGAAGCTAGTCTTAGATAATAAGATTTGTATTGGTTCTTGGAATATCGGAACATTATCGGGTAAGCTAATGGAGGTGGTAGATACTATGATTCGGAGAAAGATTCATATTCTATGTTTACAAGAGACAAAATGGGTTGGAGAAAAAGCAAAGGAGATAGAGGATACAAGTTTTAAATTATGGTACTCAGGTAAAGAAAAGGCTCGAAACGGAGTTGGTATTATCATAAATAAAGATTTAAAGTTGAGTGTAGTAGACATACAACGATATGGTGACCGAATCATGACGTTGAAATTAGTGTTAGGAGCAGAGGTTTTGAATATAGTTTGTGCTTACGCACCCCAAGTAGGACTAGAAGATAGTATAAAGACAGTTTTTTGGGAAGAGTTAGATAAGGTGTTTCAAAGGATTCCACAAAGGGAGATGATTTGTTTAGGAGGAGATTTAAATGGACATGTCGGTAAAGAGGCATTAGGATATCAAGGGATTCATGGAAACTTTGGTTTGGGGGATATAAATGAGGAAGGTAGGGAGATTTTAAATTTTGCTATGTCATTTGATCTCATTATAGCCAATACAATCTTCACAAAACGAGATGAACATTTAATTACTTATAAGAGTGGCTTATCACAAACACAAATTGATTACTTTATTTGTAGAAAAAAAGATAGGGCGTGTTGTAAAGATTGTAAGGTAATTCCAGGAGAAAGCTTAACCACCCAACATCGACTTTTAGTTATGAATTTACAAATAAAAAAATGGACAAAGAAGAAGAGAGTGCATCGAGCTATTCGGACTAAATGGTGGAACCTCAAAAGCGAGAAAGAAGATATATTTAAACAGAAAGTCCTTCAAGGAGATGTTTCGAATTATGTTGGCACATCCTGTGATATGTGGAACAATATGACTATACATATTAGGAAAGCGGCGAAAGATGTGTTAGGGGTATCTAAGGAAGGTGTACCGCCACAAAACGAAGCTTGGTGGTGGAGTGAAGTAGTACAAAATAAAATCAAGGCAAAGAGGGCATGTTACAAATTATGTTATGCTAAGAAAACTAGTGAAACTTTAAAAGCTTATAAGAAAGCAAAGAAGGAAGCGAAAAAAGCCGTTACTGAAGCAAAAGCTAAGATTTGGGATGACTTATATAAAAAACTCGACTCAAAAGAGGGTGAAAGAGATAGTGTTAGGATAGCTAGGGCTAGAGATAAGAAAACTAAAGATCTTAATTATGTTAGATGCATAAAAGACGATGATGAAAAATTCTAGTGGCAAATGATGATATAAGAAATAGATGGAAAAACTATTTTTATAATCTTTTTAATGAAAATAAAGATGTTAGTATTAGTTTAGGAGATTTAGCCAAGTCAGAAAAGTATATAAATCACAATTTCTACCGACATATACAAAAGAATGAAGTCAAAGAGGCTCTTAAACATATGAAGAGTGGTAAATCGGTAGGACTAGATAATATTCCTATAGAAGTTTGGAAAATACTAGGAGAAATAGGAATCACTTGGCTCACAAGACTATTTAATGAAATATGGAAAAACCAAAAGATGCCCGAGGAATGGAGAGCAAGTACACTTATACCCATATATAAGAATAAGGGAGACATTCAAAATTGTGCGAATTATCGAGGTAAAGTTAATGAGCCATACTATAAAATTATGAGAAAGAATTATTGAACATAGGTTAAGACAAGTATCAAGTACAACAGAGAACCAATTTGGATTTATGTCAGGCAGATCTACTATTGAAGCGATTCACCTTTTGAGACGTCTTATGAAACATTTTAGAGCAAAAAAGAAAGACCTTCACAAGATATTTATTGATCTAGAAAAAGCTTATGATAGGGTACCGAGGGTGGTTCTTTGGAGAACTTTAGAAAAAAGAGGTATCCCATTTACATACATTAACCCTATAAGAGACATGTACGATGGTGCAAAAACATGTGTGAGGACTCATGAAAGAATGACAGACTTCTTTGAAGTTAATATTGGGTTGCATCAAGGATCAACTTTATGTCCATACTTATTTATAATGGTGATTGATGAGTTAACAAAACATATTCAAGATGAAGTACTTTGGTGTATGTTATTTGTAGATTACATTGTGTTAGTGGAGGAGTCTAAGGAAAAAGTTAATAGAAAATTGGAACTATGGAGAGAAACATTAGAAAGCAAAGGCCTCCGACTTAGTAGAACAAAGACAGAATATATGGAATGTAAGTTTGATCATTTGGTTACTTCAGAGGACATAGAAATTAAAATTGGCACACATTGCATTCCCCAAAAGGAAAGTTTTAAATACCTAGGGTCAATTTTTCAAAGTGATGAAAGAATTGATGGAGATGTTACACATAGAATTAATGCTGGTTGGTTAAAATGGAGAGGAGCAAATTTGTATTCTTTGTGATAAGAAGATACCATTAAAATTAAAAGGTAAATATTATAGAGCAGCAATTAGGCCTGCCATGTTTTATGGTTCTGAGTGTTGGGCAGTTAATCATCAACATGTACAAAAGATGTCTGTGACAGAAATGAAGATGTTGAGATGGATGAGTGGTCATACAAGAAAAGACCGTATAGATAATGAGGTTATTAGAAACAAATTAGGAGTGGCACCAATAGAGGATAAAATGAGAGAACATCGTTTAAGATGGTTTGGACATATAGAAAGAAGATCAAAAGAAGAACCTGTAAGAAGGTTAGAAAAACTAAATTTGAAAATATTAAAAGCGGTAGAGGACGACCACAAAAGTGTTGGAAAGAAACAATAAAGAATGATCTAGCTTATTGTGAGTTAACTGCTAACATGGCACACGATAGGGATCTGTGGAAACAAAGAATCCATTTAGCCGACCCCGTCTAGTATGGGAAAAGGCTTAGTTGTTGTTGTTGTTGTCAAGTCATCCATAACCAAAGGTCATCCACCATTCAGCTATTACAAAAAGTTAAAAATTATGTGTAAACAATAAATTAATCATATTTAAAAACCCTATATCATATCTTAATAATGAAATAACTAAGAAAGCAAAGTTGCTTGAAGTAATTACCTGGTGCGTATGCTTTCCTCGAACTTAAAGCTAATTCTAGTCCAAAACCACCTGCTGCAGTTCGATAACTTATAAGTTGTCGAGTGATTTGTTGTTGTTCTTCCTTACTTCGGAAAAGTATACCTATAGATTGAAACAAACCACGTTTAATCTCAACATTAGATTCTATCCTATCATAATCATAATACAACCCTGGATTCAGATACAATGCAGCGGCATGTATCGTCTTATGCATTTGCGTGTCCCATCTTTTGTCTATGATCTCCCAAATAAAAGCATATTGCTCTTCTTTGTTTTTATATTAACCTATAAAACAAGAAGTTAAATGTTATTAATTTATAAGATTATTAGATTAATAAGTAAAGATTAACAAATAACACATAAAATTGAAATATTTGTGTACCTTTATTTGTTCCTTTACACGATCCATCTTCTTATAGATGTAGCCCATGACTGGTTTCTCATCACTGTCGACCATACGTAAAACATCTATCAAAGGACCCATTGCTCTAAGTGAAAAACTAATGCCCTTCCAAAATCTAAGTTGCAAAATTATTGCCTTAGATTGCTTTCCTTCAATACTATGTGATAAAGGGCATTTCTCCCATTGTTCATAAATAACCATCGACCTTAGAGCTTCTTTTGACTGCCACAAGCTATCCAGAGTTAAGAATCTAGTAGCAAAATGGGTTACAACGAGTCTATGTATGTCTTTTCCTCTTGTAAAATGTCACTAGCTTCTTTGCCTTGCTTAAGATGCCTTTTAGTTTTTTTGTCTCTCCAATATCTTCAAGCATCAAATCTATACAGTATGCAGCACATGGTGTCCAAAACAAACGATTAAATTCAGCCATCAACATTCTACCAACTGCAACATAATTTGCTGCATTATCTGTAACCACCTACATAACATTCTTCTCTCCAATCTCTAAGATCACTTCTTTTAACAATGTATACAATTTATTTGCATCCTTTACTTAATGGAATGCATCAATAGACTTAAGAAAAATTGTACCTTGAGGACAATGCACTAAAAAAATTATTAGTGTTCTATGTTTTCTATCTATTCATCCATCTAACATAATAGAACATCCATATATAGCTGAATGCTTTCTAAATCCATTTGTAAACTCTCTTACTCTTCCCACTTCCTTCTCCAAGAATGTTTCTCTTACTTCATTATATGATGGAGCCTTCATTCTAGGTCCAAACTGCCTTATATCACTTACCATCACTTGAAAGCTAGGGGATCTCACAACATTAAAAGATATTTCATTTTGATACATCCACCGCTAATGGATATGCATACTCGTTCTCTTTCTTCTTTCTTATATCGATTTTCCAATATAGCTTATCGTAGTGAGTCTGGAGATGAACGCACAAATGAATCCATGGGTCCCTTCGGAAGTAGTGGTCGTGAGCCAAATAACGATGAAGATGATGAACATTGGGTGTCTGTTACTATGTTACCTTTCATACTAGAAAGTTCTTGATATGGAAATGAAATCTTTTCGCCCTTCTTCTTAGATGTATTGTGCACATAATCATAAATTGTTTTCTTTATTTCTTCAGTTGCATTTTTATAAGCTGTCACATTTCCGCTTCTTTCCATTAAATGGTCCTTGTATCTTATTATTCCACTGGCAGAAATATGACCACATAATATACAAAATACTGACATATTATCTGTCCTACATTTTGTTAAACCTCAATTCCATCCTAGATCCTTAGAAGTTGGGGGTCTATAGTTGTATGCTGGATTAGAAAACCTAATACCAGTTATTTTACGTGTCTGTGCCACAACTACCACTGCTACTGCCACTTTGAGAACAAGCAACTGCATTTGTCGATGATTCTATGCTCACTACAAAAATTAAGAATAACTACTCAGCATGAGTCTTCCAACCTTATAAAAGAAATAGAACATTAAATAAGTAACATTCATTGGTATCATTAGACAATCCTAAACTACAAATTGTAAAGGCAGCAACCATTCCTATTCAAACCATAGACAACACTGCATAGCCCATCCCCAGAAGATTTTAACAAAACATAATTTTGCTTGTTTGGAAATGCTACAAGATAGAGCACAATCCATCCCCAGTTGGTTGTGGTTTTGGTTTTGCTTGAATAAAATTTTCTTGCTAGGAGTGTCAAATATTGTTCTCTAATTCTTGGTCAGGATACAGGTGCGCATTGTGCTGTAGGGGGTAAACACATTTAACAATTTGATTGGTTCAGTTTATTACCCAGAAGGAGATTCAACAAAGGATCTAGAGATGGTGGCGGCAGAGAGAAGGAGAGGTGGGAGAGAGGGAGAGGCGGGACAAGGAGAGGTAATTGAGGCGGGAGATGGTGGTGGCAAAGAGGGAGATGGTGGCGGGAGAGGGAGGGGCGAGAGACATACCTCGAGATGGAGACGGCGAGAGGCGGGAGCGGCCCGGAGGAGAGGATGGAGGGAGAGGCGAGAGACGCAACCCTTAATATAATTTGGGTCGGATCAACCCGACCCAAGCCGTTCGCTTACAGCATTATAGTGGACTGCTATAGCGGTCCGCTATAGCACTGTAAGTGGCGCTAATTTCACCTTGGCGGGTTGCCCGCTAACGGCGACCCGCTATAGCGCGCTATTGATAACATAGCCTGATGCTCCTCCTCTCCATTTTAACCAATGAGCATTAATTTTATGCGTAACATCTCCATCAATTCTTCCATCACTCTGAAAAATTGACTCTGGGTATTTAAAACTTTCCTTTGGGGGGATACAATGTGTGCCAATTTTAATTTCTATGTCTTTTGAGATAACCAAATGATCAAACTTACATTCCATATATTATGTCTTTGTTCTACTAAGTCGGAGGCCTTTGCTTTCTAATGTTTCTCTTCATAGTTCCAATTTTCTATTAACTTTTTCCATATACTCCTCTACTAATACAATGTCATGAAAATAACATACACCAAGGTACTTCATCTTGAATATGTTTTGTTAACTCATCAATCACCATTATAAATAAGTATGGACTTAAAGTTGATCCTTGATGTAACCCAATGTTAACTTGAAAGAAGTATGTCATTCCTTCATGAGTCCTCACACATATTTTTGCACCATCGTACATGTCACTTATAAGGTTTATGTATGTAAATGGGATACCTCTTTTTTCCAAAGTTCTCTAAAAAACCTCCCTCGGTACCCTATCATAAGCTTTTTTTAGATCAATAAATATCATGTGAAGGTCTTTCGTTTTTGCTCTAAAATGTTTCATAAGATGTCTCAAAAGGTGAATCGCTTCAACAATAGATTTGCCTGGCATGAATCCAAATTGGTTCTCTATTGTACTTGATATTTGTCTTAACCTACGTTCGATAATTCTTTCCCATAATTTCATAGTATGGCTCATTAACTTGAGACCTCGATAATTCGCACAATTTTGAATGTCTCCCTTGTTCTTATATGCGGGTATAAGTGTACTTGCTCTCCATTCCTCGGCATTTTTTGGTTTTTTCATATTTCATTAAATAGTCTTGTGAGCCAAGTGATTCCTATTTCTCGTAGTATTTTCCAAACTTCTATAGGAATATTATCTGGTCCTACCGATTTACCACCCTTCATATGTTTAAGAGCCTCTTTGACTTCATACTTTTGAATACGTCGGTAGAAATTGTAGTTTATATACTTTTCTGATTTGGCTAACTCTCCTAAGCTAATACTAACATCTTTATTTTCATTAAAAAGCTTATAAAATAGTTTTTCCATCTATTTCTTATATGTTCATTTTCCACTAGAATTTTTTCATCCTCGTCTTTGATGCATCTAATATAATTAAGATCTTTAGTTTTCTTATGTCTAGCCCTAGCTATCCTAAAAATATCTCTTTCACTCTCTTTTGAGTTTAGTTTTTTATATAAATCCTTCCAAATTTTAGCTTTTACTTCACTCAAGGCCTTTTTTGCTTTTTTTTTTTTTGCTTTCTTATAAGCCTCTAAAGTTTCACTAGTTTTCTTAGTATAATAATTTGTAAGATGCCCTCTTTGCCTTGATTTTATTTTGCACTACTTCACTCCACCATGAAGCTTCTTTTTGTGCCGGTACACCTCCCTTAGATACACCTAACACATCTTTCGCCACTTTCCTAATATGTATAGCCATATTGTTCCATATGTCACGGGGTGTACCAACATAATTCAAAACATCTCCTTGAAGGACTTTTTGTTTAAATATATCTTCTTTCTCGCTTTTGAGGTTCCACCATTTAATCCGAATAGCTCGATGCACTCTTTTCTTCTTTGTCCAATTTTTTTTATTTGTAACTCCATAACTAAAAGTCGATGTTGGGTGGTTAAGCTTTCTCTTGGAATTACCTTACAATCTTTACAACATGCTCTATCTTTTTTTCTACAAATAAAGTAATCAATTTGTGTTTGTGATAAGCCACTCTTATAAGTAATTAAATGTTCATCTCGTTTTTCGAAGATTGTATTGACTATAAAGAGATCAAATGCCATAGCAAAATTTAAAATCTCCCTACCTTCCTCATTTATATCCCCAAAACCAAAGTTTCCATGAATCCCGATATCCTAATGCCTCTTTACCGACATGTCCATTTAAGTCTCCTAAACAAATCATGTCCCTTTGTCGAATCTTTTGAATCACCTTATCTAACTCTTCCCAAAAAGCTGTCTTTATACTATCTTCTAGTCCTACTTGGGGTGCGTAAGCACAAACTATATTCAAAACCTCTGCTCATAACACTAATTTCAATGTCATGATTCGGTAACCATTTCGTTGTATGTTTACTACACTATCCTTTAAATCTTTATTTATGATAATACCAACTCCGTTTTGAGCCTTTTCTTTACTTGAGTACCATAATTTAAAACTTGTATTCTCTATCTCCCTTGCTTTTTCTCTAACCTATTTTGTCTCTTATAAACATAGAATATGAATCTTTCTCCGAAACATAGTATCTACCACCTCTATTAGCTTATCGGATAATGTTTCGATATTCCAAGAACCAATACGAATCTTATTATCTAGGACTAGCTTCCTTAGCCCCCTTATCCGTCCATATTCAAAATGCGGAAACCCTCTCTGAAAATTATTCACTACATTCAGGCGGCAATATTGCGAGACTAACTTCTTTACCCACACCCGTCCATGATGTGAGAACTCTCTCTGCAATTGATTCACTATATTCACGGAAAATGTAGTGGCCCTTTCTTACTTATTACTGCATTCGGGCTCTGAAGCACGTCTGTAGACGGGGATGCCCTAAAGCAATGCACATAATTTTTGTAATCCAACAACAACAACTAAGCCTTTTCCCATGCTAGATGGGGTCGGCTAGATGGATTCTTTGTTTCCACAGATCCCTATCGTGTGCCATGTTGGCAGTTAACTCCCAATAAGCTAGATCATTCTTTATTGTTTCTTTCCAACACTTTTGTGGTCGTCCTCTACCTCTTTTAATACTTTCAAAATTTAGTTTTTCTAACCTTCTTACCGGTTCTTCTTTTGATCTTCTTTCTATATGTCCAAACCATCTTAAACGATGTTCTTTCATTTTATCCTCTATTGGTGCCACTCCTAATTTGTTTCTAATAACCTCATTATGTATACGGTCTTTTCTTGTATGACCACTCATCCATCTCAACATCTTCATTTCTGTCACATACATCTTTTGTATATGTTGATGATTAACTGCCCAACACTCAGAACCATAAAACATGGCAGGCCTAATTGCTGCTCTATAATATTTACCTTTTACTTTTAATGGTATTTTCTTATCATAAAGAATACCTGATGCTCCTCTCCATTTTAACCAGCATTAATTCTATGTGTAACATCTCCATCAATTCTTCCATCACTTTGAAAAATTGACCCTAGGTATTTAAAACTTTCCTTTTGGGGAATGCAATGTGTGCCAATTTTAATTTCTATGTCCTCTAAAGTAACCAAATGATCAAACTTACATTCCATATATTTTGTCTTTGTTCTACTAAGTCGGAGGCCTTTGCTTTCTAATGTTTCTCTCCATAGTTCCAATTTTCTATTAACCTTTTGCTTAGACTCTTCCACTAATACAATGTCATCTGCAAATAACATACACCAAGGTACTTCATCTTGAATATGTTTTGTTAACTCATCCATCACCATTATAAATAAGTATGGACTTAAAGTTGATCCTTGATGGAACCCAATATTAACTTCAAAGAAGTTTGTCATTCCTTCATTAGTCCTCACACATGTTTTTGCACCATCATATATGTTTCTTATAAGGTTAATATATGTCAATGGGATACCTTTTTTTTCCAAAGTTCTCCAAAGAACCTCCCTCGGTACCCTATCATAAGCTTTTTCTAGATCAATAAATATCATGTGAAGGTCTTTCTTTTTTGCTCTAAAATGTTCCATAAGACGTCTCAAAAGGTGAATCGCTTCAATAGTAGATCTGCCTGGCATGAATCCAAATTGGTTCTCTGTTGTACTTGATACTTGTCTTAACCTACGTTCGATAATTCTTTCTCATAATTTCATAGTATGACTCATTAACTTGATACCTCGAAAATTCGCATAATTTTGAATGTTTCCCTTGTTCCATAATTTTTGTAATCCATGTTATAAAAATCCGACAAAGTTTTACGCTGGCTATTGGAAGTCTAACACAACCCTCTTCCTTTATCCGAGCTTAGGATCGGCAATGTAAGGGTAACCCCTTACATGGGTGGAGTTTGCTCTCCATTTTAACCAAGCAACATTAATTCTATGTGTAACATCTCCATTAATTCTTCCATCACTCGTAAAAAATGACCCAATGTATTTAAAACTTTCTTTTTGGGGGATGCAATGTGTGCCAATTTTAATTTTTATGTCCTCTAAGGTAACCAAATGATCAAACTTATTTGCCTCATATTCTGTCTTTGTTCTACTAAGTTGAATGCCTTTGCTTTGTAATGTTTCTCTCCATAGTTCCAATTTTCTATTAACTTTTAACTTAGACTCCTCCACTAACACAATGTCATCTGCAAATAACATACACCAAGGTACTTCATCTTGAATATGTTTTGTTAACCTAAGTTGAATGCCTTTGCTTTGTAATGTTTCTCTCCATAGTTCCAATTTTCTATTAACTTTTAACTTAGACTCCTCCACTAACACAATGTCATCTGCAAATAACATACACCAAGGTACTTCATCTTGAATATGTTTTGTTAACCCATCAATCACCATTATAAATAAGTATGAACTTAAAGTGGATCCTTGATGTAACTCAATATTAACTTCAAAGAAGTCTGTCATTCCTTCATGAGTCTTCACACATGTTTTTACACCATCATACATGTCTCTTATAAGGTTATGTATGTCAATTAGATATATCTTTTTTTCAAGGTTCTCCAAAAACCTCCCTCGGTATCCTATTGTAAGCTTTTTCCAGATTAATTAATATCATATGAAGGTCTTTCTTTTTTGCTCTATAATGTTGCATAATTTGTTCTGAGGCTAAAGCAACACAAATTCTTGGTTGAGAACTATTTATAGTGGTAGGAGGAAAAAATGAATGTATGCCAGAAGAAGTTCTTCCTCTACTCCTTACTTTTCTACCACTTTTACTTGCAAAATCTTTAACCCTCTTTCCCCTGATTGATGATTGATGGCCGAGAACTTTTACTACCAACCTTTTTTTTACCATAAGAAGGAATACTATCACCCAATCCAATAGGATCATCATCCTCTTTCTCGAACATCTCTACATCATGAAATTCCACCACTAACCACCTTCTCACAAAACAAACATCTGATCTTCAATTTATTTCCCTCAATTGTTGTACCCAACTTCCATACCAGATCATCAGACTGAGATTGGGACTCCCTAACACCCCTTTCTGCCATCTCAATTCAACGCTTTAATTAAATAAAAAACCTGAAAATAAAAGCACTTCTTGAATCCCCAATCTTTTCTTTACACTCAAATAGAGTTTCCCACTTCACGAATGCAATAAAAATCATATCCATGCACTTCATAACATTATATTTTGTCATTAGGAAAAAGAAAAACTTAAATAACACAAAAAACAAATACAAAGAAAAAAATTTTGAAAAACGCAAAAGTTATACCAGAATGTGAGTTGTGAGCCTTGCGCGAACGAGGGCGAGTTGTGGGTAGTCAAGGAAGGGGCTTAATTATAGCAAGAGCTAGAGAGCATTAAGAGAGAGAGATAGAGACAAAGAAGAGGGCGAGCTGTTATGTATAGAGAGAGTTATTGCAACGCTAGCCGTTGCTTGCTTAGCGAGAGAGAGAATTTGTATTCTTTTAACCTATGTTATCAATAGCAGTTAGCTGGTTTTTAGCGGTCGACCCTGATATGGCGGTAGCGGGGATATAGTGGATTTAGCTAAACACTTTTATTTATGATAAAAAAATTATATATATATATATAATGGGTTCTCTAATTTTAAGAAATATCAAAAAACACAACCACTTCTTTCAAAAATATGAATCAAACTAAATAAATAAATTCTACTTCAAACTTCTAAAGAAAACATAAACATACGAAAGATACAACCGAAATCAGAATTGAGTACTTTATGAAAAGGGAAATGTGTAAAAAAGAGAAAAGGATACCAGGAAGTTCAATAACTTACGAGATGTCGCTGGTGATCTTTTGCTAGGTCATTGTTTGTGAGATCAATAGTTCGTAGCTAAGAAGATTCTATGTGTTCAACCATTGCTCGAAGGTCATAATCTTCATGAACATCAACATTGTAATCAAAGTAGAAAAGTAAAGCTCCTTGATACAACGGGATATCATTCAATCATAGTTCAAGAGCAACCTTATTTTGATTTTTTTAGGTAAAGTCATTATCTTAAATATCAAGATTGTTACTCTTGGTTAATTTAATATGTGAAACTACCTCCTGTTATATTTAAATATTTCATAATCAAGAGAGGTATAGAAGCACCAAAGAAAGTTGGTATGTAGAAATCTTTCAAAATTGACACGCTTACTTCTTGGGGATCGTTAGTTAGTGCATCAACCATCTCATTGGAGCCTCGAGCACATGCTACAAGATACAAGGGAGTGATCCTACCAGGGCCTGTTGAATTTGGGGCGAAAAGGCAGCCAGTGGCTTGGGACGGACAACAATGTAGGAGCAAATTCACTGTTTTGAGGCACCTCCTATTTATAGCCCTATCGAGTAGCTGAATTTCGGACAATGTTCCCTTCAGTTCCTCGATGGCTCCTGTATTATCAAGGCTTCTCTCTATAAGCGTATCAAGAAGCATTTTAACTAATGCAGTCCAGTCCCTCTTATAAACGAAAACCAAGAGATGTCTTAAGAATTTGCTTGACTATAGGTTCTTAGTAGTCTCCATGAGGAAGACCGGGACCTTGTTGCGAGAGGAGGCCCCAACAGCTCATGGGAAGCCCATGGCAGTGACAGGACCTCAGGTTGGTTGTTCGCAGTGGACCCAACCAAATGAACGGGAGCGGATTTCAAAACGATGATCTTTTAGTCTGAAGTCAGGCTAGGAGAATGAGGAGAGGTTAAATAAAAGTGGATGAATTAAATACTGACTACGAAAAGCTTAGCGCCTTTGAATCAAGGTCGTTCGTGATTACAGAAAGAGCGAGTCCTAGGGCATTCTTCTCGACTGGACGAAAGAAGAGAGAGATGTACCACCCGAACATCTGGTTTAACAACTGCACACTCCGACTACCCAACAACAAGAACTATAGCGAAACTCAAGCCATGAGAAAGAAGTCGCAAGGTTACTCCTACTCACAGGCTCCCACATAGCGTGGCACACTATAGGCCTCCTGGTCCTGATCATCACTATAGCTACCATGTCAGCTGCAAATGAGACAACCCATTCCTCAAGTTGTGGTTCAGGCCATTGGAAGATTGACTTTGATTTTAGCGGAATCAGTATGGTGAATGGGAAATCTCTTTTGATAGGTTGTCTACACGACCATATAAGCGCATCCAAGGTAAGAGAGAGAAAGGGGAGAGAGAAGAGAGAAAAAAAGAGAACTTACATGCGGATGGATGACAACGGCAGATGACGCAGCACAGACGACAACGGAGGTGGTGGTGGCGGTCGTCGACGTCTTCGCAGCTGATGGAGAGAGCAACTACGAGAGGTGAGAGGCGGGAGAGAGACAACAGATGCGTATGCTCGAGAGTCTTAGGTTTTATTTACTTCGAATCGAGTTTATCCAATATCCATTGGATCAACCCAATCAAAACTCGTTGTACGCTAAGACTGAAATAGCGGTCCACTATAGCGTTGTTAGCGGCACTAACTGCGCCCAAACAGGTTGCCGCTATTTAATGAGCGTTATAGTAATTTGAGGTCCGCTAAAACGCTATAGCGGCCACTATAGCGCACTATTGATAACATAGCTTTTGACCCATATCCATTGGATAAGTTTGACTCTATATGCTATGATGAATATAGCATACTGCTATATCACTTTTAATGGTGCTATTAGCGCCAATGTTGTTTGTATCGTGTTGTATCCCCTTCCTCTCTCAGTCTCAGTGTCGGCCTTGCGGATTCGCCGTTGGTCTTCTTTCCATTTCACCTATAAACAGCTTGACTACTTTCCTACTGATGCGAGACTGACAACTGCGTACCCTGCCCCCTTCCTCCACAATTCCATACTAGTAAATCATAGAACCTCTCATAAAGAAGGAGCAATAAAAAACAAAGATATGAGTAAAAATCAAGAACTATTCTAAGTTTGTCTAGTTTCCTAATTCGTGGGTTGGTGGAACTCGATTGGGAAGAATCCAACTCTAATGAGACTCAGTTGCTTGTTAGGGTCAAGTAACTGATAAAAAAAATAAAAATAAAGGGTTACAAATAGCATCGTTCAAGAGTGAGAAAACTTACACTAGCATTTATAAGCTCCACTTGGTTTGATAAGCATGAAAACCATAGAGGTCAAACTGAGTAATCAAGATCAGTTCAAAAGGATCACAAAACAGGTTCAACTTCCCTTGCTTACAGTATACCAAAGAAAAATGTTAATAAGAACGAAACGGACTAACAAATGGCATCACAAGACAGGTTCCACTTCCTTTGAAAAGAAATGAGACCGGAATAGGAGTAGAACACCATCTATGATAACAAACAAAAGAGAACATATGAAAGGAATGAAGTTTGTCTCTCGAGTGTGATTAGGAGAACCATAGTAAACATGCCAAGTATAAGAGAAGGGAACAAAGAAAAGAATTACTTTAGGACATGAACTAGGATCGAATGTCTTGAGCTGCCAATAATGTGCCCATAACTTGTGATGAAGTAATTATTGATGTTCTTTCATGGGTGTCCAGTTTCCACATATCATAGGAGGAGAGTTGCTCCAAGAAGTTAGTATTCTAGCAAACATACTTGACCATAAGTTTAGAAAAGACTATCAACATGAGGAATCCTTTCTATCAATGTTGTTTGTACTGTAGTATATCGTGTATCACTTTTTTTATGAGACGGGTGGCATCGTATCGTATCGTAATTTTTTTTTAAATATTTTAAAAATCAAGAAAACAAAAAAAATAGTAAATCAAGAACAATTCTAAGTTAGGCTAGTTTCCTAATTCGTGGGTCGGTGAAACTCGGTTGGAAAGGTATTGAGTTGTCCTTGGAGTTACCAAACTTGGGTAGAGACACTTGTGCAACCTATCAAGGTTGGACATGATCATAATTATCAAAGTTGGACATGATCATAATTGGTAAGTTACTCAAGGAATTTGCCTTTTTCGTTCATGAGAACTTTGTTAGTGCTTATTCTTATGGGCCCTGATTGCTATTCTTGGGAGGTCATCCTTTAAGACAAGAAGTCTCACTTGCCAAAAAGAACAAGATCAAATCAATCCTTACCAATTCCAAGCTACAAAAGGGCTGTTTTTATAAGATTGGGGGTATTGCTCGTATCGTACAATATGGGTGATATACATTTATATCGTGTGATACAATCCATATCGTATGTCACATGCTGATATACAGTCAACCTACGATACACCCATTGTATTGTATTATGATTCCTCATGATGTCATAATGTATTATCATATGACACGGGCCGATATGCATAACACTCATTAGTACTAAAGAATGATTTCCGTTAAAATCGAGTTGTTATAACACTCGTTCTGACCCTAATTTGCTATAGCACACTATTGATATCTAAGAAAGAAACTCAATATTCTTTCATGAGTCTTAACACATGTTTTAGCATTATCATACATATCTCTTATAAGATAGATATACATTAATATCATACATCAGTGTTATCCGTATCGCATCGTATCGTGGGCCACCATGATAAGATACGGGGGCCCGTATCGTGAAACCCAGCGTATCGCATCGTATCGCGCGATACAAATACATTAATATCATACATCAGTATTATTCGTATCGCACCGTATCGTATGATACGGTGCGATACGTATCGTATCATGATGGGCCGTATCGCATGATATGGTGCGTATCGTACGATACGCCTTGGGACCCTTATAAAGGGTCTCGGACCGACTGAAACCCGCAATTTTTCATGGGTTTCCTCTCTCCTCTTGGGTTCCTCAAGCTCCCTAAGAGCCGGTTTTCGTCTCCTTAGTGTTCAAAGCTCCAAAATCGTACCCTACGGTGTCCGTGCAAGCCTTCAAACTCGGATTTTGGTATATTTTGAATGTTTTTTCCATTTTTTTTTATATTTGTTGTTTTTTGTGTTATTTCGTTTTTTTTTTAAATGACAAAATATGAAGTTATTAAGTGTGTGTATACGATTTTTATTGCATTCATGAAGTGGGAGACACTCGATTTGAGTGTTATTTGAAGATTGAGAGATTTACGAAGTGCTTTTATTTTCAGGTTTTTCTTTGAATTAAAGTACTCCATTGAGATGGCAGGAAGGGGTGGTAGAGACTCTCATTCAAAGTTTGATGATCCGGCATGGCAGTGGGGTATACTAGTTGAGGGTTCAAGGTTAAAAATCAGATGCTTATTTTGTGAAAAGGTGGTTAGTGGTGGAATTTCAAGGTTGAAACACCACCTAGCAGAAACCAGAAAAGAAGTTGCTCCATGTATAGGCAGAGTTAGAAGTTTGCTAGAAGGTATTAAATGGCAATGCCTGCAGATGATTGAGAACATACAAGAACGAAGACAACAAAATGATGATTTTCAGATGTATGAAGAAGTTGATGATGCTACAGCCACTGGATTTGGATTCACTGATAGTTTGCCTTCAGATGCAAGAACAAAGATTGGTAGTAGCAGTTCACGAGCACCTACTAGAGGAAAGAGGGTTGCAACTGAAGACTTTGGAGCTGACAGAAGAGGAAATTCAGGAAGGAGTAGAGGAAGAGCTTCTTCTTCTAGCATACATTCGTTCTTTCCTCCTTCCAACACACCTGGTACTCAACCAGGAATTCGTGTTGCTATGGCTTCAGAACAACTGCATGATCAGGCAAACCTTGCAGTGGGAAGATGGTTTTATGATGCATGCATTCCATTTAATGCAGTAAACAATTTTCATTTTCAAGCAATGGCAGATGCAATTGCAAACATTGGTCCAGGATATAATATGCCCTCTTATCAAAAGTTGAGAAGGAAGATATTAGATCAGACCGTAATTGAAGTGTAGCAATACTGTTCGACTTTAAGACAATCGTGGAAGGAAACATGATGCACTATTATGGCAGATAGATGGACCGATAGGCGAGGAAGGACATTGCTAAACTTTCTTTTATATTGTCCTAAAGGACTCATGTTTTTTAGATCTCTAGACATGTCAGAGGAGAGGCACACTGCAGAGATCCTACGAGAAGAATTTGATAAGATTATACAGGAGGTTGGGCTACAGAATGTGGTCCAATTGATTACAGATAATGCAGCTAACTACAAACAGCTGGGAAGGAGTTAGCTGATATTTATGGGACTTTCTACTGGACACCATGTGCAGCCCATTGTTTAGATCTCATCCTCGAGGACATTGGTGAGATGGATGAAATAAAGGCAGCAACTGAGTGTTGCCAAGATATTACAAAATTCATTTACAACCATGCCTTTGTTTTGTGTATGATGAGGAGATATACAGAAGTGTAGAGCTTCTTCGCACAGTTGTAACTCGGTTCGTAACAAACTTCTTATCTGTACAAAGTATTGTGAGACAGAAGCAAGCTTTGAAGAGAATGTTCTCCTCAGATGTTGCAGAGTTGCCTCAAAACTGAAGAAATAGAAAGTTGAATGAGATTGCAGAAACAATTTTTAGAAGTTCATTTTGGAATGCATGTGTATGATTATTAAAAATTACTTTTCCTTTAGTGAAAGTTTTGAGATTGGCTGATAGCGAGGAGAAACCATCTGTGGGCTACCTTTATGAAGCCATGGACAGGGCAAAAGAAGCGATCAGAAATAATTTTAATGGAAAAAAGAGAGATTATGTGCCCGTGTGGAAAATAATTGATAGTAGATGAAATAAACAATTGCATCAGCCTATTCATGCAGCAACATATTATCTAAACCCATCCTTCAGGTACTCAGGAACCTTCAAAAGGGATGGTGAGGTTAATCGATGAATCATTGATTGTATCGACAGATTAGTCCCTGATGAGAGCATAGCAGATGCGATACATCAAGAGATGGAGATATATGATAATGCTCTTCACTTGATGGGTTTGCCTGTTGCAATTCGCAACCGCACTACGATGCGTCCAGGTAAATTGTTTATTTTCATATTTAAGTTGCATCTTACATTATTGTGTATTATTATGTCTCTAATGTTTGCATTTTTTTAGATGTTTGGTGGAACAGGTTTGGAAGTGATTGTCCAAACCTTAGAGATTTTGCAGTCAGAGTCTTAAGCCAAATCTGTAGTGCAACAAGTTGTGAAAGAAATTGGAGTGTTTTTTAACACATCCATACAAAAAAGCGCAACAGGTTGGAACACAAAAGGCTTAATGATTTGGTTTATATTCGTTGTAACATGCGCCTTCGTGAAAGGTAATGTTGTATTACTATTACTTTCAAATTTTCAATTCAATATTGTTTAACTTCAGTTTATGTCGTAGGCAAATAAAAAAAGTAAATAGAGAAGAAAGTCAGTTCGATCCAATAAGTTTGGATAATTTTGATATATTAGAAGATTGGGTTATGGAAGACACTGAAGAAAATGCCCTCCTAACAGAAGAAGACGTTGCCTGGATTAATTTGGAAGGAGCGCAACAACATTATGGAGATGAAGAATTTGATTTTGAAGAAGAAGGTGTGGGTGTGGCTGATGATGATGATGAGGATCTGCAACAAGGAGAACATGAAGATTATTTAGTTGATGATCCTGATTACAATTTGTAAAATGTAACATTATATATAACCGTAGTGTAAACTGTGTTTGTATTTTATTTTTTGGATTCAAAATATGTAAATTTGGATGCAATTGTTCAATGTTGAATGCTCAATCTGTACTAAACTTATATTATATGAATTTAAAGCAATTATCGGATTTTTCTTGATTTTTTTCTGATTTTTTCGATTTTTTTTGAATTTGTACTAATTTTTATTGATTTTTAATTAATTTTTACATTATTTTAATATTAAAGTACGATACGATATGATATGATATGATATGCCCGTATCGTGGAGCCCAGCGATACCCGATACGATACGCGTCAGACAACACTGTCATACATGTCTCTTATAAGATAGATATACGTTAATGAATACCTCTCTTTTTCCAGATTTTCTAAAGAATACATCTTATCACTCTATCATAAGCTTTTCCTAAATCAGTAAATATCATGCAAAGATTATTTTTTTGCTCTAAAATATTTCATAAGCATCTCAATAAGTTGATAGCCTCAATTATAGATCTCCATGAATCTAAAATGTTTCATAATAAGACATTCATAATGCCTCTCTTTGAATATCTCAATACAAATTACAATTTACATACTCTTATGAGTGTCTTAGCTCTTCCAAGCTAATACTAATACCTATATTTTTGTTAAAAAGCTTATGAAAATAATTTTTGATCCTTTTTATATCATCATTTGCTATTAGAATAACTCATCCTCATATTTGGTACCATCTAACAAAAGCAAGATCCCTAGTTTTCCTATCTCTAGCTTTAGCTATCCTAAAAATATCTTTTCACCTTCTTTTAAGTTGAACTTTTTATATAAATCTTTCCAAATTTTAGTTTTTGCTTCATTGTCGGCTTTTTTCATTTCTTTCTTTGCATTCACATAAGTCTCTCAAGTTTTATCAATCTTGTTATGATAATATAATTTGTAACATGCTCTCTTTGCATTAATTTTATCTTGCACTACAAACTTCACTCCACTATGAACTTCATTCCACTACGAAGCTTCGTTTTATGCTGACACACCTCCCTTAGATTTACCTAATCCATCTTTTGCCACTTGCCTAATATGATTGGTCATATTATTCTACATGTGACAAGTTGTATCAACCTAATTCCAACCATCTTCTTGAAGAACTTTCTTTCAAAATACATCTTTATTCTCATTTTTATGGTTCTACCATTTAGTCTAAGTCATTCTATATACACTTTGCCTCTTTGTCCACTTTCTTACATGCAAATCTATAACTAGAAGTTGATTTTGGATAGTTAAAGTTTTTCCTGACTCTCTAAATATGAACCTATTCTAATCCCATTTAAATGAGAGACGAGCACTTGAATCCATTATCCATGTACATGTCATCTCAAACAAGAGAGGGATGTCATAATCTCCTACGGGTGCACTGTTATCAGGTCAACTGGATCTGGATCTGGATCTACAGTTATTTACTTGATCCAATTATTAAGTATAATTAAATAAGGGTATATTAGTCTTTTAAGTTATAAGTATCTTAGAAATACCCACATTAGAGGTAGGGTTTTGAAAAGTGAAAGAGACGCAAGAGCCAAGAGGGCTGCAGTCGTGATAGTTTCTGTACATTACAGAATAAAATCAGATAATATGTTTCATGTTTACTGTGTAAATTCTTCGTTGTTTCATCAATAAATTAGTTCAACATGCACTTCCTTTCAAATCCTGTACTTGCAGTTCCTGGAATATCTCAATGCCCTTCCAGCTACATGCTGCTAAATGCATCCTTAGGGGGTGTTTGATAAAATAGCTAGACCTGCAGTACTGGTACTGCAGGCCCAGTTCTAGTGGGCCACCCACTTTTTGCAGCCAAAAATGGGTCCATGGACCCCTTTTTTGTAATACAAGGCAGGGTCCCGGTATTGTAGTCCCATTTTTAAAAATCTTGAGCTGATGACTTGCTAACTACATATAAAAGACCCTATTATTCAGCTGGTGTATTTCTAAATTGACATGGAATTGAGGTCCTTGACAAGAACATTAACACATGACAAACATGTACTTTCTTACAGTGCTTGTTTTCTCAATTAGTATTCATGCTGAAACCGGTTCACAACTCCAGAGTAGGTGGACCCCTCTATGCGATTTTAGATGCCATTGTGGACTTTCTTGCATGATAATCAGAAAATTTCTCCCTCTGTCTTATGCGTAGGGTGGTGAAGTTTGGATTTCTGTGCTTTTACTTAAAGCTAAAAATTATCGAGTCTTAAGCACTTGCGTGATTGCAGGTAGGAGGCATAGAAGCTCCTGAGAATATGCCTAGGTGTATCAATAACTGCTACAACTTGGAAACCTTTTGGAAATCTTGGCATGCATCTTTTAATAAATGGCTAGTTAGGTGCAAATCCTTATCTCTGGTGCCTCATAGTCTATTTTATGTCACTTCAGATTATTTGTCACACACTAATGTATCATTACATTGTAGATACATGTACATTCCACTTGGGGGGTCAGAAAGAAAGCTGCTCAATGTGTGGGTTATATTCACATTTGTGGCAATATGGCATGACTTGGAATGGTTGGTCTTCTGGTTCTTATCAATTCCTATGTTAAGATTTCGTATTCTATGTTAATAGGTTTAGCATGCCTCCCTATGTATCCATGCCGGTACTACCACCCTGTGTTACACGGCTTCTACTAGGTATCATACCCTTCTCGGACTCATGAGCACAGGAAGACCGTATTTGACTTGGAATTATTTTTTGAAAATATTTTCTGAATAAAAATGCTGACCTAAAGTACTTTAACGTTGATTCTGTAATGTGAAACTTTTAAAAATGAAGTTCTGGGCTTTGAAGTTGCTGTATTCTACTCTCTGTATCCTCACCAATACATATATTCTTCTGACATAATAAACTTGCACAATTATCTGTCTTCAAAAGTTCAGAAAATGGTATGTCCAGTTGAATACTCTTTATTTGACATTCAGCATTCACATGATCGAGGAAATGTGTGCTACTATTGAGCTTGTTTGTGGTGCTAATATGACGCTTTCAGCCACATGATGAGCTATTTCAAGCGGGTACATTTATATCTTGTGCTTAGTTTTTATTCTTTTGTAGGAAGCTGATTTCATGGGCATGGTTAACATGCCTCTTTTTTGTGCCGGAGATAATAGCAAAGTCAGCACTCAACACTTTCCAGGTGCCTCCTTTCTCAAGTTCTGTTGCAATTCACCCTGTGTTCTTGATTTTTCCTTTCTTCATTTCATTCCTGAGCACTGGTGTTGTTCTAAGCTAATTCTCGGCAAAGGGATTCTATAACCTTGGAACTGAAAAGAAATGAAAAATACAAAGACAAGTATAATAGATTTGCTTACATAAAGAGAGTGGGAATATATTTTATAGTATTAAACAATAATAAAAATCTACTCAAAAGGATATGAAATTGACTTTTAACAAGAATAACAATTATATTTTCTTCTCTTTTGTGATATTAATACACAATTGCTGTTATGTCAATATTTTTGTTATATGATCATAATTTGTTGTTTCCTCATCTATTTTGAGAAATGTTTCTGTCTTCAAATTGTTGGTGAGTAGTTAGTATTGCTGATTGAAGTCATGCCAATAATGTTCCATTTGAAACTCACGAATTTGTTATGTTAGTGATCTTCAATATTGTGGCACTATACTGTGTCAATGTTGTATTGACATGCAACCTGTTTCATAATGACCGAACAGTATTATAGCTATTGCAAGTATTGTAATATATCATTTGCAAAAACAAGAAAGTCCAATGATTCTGCTACCATATGGATATTATAAGATATGATACACCTCCGTATACTATGACGCACTCTGTATCTTGTGATACAGTTGCCATTTCCAATAATCAAGTTTCCTGAACTGTGCCACCTTTTTTAGGATATGAATAGATACATTATTTGTTATCAATAGTGGTTAGTGGGATGTTAGCTCTTGGCCATAATAAAGCTGTGGCGGGAATAGCGGAGACATAGCCGATTTAGCGGGACACTCTCATTTAAAATTAAAAACTAATACATATATATATATATATATATATATATATGTGAATCAGCATAAAAAACAAATATGAATAAACTCAAACAAATAAATTCTGCAGAAACAAGGTCGAAAGATGTTATTGTTGTAGGTTGAAGTCTTCGTTGTAATGGAGAGCATAAATTTATACGAATGACATTCCACAGAAGATACAACTAATAAACATTTCTAGAACTCTAGCCCTTTATGTTAATAAAATCTTTGCAAGTGCAATGTTCAAACAAACTCTTCTAGGAATCTGCACTACTAAGTGAATTTTTGCCAAGGTTTCATCGGACTGGAGGATAGTATTTAGAATAAGAAATTTTCATTCCAAAAGTTAAAGGGAGAAGAAAACAGTAAAAAAAGTTCAAAACATGGCTATCATGAGTCTGAAAAAAAAGATGAAGAGGAGGTGAATTGATCGTGATAGATGAACAAGGACAAGTATAAATGGTTCCTTTCTCGAATGAGAATAAAAAGAGTGATAGAAGAAGGAGAAAACAGGAGAGGCAGAGAGAGAGAAAGTTACATCGTGTTGGTCTCCAATTGTGGTGGTGGATCAGTGGCACAAGAAGCCATACGAGAGGCACTAATCAATTAAGGTTTTAAATATGCAAAATGAGGGTTTTAAATATGCTTATTGGATCGTATCAACCCATATCCATATGAATTGACTCAACTAACTTGTATGCTAACTATGTTAGCAGCCGCAATAATGCTGGTAGCAACATTATTTCATTTTTTCAGGTCGGCTGTTAAATGAGAAATGTGCAGACCACTGATACACTATAGTGTGCTATTAACTACTAAGGATACATACAACACTCTTGTGTATCTAATTGTATGCTTATCATATTAGATACTGTGACACTTGGTACCATATGGTTTATTCACAATCTTATATGTTTTGGTCACATGCATAAAGTTTCTCATGCTGACTATAGCCTATACAAATCACGTGAATTAGTTTTCCAATAGAGTGGTACAATATTAAGGTCAGCTTTGTATAACATGGGTGTTAGCATGGTCCATTGTCACTCACAGCCATGCATCACATCACTGTGCTTCTGATTAGTTTCATGCAGACTCATGCTTTGAGAATCAGATCTCATCCAGCAAGTTGAATCATAAATCTCAGATGATAGAGGATCAACCTAGATTAGAAAAAAGTATATTAGAAAGTCATTTAGATGGAAATAAATGTATACTTAATGCCTCTTTTATAGACTGTGTAAGAGAATACCGTAATGTCAGTATGCAAGATATGAAGGGATATGCATTTTCCGCAACCTTGGTCTGGTTCCTGAAAAAATTATTTTAATGCTAAAAGAAATTCAGTTATAAGTTTTAAGAAATAAAGAGAAATAAGAAAATAAGGAAATTGGCTGTGTAACATTCAAGATTCAGCTATGTTAAGCATCTTTGTGAAAACACTCCAGAATGAGAGTACCAACAAAACTATCCCCATAAAGGTGATCTGTACATAGTTGGGGTGGCTTTTGAGCTCCAGTAAGGTTGTAATGACTGTCTTCCAAACATTACATTGATGGTATGTTTAGGATGTCCTTATCTAACACTAGTTTATTTCTGTATATTGATAATTGTATAGTCTATTTATTTTTTTAAGATAGTCTTATTATTTTTGCTTCCTGCCATGGACTAAAGTTATCTAAAATGCTAATTCTATGTTATCTTTTCTAAACTCTAGGCAAGAGATGATTGTAGCCGCTTCTTCCTAAGAGAACTGAGTGCTGTATGTGGTGCCATTACAATTACTTGCCTTATGGTATGCGTTTCTCTTAGTGGTTTTGTGCTATGTACTTAAAAGTAAAAGTTTACTGTAGAGGAGGAAACATTGCAGCATGTTTTGTATTAATCTACCCTTGCAAATGAATACCTTGTTTAAAACTATTTAAAACAAGTGCATAACCTTATACAAAAACCCATTCATCTTTTCCATTCTTTCTTCTTGGCATAGTCAGAGTTAAGGTTGTTACTTTGTCACCTTGTAGTAAATTGCCAATGGAGTGCAGTTGAGCTTACTAGCTGGGTGTTGTATTTGCTTCCGTGCTAATTTGTATTGTGCATCATGTAGTTATCTAAAATGCAGTTACGAACATATGTGAATTCATACCAGTTGGCAAGATGAAATCGTCGACATACCCAGTCCTTATGAGACAGGTTTCTTCTTGTAAAATATAATAAGAAACTCGATGTCTGGATGCATACACATAAATATAGTGATTAAAATATGGTTTTAACATGGAGGAATGACCCAACTGGCTGTTTGGAATCTTTTGCGAAGTAGAGTTTGTTCTTGTTTACATGATGGAGCAGCAATCCTGTCCAGTGGGAGGATAATTGGTTCTTCAGCATTAATATCGGTTTTACAGATTTCACATTGAACCCATATTCTTTTGCTTTGGTTGAACTGACAAAGCACATCAATGAAGGGCCTTAACGCATATTAGGTATAGATGATTTTGTGTTGGTGGATAAAATGAGGAAAATAGCAGAATTTGACCTGTGGAGAAAAAAGTTAGAAAGACAGGTCTTTCAATTTAGTATAATAAAGATAAAATATGGAATTTAAAATGACTAAGAAGTTAGTCCCGCTACACGGTCACCCGAATATAGTGAACAAGTTATAGTAAGGGTCTTCGCATTTTCAGAATGGACGGATGGGGGTTAAGGAAGCTAGTCCTAGATAATAAGATTGGTATTGGTACTTGGAATATCGGAACATTGGCCGGTAAATGGAGATGGTAGATACTATGATTCAGAGAAAGATTCATATTTATGTTTACAAGAGATAAAGTAGGTTGAAGAAAAAGTAAAAGAGATTGAGAATACAACTTTTAAATTATGGTACTCAGGAAAGGAAAATGCTCGAAATAGAGTTTATATTATTATAAATAAAGATTTAATGGATAGTGTAGTAGACATACGATGATACAGTGACCAAATTATGATGGTGAAATTAGTGTTAGGAGTAGAGGCTTTGAATATAGTTTGTGCTTATGCACCCCAAGTAAGACTAGAAGATAATATAAAAAAAGGCTTTTTGAGAGGAGTTAGATAAGGTAATTCAAAGAATTTCACAAAGGGAGATGATTTGTTTTGGAGGAGACTTAAATGGACATGTTGGTAAAGAGGCATTAGGATATCAAGGTATTCATGAAAACTATGGTTTTGGGGATATAAATGAGGAGAGTGGGGAGATTTTAAATTTTGCTATAGCTTTTGATCTCTTTATAGCCAATACAATTTTCAAAAAATGAGATGAACATTTAATTACTTATAAGAGTGGCTTATCACAAACATACAACAACAACAACTAAGCCTTTTCCCATACTAGACGGGCTTATCACAAACATAAATTGATTATTTTTTTGTACGAAAAAAAATAGATCATGTTGTAAAAATTGTAAGATAATTTTGAAAGCTTAACTACTTAACATCTACTTTTAGTAATGGATTTGTAGTTAAGAAAGTGGACAAAAGAATAGAGTGCATAGAGCTATTTGGATTAGATGGTGGAACCTCAAATGTGAGAAAGCAAATATATTTAAACAGACAGTTCTTCAAGGAAATGCTTGGAATTATATAGATACACCTTCAAGGAAATGCTTGGAATTATATAGATACACTTTCTGATATATGGAACAATATAGCTATACATATTAGGGAAGTTACAAAGATGTCTTAGGTGTATCTAAGGGAGGCATACCGGCACAAAAGAAGCTTGGTGGTGGAGTGAAGTGGTAAAAGATAAAATCAAGGTAAAAAAGTCATGTTATAAATTGCATTATAATAAGAATACTGGTGAAACTTTGGAGGCTTATAAGAAAGTAAAGAAAGAATAAAAAAAGGTCATTAGTGAAGCAAAAGCTAAAATTTAGAAGGATTTATATAAAAACTTAACTAAGAGGAGGGTGAAAGAGATATTTTTAGGATAGTTAAGGCTAGAGATAAAAAAAACTAAGGATTTTACTTTTGTTAGATGCATCAAAGATTAGGATGGTGGCAAATGATGATATCAAAAATAGATGGAAAAATTATTTCTATAAATTTTTTAATGAAAATACAGATATTAGTATTAGCTTAGGAGAGTTAGCCAAATCAGAAAAGTATATAAACTACAATTTCTATCATGTATTCGAAAGAATGAAGTCAAAGAGGCTCTTAAATATATGAAGGTTTGTAAATCTATAGGACTAAACAATATTCATATAGAAGTATGAAAAATCCTAGGAGAGGTGGGGCTCAATTGGCTATATTTAATGAAATATGGAGAACTGAAAAGATGCCCGAGGAATAGAGAGCAAGTACACTTATCCCCATATATAAGAACAACGGAGATATTCAGAATTGTTCAAATTATTGAGGTATCAAGTTATTGAGTTATACTATGAAATTATGAGAGAATTATCGAACGTAGGTTAAGACAAGTATTGAGTAGAACAGATAATCAATTTGGATTCATGCTTGACAAATCTACTGATGAAGCGATTCACCTATTGAGACATCTTATGAAACATTTTAGAGTAAAAAAGGACCTTCACATGATATTTATTGATCCACAAAAGGTTTACGATAGGGTGCCAAGAGACGTGCTTTGGAGAACCTTAGAAAAGAGAGATATCCCATTGACATACAATAAATCTTATAAGAGACATGTATGATGGTGCAAAAACTTGTGTGAAGACTCATGAAGGAATGACAACCTCCTTTGAAGTTAATATTGGGTTACATCAAAGATCAACTTTAAGTTCATATTTATTTATATTGGTCATTGATGAGTTAACAAAACATATTCAAGATGAAGTACCTTGGTGTATGTTATTTGCATATGATATTGTGTTAGTGGATGAGTCTAAGGAAAAAGTTAATAGGAAATCGGAACTATGGAGAGAAACGTTAGAAAGTAAAGGCTTCTGATTTAGTAGAACAAAGATAGAATATATGAAATGTAAGTTTGATTACTTCAGAGGCTAGAGAGGACATAGAAATTAAGATTGGCACACAATGCATCCCTCACAAGAAAAGTTTTAAATACCTAGAGTCAATTTTTTAAAGTGATGGAAAAATTGATGGAGATGTTACGCATAGAATTAGTGCCGGTTGGTTAAAATGAAGAGGGGCATTAGGTATTCTGATTGATAAGAAGATACCATTAAAGTTAAAAGATAAATATTATAAAGCAACAATTAGACCTGCTATGTTTTATGGTTTCGAGTGTTGGGCAGGTAATCATCAACATGTGCAAAAGATGTTTGTAGCAGAAATGAAGATGTTGAGATGGATAAATGGTCGCACAAGGAAAGACCATATAAATAATGAGGTTATTAGAAACCAATTGGGGGTAGCACCAATAGACGATCAAATGACGCTCGTGTAAGAAGATATGAAAAATTAGATTGTGAAAATATTAAAAGTGAAAGAGGATGACCACAAAAGTGTTGGAAAGAAACTATAAAGAATTATCTAGTTTATATTGAGTTAACTACTAGCATGACACATGATAGGGCTAAGTGGAAACAAAGAATCCATGTAGCCGACCCCATATAGTATGGGAAAGGGCTTAGTTGTTGTTGTTGTTGTAAAGCACGTGATACAAAAGTTACACATTGCATCCCCATGGGGCATAGCAAAACTTGACCTGTGGAGAAAAATCTTTGAAAGAAAGGACTTTCTACTTATCAAAATAAAGATAGACTATATGAAATTCAAATGACTAAACCACATAGTACAAAAGTTAAAATTAGTACACATTGCATGGCTCCTGATGCAGAAACTTGATCATGGGTTGCAGCCCTTACTTGTGACCCAAAAAACATTGCATCCCCATAGAAATATACTTTAAATCTTTTCCTAACAAGAAGAAAGAATCAATAAAAAATCACACATTGAATTAAAGAAGAGATGCATGAGATGCTTTGTGACAAAAATATTATTCTGAAATTAAAATGTAATTATCGTAAAGCAGCGACATTACCAATAATTCTCTAGCGCAGAGTTCTGGGGAGTCACACACTGACGTGCAAAATACCAGTGAAGAATGAGGGAAGGTGGATAAGCGGTCACACAAGATAGAAGAGTTGCTGTGACACAAAAGTTCATATGAGACACACCAAGGTGGTACAGAAATAGGCGTCAAGATGGAGTGCCTATGAGGTGTGAGAAATCAGACGGCAAATGAGGAAAATCTCAAATTATGGAAAGGAAACAGTACTACATGGTCTTCGTTTCTTAGAGTTAAATGATAATATAACACAAGATAGAACACAATGGTGACAAACTAACTACATATCTCACTTAAACTTGGACCTTGACAGCCGTGCATCAAGGGAATCTCTGAAATCTGTATATAGAGGCTCATTGACCTGTTTAATCAGGTGCACAAGGGCAAACAGATCAGATAGATATGGAGTTATAGATGCCATTCATGGTAGAAATTGAAACGCAAACAAATAGATGATCAACAAAACAGGCACTTTCCTGCTTGTTATCAAATCCTTCCTATTCAAAAGGACGTGGGATGGACAAAGCGGCTGCCCTTTTTGATGCCAGGATACAATTAAACTGGAAAAGGCTTATGCCTTTAGCCAGTCAAGCAGCAAGTGTTTAACAATTCAAAATTTTCAACTTCCCTCTTGTTCTTTCACATTATTCTCTTTGATTAAGAAACAGCCTAAATATTATTTGATTTATGAGATTTATTCAAGTACTTATTTTGCATAGCATAATGCAATTGAATATCATGCTTTTATTCTCAAGTATTTCTCTAAACTATTTAAGCTTGCAGATTGCAAATCTTGTAGGATATGTTATTGGTCCATCTGGCATGGATTGGTTGATTTCAAGAATGTTGAAGGAAGACGGTATGGATAATCTGTTCTTTTTGCACCTAATAACATGACAACAAAACAAAATGATGTGCTTTTTCTTTGTTTTGCAGGACTACCTACACTTTTTGCTATTTTCCTGTCATTCTATGTGGGGACAAAGGTACTTAGTGCGAGTTTTCTTGTTTCAATGCCTACTTACTGGTCATTTAGCTGTTTCTTTGACATGCCTATCAACCAATTTTTGTGTACATTTCGTTCACTTTGACTTTTGCAGCTTATGTTCCACATTCGGGATGCTAAGGCAAGCCGTCCATGAAGGTGGTGTGCAATTAGCTGCTATGTATATTTTACATTTGTACCCACACAAAGTCGTTTGCGATCAGCCATTGCTTCTAATTCACAATCTTGGTTTCTTTTCTCTCAATCTCGTTTGTGATCATCCATGAACTTGTTTAATATATTGTTCTATAAGTGTGAACAGAAGAAAGAATATGTGGGTTTCGAAAGAATATAGTTTGTGTGTGGACCATACCTTTTAGAAAGATGAGAACCACAATAGGGTGAAGCATAAAATTGATCGTGGTTGTTGGTTTGTGATTTAACTTTTAAATATTAGTGGTGTTGGTTAATTTGATGAGTTTTATAGTTGGTGGTGGTGGTGGTGGTTTGGGCATTCTAATGGCTTTATGATAGGAACCTCGACCCATCATACCGTGCTCAACTCAACATGTCACATCGATTGCCTCAAGTGTTTTCAGCCATGTGACAGGCTCACTTTAAGGCGAGATGAGACATGCATCTCATTGAGAATTTTATGGATCCGTGACTATATGTATAAGAAAATACAAATCTCTTTTTTCTTTAGCTGCTATCTTTTCTTATTTGCTTGTAGCCACTGCTTTATTCTATAAAGAAGTGATTTGGTTGCCAAAGAGGAAGGGTATGAATTCATATGCTTATGTGCACGATCATGTCAAATAATTCCATAGGAGACCAAAATACCGAAAGGCCTTTCTTTTCTTATCAACAGGGAAGCTGGGGTTTGGAAAACTCTAAGCCATGGGTGTCGAACTCGTGACCTTCAAGTTGAAGGTTCTTTTGAGTGTAGCTGTGGCTCCTTGAGGACTTCTAGAAGATGTTTGAGTTGGAACTGATTCAAATTGAACTGGATCGCCTGATTTGAGTTGAATCAACAGGTTTTCGCTTTGATGCAGGTCGAAGTATTGGTGCAAAATCGCCTCATATGTTGTAAAATCTGCAGAATTGATCGAATTGGCCTGGTTCTTGTTTGAATTGCACAATACTATTACCTAATCAGCAGTATAGGTACTCTTTTTTTTAATTCCTTTAAAGTTTAGATTGCTAACTCGGTTATGCTGAAAAAATTATCAGAATTGATCCCAAAACATTGCTAACATGGGGCCAGCAAACAAAATCACAATGGCTGTTCATGGATTGTTCACCAGCTTAAAACATACCTACGTGCAGCATGTTAGCTGTTTGAGTCAAGTCGACAATGAAGCCAGCGTGAGGTAGATTGGATGTGATGAACGCATACAGTTTGTTTAAGTAAAACTTTTCATTTTAATCCCAAGTTTAGATAAAGGAGGAGGGTTGTGTTAGGCTTCCGACAGCCAGCGTAAAACTGTCGGATTTTTATAACATGGATTACAAAAATTATGAGCATTGCTTTGGGGCGTCCCCGCCTAGCGACGTGTTGCAGAGCCCGAATGCAGTAAGAAGTAAGCAAGGGCCACTACATTTTCGCCCGAATGTAGTGAATCAATTGCAGAGAGGGTTCCGACAGCCAGCGTAAAACTTCGTCGGATTTCTACAACATGGATTACAAAAATTATGAGCATTGCTTTGGGGCGTCCCCGCCTAGCGACGTACTGCAGAGCCCGAATGTAGTAAGAAGTAAGCAAGGGCCACTACATTTTCGCCCGAATGTAGTGAATCAATTGCAAAGAGGGTTCCCACATCATGGACGGGTGTGGGTAAAGAAGTTAGTCCCACTACATTGCCGCTCGAATGTAGTGAAAAATTTTCAGAGAGGGTCTCCGCATTTTGATTATGGACGGATGCGGGGGGTAAGGAAGCTAGTCCTAGATAATAAGATTCGTATTGGTTCTTAGAATATCGGAACATTATCGGGTAAGCTAATGGAGGTGGTAGATACTATGATTCGGAGAAAGATTCATATTCTATGTTTTGGAGAAAAAGCAAAGGAGATAGAGGATACAGGTTTTAAATTATGGTACTCAGGTAAAGAAAAGGCCCGAAACGAAGTTGGTATTATCATAAATAAAGATTTAAAGGAGAGTGTAGTAGACATACAACGAAATGGTGACCGAATCATGACATTGAAATTAGTGTTAGGAGCAGAGGTTTTGAATATAGTTTGTGCTTACGCACCCCAAGTAGGACTAGAAGATAGTATAAAGACAGTTTTTTGGGAAGAGTTAGATAAGGTGTTTCAAAAGATTCCACAAAGGGAGATGATTTGTTTAGGAGGAGATTTAAATGGACATGTCGGTAAAGAGGCATTAGGATATCAAGGGATTCATGGAAACTTTGGTTATGGGGATATAAACGAGGAAGGTAGGGAGATTTTAAATTTTGCTATGTCATTTGATCTCTTTATAGTCAATACAATCTTCAAAAAACGAGATGAATATTTAATTACTTATAAGAGTGGCTTATCACACACACAAATTGATTACTTTATTTGTAGAAAAAAAAGATAGAGCGTGTTGTAAAGATTGTAAGGTAATTCCTGGAGAAAGCTTAACCACCCAACATCGACTTTTAGTTATGGATTTACAAATAAAAAAATGGACAAAGAAGAAAAGAGTGCATCGAGCTATTCGGACTAAATAGTGGAACCTCAAAAGTGAGAAAGAAGGTATATTTAAACAGAAAGTCCTTCAAGGAGATGTTTGGAATTATGTTGGTACACCCTCTGATATGTGGAACAATATGGCTATACATATTAGGAAAGTGGCGAAAGATGTGTTAGGGGTATCTAAGGGAGGTGTACCGGCACAAAAAGAAGCTTGGTGGTGGAGTGAAATAGTACAAAATAAAATCAAGGCAAAGAGGGCATGTTACAAATTACATTACGCTAAGAAAACTAGTGAAACTTTAGAAGCTTATAAGAAAGCAAAGAAGGAAGCAAAAAAGGCCGTTAGTAAAGCAAAAGCTAAGATTTGGAAGGACTTATATAAAAAACTCAACTCAAAAGAGGGTGAAAGAGATATTTTTAGGATAGCTAGGGCTAGAGATAAGAAAACTAAAGATCTAAATTTTGTTAGATGCATAAAAGACGAGGATGAAAAAATTCTAGTGGCAAATGATGATATAAGAAATATATGGAAAAACTATTTTTATAATCTTTTTAATGAAAATAAAGATGTTAGTATTAGTTTAGGAGATTTAGCCAAGTCAGAAAAGTATATAAACCACAATTTCTACCGACGTATTCAAAAGAATGAAGTCAAAGAGGCTCTTAAACATATGAAGAGTGGTAAATCGGTAGGACCAGATAATATTCCTATAAAAGTTTGGAAAATACTAGGAGAAATAGGAATCACTTGGCTCACAAGACTATTTAATGAAATATGGAAAAACCAAAAGATGCCCGAGGAATGGAGAGCAAGTACACTTATACCCGTATATAAGAACAAGGGAGACATTCAAAATTGTGTGAATTATCGAGGTATCAAGTTAATGAGTCATACTATGAAATTATGGGAAAGAATTATCGAACGTAGGTTAAGACAAGTATCAAGTACAACAGAGAACCAATTTGGATTTATGCCAGGTAGATCTACTATTGAAGCGATTCACCTTCTGAGACGTCTTATGGAACATTTTAGAGCAAAAAAGAAAGACCTTCACATGATATTTATTGATCTAGAAAAAGCTTATGATAGGGTACCGAGGGAGGTTCTTTGGAGAACTTTGGAAAAAAGAGGTATCCCATTGACATATATTAACCTTATAAGTGACATGTATGATGGTGCAAAAACATGTGTGAGGACTCATGAAGGAACGACAGACTTCTTTGAAGTTAATATTGGGTTACATCAAGGATCAACTTTAAGTCCATACTTATTTATAATGGTGATGGATGAGTTAACAAAACATATTCAAGATGAAGTACCTTGGTGTATGTTATTTGCAGATGACATTGTATTAGTGGAGGAGTCTAAGGAAAAAGTTAATAGAAAATTGGAACTATGGAGAGAAACATTAGAAAACAAAGGCCTCCGACTTAGTAGAACAAAGACAGAATATATGGAATGTAAGTTTGATCATTTGGCTACTTAAGAGGACATAGAAATTAAAATTGGCACACATTGCATTCCCCAAAAGGAAAGTTTTAAATACCTAGGGTCAATTTTTCAAAGTGATGGAAGAATTGATAGAGATGTTACACATAGAATTAATGCTGGTTGGTTAAAATGGAGAGGAGCATCAGGTATTCTTTGTGATAAGAAGATACCATTAAAATTAAAAGGTAAATATTATAGAGCAGCAATTAGGCCTGCCATGTTTTATGGTTCTGAGTGTTGGGCAGTTAATCATCAACATGTACAAAAGATGTCTGTGACAGAAATGAAGATGTTGAGATGGATGAGTGGTCATACAAGAAAAGACCATATACATAATGAGGTTATTAGAAACAAATTAGGAGTGGCACCAATAGAGGATAAAATGAGAGAACATCGTTTAAGATGGTTTGGACATATAGAAAGAAGATCAAAAGAAGAACCTGTAAGAAGGTTAGAAAAACTAAATTTGGAAAGTATTAAAAGAGGTAGAGGACGACCACAAAAGTGTTGGAAAGAAACAATAAAGAATGATCTAGCTTATTGTGAGTTAACTGCTAACCTAGCACACGATAGGGATCTATGGAAACAAAGAATCCATGTAGCCGACCCCGTCTAGTATGGGAAAAGGCTTAGTTGTTGTTGTTGTATATATATATATATATATATATATATATATATATATATATATATATATAGATAGATAGATAGATAGATAGATAGATATGTGTGTGTGTGTTCCCAAGGCACAGCCTGGTGTAGATTACATTTTTGGGTGAACGAGCCATGAGCAGTTTTCAGTTTGCTAGGCTTGTTTACCAGCTACCACTAATTGCTGAGATTTGATATCCAGGTTGAGCATGGAAACCAGCAATATCAAACACTAATAAATTTAATTGCCAGATCACCAAATGAAACCAAACAGACGATTTTGAACCATATTTAAGGATTGCAACAGGGCAGGGTGGGGCGGGTTTTCATTACCCTGCACCCACGCCCTAAAATTTCCTCTATATGCCCCGCCCCGTGGGTCTTGAGAAGGAAAATCATTTGAAATTATATATTTTACATAAAATATAAAATGTTTATAGTATTTTATATTATTAAACTAATATTATGTATAACACACACACACACACACACACACACATATATATATATATATATATATATATATATATCGGGGAGGAACGGGGCAGGGCAAACTTAAACCAGCCTCCGCCCCGCATGTGGGTCTTCCCTACCCTGCCCTGCCCCGCAGTGGGGCAGGTTTCTCCCCTCTAAAATCCGCCTCACATGGGGCGGGTGGGTGGAAATTGCCATCCCTAACCATATTGATGATGAGCTAATCGAGCTGGAGAAACATGCCATCAAGAACTCATGAATGCAGGAGTGCATCGTAAGTTGCTATTAAGAAGAAGGAAACATATATGGTGGTTTTGCTGAGGGAATTGGGCAGTATCATTCCTTTTCTAAACATTGACTATGATTAATATACACATATGCCTCTCTTGTTGTATATTACATAAAACGGAAGAAACTTAAGTAATCAATTAAGAACAATAAAAACAATTTTTCTTATATTGTACAAATCGAATAAGATATAACAGGTTTAAAATATAAAATTAATTTAATCACTTGTTTATGCATAATTTAGAAAATTCTCTTGAGCTGAGCTTAAACACCCTTTAGGTGAATTAACATCTAGGAGGAACTTTTAGTTTCAAAACTCATCTATGTCATCCCTGTTCTTATCTTGTGCCAAGATCCATGTCTGAAACTAACTCAGTTCGTAGTTTTGGATTCATTATTTAAACCAGGTGTAAAATGATCCAAATAAAACCCAACTTCCTTAAACTTGACCAATTTTATACTTAAGCCAGGAATCCTATGGGTATGTAAATTTCAAGCTACATAGAACTGAATTGTGTAACTTGAGTTTGGCTCGAAATTTGGACAAGACATACAATTGCTCTCTTATTGCTGAAAAACGACCCAACTTAAATTATTGAGTCATTATACACGCAAACACACACACATGTATATAGAGAATATATGTACATCTTCATATTTATTTATTTATTTATATGTGTATGCATGTATAGATAAATTACAAAACGATATATGGCATATCTACTTGTCCAAAGTATATTTTTTAATCGTATAAGCTATATAGTATAAATAAAACAAAACAAGTATTGATATATTGCATGAATCAAACAAATTACGACAATGTTTAAAAATATTAATATTAATATTGTCGCATGTCAAAGTTGTATGAAGATGACAATATGACAATCCAAGATCTAGCTTACCATTTCATAAGGCAAGAAAGAAACATAAAGCTATTTTTATTTGATAGATGTATTCAAAAGTGGTCTCACTCTCTACATGCAATGAATTTGTCTAAAACATTGCACCAGAAATAGCATAAGAGAAAGTACTCATATTATGACAATCCAGAATAAGGTCGTTATAAGCCATCAGCACTACGTCAGTCGGCTTCAAATGGTATGTTTCCCACAAAACTAATAGCTCACTTGATAAATAAGGGGTTGATTCACAAGTTAAAAGTCATGAGTTTGATGCCCGAGGTGTTCATCTGGCTTCAACCTCCCCATTGTACACATGATTCCCTTTAAATCTTTCTGAAAAGATTGTATGTCCTCATTTTGTGCCCAAGGTTCGTAGTCGAGCTTGTTATGATTTGGCATTAAACCAAATTTGTTTCCACCTTTGTGGTTCATAACTGTTGAAAACAATCTTTTGAGAGATTCAACCAACAAAAAAATATGGCACTTTGTGTGGATATGAGCCCAGTCCATTGGGCTAAGAAAGGTGTAAGTAGTTGCCTCATTTATAATGTCAAAATCCAATTTCGTGTCATCCATGCTCAATAATTTAGAGTCCTTTTCTGGGAATTATAACAATGAGAGGCCGGACTAATTGTGACAATGTAAACATAAGTATAATGATTTTTTTAGTTATATTTATAAATCTCAATGATTTGATCAAAGAGGTTGTTGATGGTTAAGATCAAAGAACAAATTACACATATAACTTGCAAAAAGACATGCATTTTTCGCTTTTTGCTTTTTATCTCAATCCTTCGTCTTGATCAAAGGGTTAAGATTTGTAAAGATATGGCAAGCATATTAGACTCATCTTATACATGCATATACACACACATTGAGATTTATAAAGATATGGCAAGCATATTATACTCATCCTATACATAGATAAGTACATACAACAACACACATATGTATGTGTATATGTGTGTAATAGAGAGAGAGATGGGAAACAAAATACGATATTCATCTAGCAACAAGTCTTTCCGTTACGAGCTTTTTATCTTAATGGAACAAATGAATATTCTCCTTTTTCTTTCTTTTCTTTTTTCCCCTGTTTGCTAGATTTGAAAGCACTACTTTATACTATAAAGAAATATTTTAGTAGCAAGAGAAAGGATAAAGAATTCATCTCTTTATGTGCGATCATGTCATCAAATTTCAAACCAAATTACACCGAAAAGCCTCGGTTTCTTCTCTAATTAATTGGCAAGCAGGAGTTAGGCAAACTTGTACATATTCGTGTGACCTTCAAGTTGAAGGTTGTAGAGCTCATTGTGCACTCTTACAAAGATGTTTGAATGCATCCATCAATTACAAAACCTTGGTTAAGAATATAAATAAGCACTAACAAAAATACCAACACAGGGATAGAAACTCCATCTGATATTTTCAGACTCGAGCTTTGTGGCCTTGATGTTTTTTTTTGTGAAAATTATAGATGCGGTGGGGTGAGAATCAACTCGAATCAAACTGAATCAACTGATTTGAGTGAATCAATAGGTCATGACTCTGATGCCGATCGAATTATTGGTGCAAAATCAACTGATATGTATCCAAATCTACTGAATCACTTGATCAATCTGATTATGGCCTGAGCCGGCCAATTCTGTTTTCCTGATCAAAATTTTCACTCTTTTTAAAGAATTCTTTTGAATTTTAGATTTCTAATTCAATTGTGCTGGAAAATTGTCTGAGATTGATTGAGAAGCGTTGGTGAAATAGGGCCTGCAAACAAATCAAACAATGGCTGTTAGCATAAAACATTACTCATGTCCAGCATGTTAGTGGTTTCAGTCAAGTCAAGCATGAAACTGACATGAGGTAAGTTGAATGGGATGAACACAAATCATTTGCTTAAAAGGTTTAATTTAAATCCATAATTTCCATTTTTAAACCTCAAAATTTAGTAATAATTTATTATTAAAACACATTAATTTTACAAAGCAATAGACCATTTCAATATATGAGCATTCTGACATGGATTTGTGTGTAACTTGATCAGGTCAAACCAATCATGCAGTGCTCACATAGGTTGGGTAGCTCAATGGACTAATGGTGCATGAGCTGAACCAAGTCAAGGTCATTAGTTTAGTTCATATCCAATCCCTAGTGAGTGTTTGACAATTATAGTTGATAATCACAACCTTTGATTCTTGAGAAACAACCATGCCAGATCAAACCGAGTATACCCTTATTATAAGTTCCAGATATTAGAGGGCTTTCTCTTTTTAATAAGAAATGAGAAGCAATTTTCCTTTGGGGGTACAAGGAGGGCCCAAAGGATGAAGGGACATTCCTCCTGCCATCACAATTCTCATCTGCTAGTAGGTGTAAAGCCACTGCAAGAGTTAACAAGTTTTGTTAACCATCCGATTAAGGGACTCTAATCAGATTTTATAATAAAGCCAACGGATCTCGGACCTACTCCGATAATCGTACCACCTCGGATCCATCATGTATCCGTTCCACGTCTCTTCATGAAGGGATCTATTTGACGGTTAGATCAAAACATTTTTGTATAAAAAGAATACCGAAGATAATTCTCGACCTCGACCCAATGCATGTGTGTAGTCATTCATGTCCTTCCTAAGCTCTTTTTACTAAGGTTCATGACCTACTACTTATATAAAAAGAACATGTAGGATTCTTCAAACCATCAATACGGTACTAAAGAATGACTAATGGTATTCACATACAAAAGTCCTTCACTTATATGTGACTTCACACTTTTGGCCTTTTTACCTTAGTCAAAGATATATCAAATAAACATTTAAAAATACTCAACATGAACTAAATGTAATTAATGTCGCATGGGCTTAATTAACCCAACCATTACTAATTAGTGATTAAGTCCAATAATCTCTAGAAGGTTTGACTCTCATACGATCTCCTAGCGATTCTAAAGTGTAAAGTGTTCTACCGAATCAATCAGCATATTATTCTTTCAGCAATGATACCTTCTAGTTTAAAGCATTATCTAAGTTGTCTAATATTAGCCTTACAAGAACTATGTGAAGATATGTTTTTAACCAGAATTTTTAGTGTAAAGGTGTCTATTGATAACAATATAATAAAGGTTATGATAATAATCTTTAAGTTTGATGCATTAATAGTCATGCATCCATATCGTGTATCATGATTGATTTTAGGTAATAACCCAATTTTTCTATTGAAGCCTCACAATACCAATCACTTGGTTGTGCATCTCAAAGGATATAATACAATTATCCTATCCTAAGACTTAATCTCATTCAGAAAAAATCTCTTATTAACTTATAATTATCATACTTTAGGTTTACAGGTATAGACACACAAACACTCAAAGTATTATTTCTATTATTAAGTGTCATCTTATTCATCCAATAACATTATTATTATATTGAATCTACTTTATGAGATCCCCACTTAGTTAGGTTGAGTAGTCACTACTTGTAAATATCTCATGAGTTTAAGTTTCATTTCCAACTTAGATTTCTCAACTAGGGATAATGTTAGATCCTTAGTCAAATGATCAATTGTATTATCTTTGGATCTAATAAAATCTATAGCTATAATACCATCAAACACAAGTGCCCTTACAAACTTAAGTCTCACTTGGATGTATTTCCTTTGCTTTTGATTGGACTTTGAACTTTTGATTTTACCAATGGTATTCATGTTATCATAGTATACTGAAATCACAAGAAGCAACTTCTTTACCATGGGTAAACTGGATATGAGTCCCTCACGTCACTCTACTTCCATTCAAGTTTCATCCAAAGTACAAAGTTTTGCCTCAAAAGTAGTACCCAATAATATAGTTTGTTTCTTGGATTTTCATGTGAAAGTGCCACCACCAAAGAGAAACATATCCTGAGACCCATTACTCCCAAAGTTCTTGACAATTTAGTTTGCATCACTATATCTTTCAAGAAAAAATGATATTTTTCGTAATGTAATTCAAGAGAAATGGTTCTCTTTAAATATTGAAGTACTTTGTCTAAAACTTTCTAATGGATTCTATTAGAACAATTGGTATATCTATGTTAACTATACCATGGAAGCAAATGTGTACAAATGTGAACGTGTAATGTGAATATGGGGTAGAGTAAAATGGTATCACGGATGAAGAGAACTCATAACGGACTGAGAAGACTCCTCACAACCAAAAGACTAAAATGTGTAAGAGAAAACCGTCTTAACCATCGTAAGAGCAAACTGTGATTCTAGCAATGGATGGATATGACTATCAAATCCTTCATAAATAAGGAAAAGAGAACCCGGGCCTGTACCTATCCAGTTAAGGTTCGGGTTGGATCTAGTTATAGGTATACCCTTTTCTAACCCGACCCATTCACATCTTTAATAAATAAATCGGATATGGAATGGATATGACTATCAAATCCAACAAAAGGTACTTTGTGGTCGATGTTGGATTTGGAAGGGGATAAGAGGCCACAACAAATCCGCAAGTTATGCTTTGTCTGATTTAGATACACAACTCCGTTGGATATGTAAAAAGCTGAAGGTGATGGTGATTATGATTTCAAATCAAACTATTTGGAGTGGTTTAGTGAGACTCAATTCAGCCAATCCAAATATATACAAGTACGATAGGGTAATGAGTATATCTGGTCTCTTTAGACTTGAATTTTTTAATTGTATATGATATGCTCTTATTATAAAATGTATGTGTTAAAGTTTATATAATATCTATCCTAATCTTAAAATATGCAATGGGCCAGCTTTGCGCCTCACTTTTAAGTAGTTCCAAAGTGTATAGAACCCACCCTTACCTGCCCTGTGAGTTTCAAGGTTCAAAACCCGCACCCAACATGACTTCTACAACCCGAGCCACACACCCATTTTTCTTTTCTAAAAAAAGAGAGGAAAACTAAGTAAAATACGAGTACTACTACTTATCTAAATGTACAAAATTCGGTACCCGGTGGGTGCCAGTAGGTGAGGGTGGCGGAACATGGTGGCAGTGGTGGTGGCTGGGAATTGCTGAGGATGAAGGAAGAAAGGTTATGACACCATCTCCGTGTGTTGTTTGAGTCCAAAAAAAAACAGAGGAAATCAAGTTATGCATTTTTTCTTTAACATTGAACTGAAGTTATGGTTAAGGTCAGGTAAAAATATTTATTTTAAAAATATTATTATAATATCCTGAGGTGGGTTGCCAAGCCTATTAATTTTATATGTAATATTTAATCTTAAAGCGTGAAAATTTTTTAAAGCAATATATAATTAAATTAAATAGTCAATTGCACTAAATACCGACTGCTAGCCAACTATGACCACAGTGTTGTGCCACACGTGGGCATTGAATGCCAGTTCAAGGAGGCAACAGCGAGGAAGATGGGCAAGGATGACTAAAAATATTAATGATTCTTAATTCGATTTTAGCCCGATATATAAAAAAAATATGACTTGAAAATTTGATTAATTTGGATTATCAAAATCCTTTGGCACCCACAGCACGCTATCTTGGCAGATTCCCTACTACGCCAGCCGGTAACTCTATTGGCTTGGCTGGAGTAAGCCCTCTACACAATTCGACCTTTCCTCTGCTTGATCGGAAGGCTTTTATGCGGGTAAACAAGAACAGTTCTGGTTTTGCTGGAACCAAGAACCGGGACAGAGCTGGTTCTGGTTCCCGCTTGAATCCGAAACTTATCAACAACAACAACAACTAAGCCTTTTCCCATACTAGACGGGGTCGGCTACATGGATTCTTTGTTTCCACATATCCCTATCGTGTGCTATGTTAGCAGTTAACTCACAATAAGCTAGATCATTCTTTTTTGTTTCTTTTCCTCTAACTCTTTTAATACTTTTCAATTTTAGTTTTTCTTACCTTCTTATAGGTACTTCTTTTTATATATCCAAACCATCTTAAACGATATTCTCTCATTTTATCCTCTATTGGTGCCACTCATAATTTGTTTCTAATAACCTCATTATGTATACGGTCTTTTCTTGTATGATCACTCATCTATCTCAACATCTTTATTTCTGTCAGACATCTTTTGTACCAACCAAAATAAATCATTAAAGTTTTGAAATGTTTTTAAAAAAAATAAAATATAAAAATAGTGGTCTGACACAGCTATTTTTGGTTTCTATCCAATTTTGGTTCTAATAAAAGTATTATATTTATAAGCTTTAAGTTGATTTTTGAAGTTTGGGATGAGACCGACGCCTCACCCCACCTCGACTAAATGTAGATCCATCATTATCCTTAGATGATTCTACCAAATTACTCAAGGTCAATGAAGATCAAATTGATCCAAGAGGCTCCAGGTTTAGATACAGCAAATCCAGAGTCAAGACCAACTTGCAAATTTATATCACAGAATACGGTTCATAGGGCCATGAATCAAAACAACGAGGGTTTCCAGGAACAGCCAAAGGAACCAAATGTTTTGATTATGAACTCAAAATGAGCAGGAACCGAGTCGAAGCGAGCTGGACCATGAGAAAGAGCCATTCCACCTCCCGGAGCCAGTCTCCAACCACCTTGTGACCGCCAATATGGACCTTTTCTTTCCCACGTCATCAGACTTCACTGACATGTCAGGTTTCCGGCATCCACGTCAGACTCGTCTCCGTCAGCCAAATGGATATATTTGACTTGTTAGAACAGCCACGGATATAAATACATAGCACTCTTGTCTGAAATCTAATATTGCAACCACACAAGTTTTCCTTTCTCTCTCTTTGCATACGATACCTGCATACACACATACAAGCATGGGCAATTGTATAAAGATCCAATCTTCAAAATCATGGCAAGGTGACAACCATGAGGACGAGGATCCTTTTGATCATTTATCTCATGACTTGAGATTAGAATCGAAGCAGCTCATATGCCATCGGAGCCGCTCCGGTAGGGAAGATGGAGGACCGGGAGGTGAGCATGGTGCGAAGAGAGGGACGGTGTCCACAGAGATGAAGATAAGGGTGACGAAGAAGCAATTGGAGGAGCTGGTGAGCGTGGTGGAACTACAAGGGCTCTCCATTGAGGATCTTCTGAAGAAGTTGGTGAGCTTTGCTGAGAGCACCACTCGGCACCGGCACTGGAGGCCGGCGTTGCAGAGCATTCCTGAGATGGAATGAAGAGAAATTGTTCAACAGGCGATGATGACAATAACATTGTGATGGTGCACAGGAATGATGGTGGCGGCGGATGCGCGTAGGGATCCATCTTCTGCATAGAATAGATTCAAGTTACCTTTACAAATCTCTCACTCTCTCTCTAAATTTGTTAATTATTTATTCACTGACCAGGATGGATTGTTGAAATAATTTGTTCCATTTTGAGAACCAAAGCTCTCTCTCTAAATTTGTTAATTATTTATTCACTGATCAGGATGGATTGTTGAAATAATTCGTTCCATTTTGAGAACTAAATCTCTCTCTATATATATATCTATCTATCTATATATATATCTATATATTAGATAATCTCCTTTTTCATATAGTTTTACAATTTCAATCACCGCTTGTTGTCTTCTAATACCTTTCATTACTTTCTTATTTTTGAAAACCACTTTTCACCCATCAAAATTCGCCATTGCCATAAAAACTATTTATACATAAATATTTAGTTTTTAAGAGCAAACAGTTTCAACCGGTAAAAATAACATCAAAAAGTAGAAAAGTAATGAAAGGTGATAGAGAGCAATAGGGATAAAGCAATAAAACTATATAAATTGAAGACTATACACGATTATGTACTATACAAAATCATGCATATAAGACATATATATATATATATATACAAGCATGCAAGGTAGATATCTATTGAGGCAAGGTAGGGTGACCGTATAACCTGAAATTCAAAAACTAATAAAAAATTACAAAAGATAATTGGATTCATGGCCACAATACATAATTCGCTCCATCTCAAATGGTCGCATAAGCAATTCGCCCCACCCACAAAAAATTCTAAATCCGTAACTACATATATGCAATCTCAAGCACAATGTTGAATGTCGTAGTCAAGGATCTGTTAAACCCTTGGTGCAGATGATGAGTCATAAGGTCAAGGGGCATCATTACCTAGCCCTAACAGGCAGGTGAAGGTTTCTTTTCTTTTCCCTTTTCAAGGATAGGTCTCGGTCGGATTGGTAGTTTTGCGTCCATTCCTTGATGTGCTAAACCGATACATTACCTCTGTAATGGAAAAAGAATAGAAGAGCAAAAGAAAGTGTCAGCAAGTGCCTTGTGAACGTAAAACACAAGTGTCCACCCGAAATACAAGTGCACCTCAGTCGAACAGAATTCCTGAGCCTGCCACTGCTTAAAGGCCCCCTTTTCATGTCAAAGATGCCCACATTTGGAGTTGAATCACCCATTCAGTCGACATACATATACATTGTGTGGTTTAAGGCTTGGTTTCGGTTTGGAATCGTGTCCCGATGTTGAAATGCGGAGAGAAGCGAGTAGGGTTGCATGAACCCCTTTGATGGATCCAGTTGCAGACCATATCAATCAACAACCAGGTCCCAAATAGGTACAATGGCCCTTTTGGAGCTAAATTTCAATGACACTTTACGTTCACAATGGCGAGAAAGAACCAATACAGCTGAATTCGACTACTAGCAGGTGGTTGTGTTGGGGCTTGATTTGTGTGTGACCCCGCCCCACTGGTTATTAATGCGGGAAACGGTATGGTTTCCATTTTGGCATTGCATATGAATCCAAAACTAAACCTGAACCTAACAGGCACCTGCTACATCAGGACCTGATCAATATTGAGTTTTAGCTTCTAAAACGAAATGAATTTGAAGGTAATCCAAACAAATGGCAATTGCTGTTTGACGACGTGGCCTGAGAAGTATTGCAGGTCCAGTTTCAACAGCCCATTCTTGAGGATGGTCGGCTTTTTGCAAGCAAAAGTGGAGCTGTGAGCGCCGTTTCTCTAGCAGGCGTAGGCCCATGAGAAAAGCAAAGGTCCTGGAACTAAGGTCACCAGACCACATGACTGAGCCCGCCTGTCAAACAACTTAAAAGTCATCTTCCCATAGATTAATACTTCATGGTTCTCAATGAACTTGAAACTTGGTCCATCCGTACCCTGAAATCTCAGTAAACAGTGAATCAAATAATTCACCATTTTCCTACAAGGCTTTCAACCTCTTTCGTTTGGAATTACAATATATGAAATGGAAGTCATTTGCTGAATAATTAAAATATGTGAAGTCACTGACTGAATAACTACTACTACTACCACTACAGACCCAACCTAAATGCACATTATAGATCCAGTTCTTAGGATGACTGGCCTAAAATACCTGTAATAACAAGAAATTATTATTTCGTTCCATAGGAAGAAGGATTAGCAATCTAAATGGAAATAACAAGTGGATTATACTCGAATCTTGATAATAGAACTGCAAAATCTATTTCTCTAATTATTTGACCTGTCGAGCCACCCAAATACTACTAATAAATAGGATTCAAGCATTACAAGTCATAGGCTTTGTCAAGAGATCTACATCAAGTAAACCTCTTTCTTTGGAAAACAGGTATCTACTATGTGGAGATGCTTCACAACCCGAGTTAAACCTTGTCATATCTACAAGATTTGAATGATTCAAATCCTCCTTAAAAAAATATTTACCAATCAACGCCCATTTCTATGGACAACTCACTAAGAGACACGAGGAAGCAACAACAACAACAACTAAGCCTTTTCTCATACTAGACGGGGTTGGCCACATGGATTCTTTGTTTCCACATTCTTTGTTTCCACAGATCCCCGTCATGTGCCATGTTAGCAGTTAACTCACAATAAGCTAGATCATTCTTTATTGTTTCTTTCCAACACTTTTGTGGTCATCCTCTACCTCTTTTAATACTTTCCAAATTTAGTTTTTCATACCCTTACAGGTTCTTCTTTTGATCTTCTTTCCATATGTCCAAATCATCTTAAACGATGTTCTCTCATTTTATCCTCTATTGGTGTCACTCCTAATTTGTTTCTAATAACCTCATTATGTATACGGTCTTTTCTTGTATGACCACTCATCCATCTCAACATCTTCATTTCTGTCAGAGACATCTTTTGTACAAGTTGATGATTAACTTCCCAACACTCAGAACCATAAAACATGGCAGGCCTAATTGTTGCTCTATAATATTTACCTTTTAATTTTAATGGTATCTTCTTATCACAAAGAATACCTGATGCTCCTCTCTATTTTAACCAACCAGCATTAATCTCCATCAATTCTTCCATCACTCTGGAAAATTGACCTTACGTATTTAAAACTTTCTTTTTGGAGATGCAATGTGTGCCAATTTTATTTTCTATGTCCTCTGAGGTAACCAAATGATCAAACTTACATTCCATATATTATGTCTTTGTTCTACTAAGTCAGAGGCTTTTGCTTTCTAATGTTTCTCTCCATAATTCCAATTTTCTATTAACTTTTTCCTTAGACTCCTCCACTAATACAATGTCATCTGCAAATAACATTCACCAAGGTACTTCATCTTGAATATGTTTTGTTAACTCATCAATCACCATTATAAATAAGTATGGACTTAAAGTTTATCCTTGATGTAACCCAATATTAACTTCAAAGAAGTCTGTCATTCCTTCATGAGTCCTCACACATGTTTTTGCACCATCATACATGTCTCTCATATGGTTAACATATGTCAATGGGATACCTCTTTTTTCCAAAGTTCACCAAAGAACCCACCTCGGTACTCTATAATAAGCTTTTTCTATATCAATAAATATCACGTGAAGGTCTTTCTTTTTTGCTCTAAAATGCTCCATAAGATGTCTCAAAAGGTGAATCGCTTCAATACTAGATATGTCTGGCATGAATCCAAATTGGTTCTCTCTTGTACTTGATACTTGTCTTAACCCACATTCGATAATTCTTTACACAATTTCATAGTATAGCTCATTAACTAGATACCTCGATAATTCGCATAATTTTGAATGTCTCCCTTGTTCTTATATATGGATATAAGTGTACTTCCTCTCCATTCCTCGGGCATCTTTTGGTTTTTCCATATTTCATTAAATAGTCTTATGAGCCAAGTGATTCCTCTTTCTCCTAGTATTTTCCAAACTTCTATAGGAATATTATCTGGTCCTAGAGCCTCTTTGACTTCATTCTTTTGAATACGTGTAGAAATTGTGGTTTATATACTTTTCTGATTTGGCTAACTCTCCTAAGCTAATACTAACATCAATACTTTATTTTATTTTGCACTACTTCACTCCACCACCAAGCTTCTTTTTGTGTCGATACACCTCCCTTAGATACACCTAACACATCTTTCGCCACTTTCCTAATATGTATAGCCATATTGTTCCATATATCACAGGGTTACCAATATAATTCCAAACATCATCTTCTTGAAGGACTTTATGTGTAAATATATCTTCTTTCTCGCTTTTGAGGTTCCACCATTTAGTTCGAATAGCTCGATGCACTCTTTTCTTTTTTGTCCATTTTTTATTTGTAAATCCATAACTAAAAGTCCATGTTGGGTGGTTAAGCTTTCTCCTGGAATTACCTTGCAATCTTTACAACACGCTTTCTCCTTTTTTCTACAAATAAAGTAATCAATTTGTGTTTATGATAAGCTACTTTTATAAGTAATTAAATGTTCATCTCGTTTTTTGAAGATAGTGTTGACTATAAAGAGATCAAATGCCATAGAAAAATTTAAAATCTCCCTACCTTCCTCATTTATATCCTCAAAACCAAAGTTTTCATGAATCCCTTATATCCTAATGCCTCTTTACCGACATGTCCATTTAAGTCTCCTCCTAAACAAATCATCTCCCTTTGTGGAATCTTTTGAATCACCTTATCTAACTTTTCCCAAAAAACTATCTTTATATTATCTTCTAGTCCTACTTGGGGTGTGTAAGCACAAACTATATTCAAAACCTCTGCTCCTAACACTAATTTCAACATCATGATTCGATAACCATATCGTTGTATGTCTACTACACTATCCTTTAAATATTTATTTATGATAATACCAACTCCGTTTTGAGCCTTTTCTTTACCGAGTACCATAATTTAAAACCTTTATCCTCCATCTCCATTGCTTTTTCTCCAACCCATTTTGTCTCTTGTAAACACGGAATATGAATCTTTCTCCGAATCATAGTATCTACCACCTCCATTAGCTTACCGGATAATGTTATGATATCCCAAGAACCAATATGAATCTTATTATCTAGGACTAACTTTCTTAACCCCCGCATCCGTCCATATTCAAAATGTAGAGACCCTCTCTGAAAATTATTCACTACATTCGGGCGGTAATGTAGCGGGACTAACTTCTTTACCCACACCCGTCCATGATGTGACAAAGTTCTAAGAGACCCGAGGAAGGAAACAACCAAATAAACACATCCTTCAACCACCTTGAGACAAGACAAAGAAGTGGCTTCTTCATACAATTGTTAATGGTTCTAGTAATTCATGTCAGTGGACATTATAATCATGTTCTTCATGCTAACCATTCATATCACAACTCACACGACAAGCAAAGCTATTTCAAAGTACCTAAAGCAAAAATACTAGGTTCCATTGAACTTTTGGAAAAGGATGTGATACCGAATGAACCCACACAATGCATACCCACAAAAGTTTTCGTTGTTGCCAAGCTGAATGAGTTAAAACACTTCGAACAGCAAAGTGGCGCTGACAAAACTGTTGTATGAAACATGTCTCTGTTTCATGACTCCATTGTTAATTGTAATAGGTACACGGCCCATTAGGAGCTTTTCTTTGGTGTTTGACTTGCTTCCACATTCTTGTTGAGATATTTGTGTTTGACATCCATATTTGGATGATTTGAGTTCTTGGCGTTTTGACAAATTGGTTCATGAACGCTTCAACCTTCGATTATCGACAACAATTTACATGGTATCAGAGCCTCAGATCAAAGAAATCAAGTGCATTGGAAAGCATGACACGAGTGCAAATTTCGAGAAATCTCACCAAACTTGAGGTTAGTCTAAATCTTTTGATTTTGCATGAAATGGAAAGCAAAAATGAGACATTTAGATGTATCTTTGACCTAAAATGCTATCAAAGTTGGGCAAGGACCATGAAAAAATATTTTTTGTCAAAAGATTTTTTGGATTATATTGATGGAACGATAAAATAACCAATTTTGAATATTGATGGTTTGAATGATGATGAGATTATTAAAGCTCATAAAAAATATAAGCAAAACTTAAAATCATGACAAAAAATGAATGTAAAAATTACTTCGATTATTTGTCAAAATATAGATGAAAAGCTTAGAAATAGAATTAGTGCTTTCTAAAATGCATTTGAAACTTGAGAATATTTGAAAAAACTTCATTGTCAAGATGATTTTATTTTTCAAATCAATTTGATAGAAAGAATGATAATGCTTAAACAAGGAAATTTAAGAATTAGAGACTATCATAACGAGTTTTCGGAATTATGAACACAACTTAGGAGCTTTGATAAATTTGCTAACTTCAAAAATTAGATGAATTTGAAGAGTTTTTGGACAATCAATATTTCTTTTTGTTCATGTGTTGGTTAAAAGATGAATTCGAAAATATTAGATCAAATTTAATACATAGAAAACCTAAACCTAAAGGAGACTCGTTCTTGGCCGACCTTGTTATTGAGGAAACAAAGTTGAAAAATATTAATGTTGCAAAAGAAGTCGTTTTTTGCCGCCTCCAAACATGGAGCCAACATGAAGACATACAAACCTCCACATGTAAAAAATGAAGGATCAAAGAAACCCATAGGCCCGTGGCCAACAAAGGACACCATTTGTCACTATTGCAAGGAAAATGGGCATATTTTAACTACTTGTGCTCTTCTTCGAAAAAAGTTTGGAAATGTGGGAGTCGTGAAAGAAAAAGGAGGAGTCTTGCACAACAACATTAAGGCAGAAATGTTGAAGGAAAAAGCAAGCATCTCCTGGAATGCTCTATCCACCTCTCTAGATATGTCTTGATTTTTAGATTATAATGCCTCTTTTTATATGACTCATTGTAAAAATTTCTTGAATGAATCTCATGAAATCGTTGGAAAACATGTGTTTACGTTCGATAGTATAAAACTTCAAATTAAGAAAATAGAGAAAACCAAACCTAAGGTCAAAATGGTTAAAGTCAAATTCTTGGCAGACTGTCATTTTACCTACAACACGATCCTTTGACGCCTCTTCATTGAACATATTCGAGTCGTAATGTCGATCAAACACTGACAATGAAGTTTTTAGAATAATGACAACGAGACTATCACGGTTAAAAAGATTAGCCAAAGAAAAAGAAGTGCTTACAATGTCAACATGAAGGCATCGGAAAGACATCTTCAAGACAACACCCTGCACCTTAACCGGCTTTCACTACGAACCACTCAATGTCCTCCTTGAACAGTTGACGACAAGAAGAGATCCAAGATACGCGACTCCCAACTCCGAAGGAGAACTTATCTCCTTCAACTCCTGCAATGTTCGATTAAATTACCAAGGTCAAGTAACTCATAATGTGGTAATAGCGGACTACTATCACAAGGCTCTTTAAAAGGAATAAAGATCTTTTTGCTTGAACTCTAATTGACATGCGGATGTTTAGGGACTAAATTTAGTGTCGATATCAAGCCATGGATCATCTTAACGCTATTATTTTATTATCGTCACATTGCATGAATTTCGCGATCTGTACTTGGCAAAGATCATTTAATGAACAATCGTTACAAGTTAGTCTCCGGACGATGAGTTCATCAGACAATTTGTCTTTGACTACCTAGTTAATCCAATTTCGGTCAAACCTTGTCAGGATTTACGCAAATGGACAATGCGACGTGGTGTACGTGCGATCACTTTCATAGACCTCTTGGCAACAACAAGGTATGTACATCAAACAACCATATCTACTGTACTCCACAACGAGCGAGTGTTTACTGGGACAATATCGTCATTTAATTAGCTTGGCTTTTTCTTATTGACGCCTTCATATGAATGTGTCCTAACATTGCGGTTTGGGGGATGATGTTCTTACAACTTGATTAATGAATGTAAGAAATTATGCCACATCAACAATATGGATTACAAAATAAACTCATTATTTATTATTATCCTAATATTTCTCCGGTCTACAATATTCCTCCTGATCTTTGGTTGTACTTGTTTTATTCACAATCTTACTCTGGAAAAGACAAGCGCACAAAGCTTTCAATGCATATTTCTTGGTTATGACATAGACAAGAAGGGTTATAGGTGTTTTGATCTTATTGGTGACAAATTATATATTTCTAAGGATGTAAATTTTTTTTAGAATGATGCCCTACTATAAGTCTAAATCCTTAAAAAAAATTGAATCTTCCATATCTCAAGATTTCTTTGATCTAGAAGAATACGATGATTGTGACTCTATAGATCATCAGGATATCTCTCTTAAGAGTAGTAATGTTCCGAATACATCTGTTGATTCCCAACCCATTGTTGAATCATTTCCATTACATTATACACGACGTCATAGAAAACCTCATGACACATGTCCAAAACCTAGGGTCTCAAAACCTCCTCAACGTTTTGTTTCCTATGAATCATTTGAACCCCAATGCAAAATCTTGATTGCAACTCTTCATCAAGCTAGAGAACCCAAGTTTTATCATCAAGCTAAAGGTATTCCAGAATGGGAAGATGCTATGAGGGATGAACTCAAAGCCTTAGATAAAGACAGTTATGATTGATGAGATGTACGCCTACATTCTAATGGGACATGGGAAGCTGGTTTCTTAGCCTCTGATAAAGTCGGTAAGGTTAGTCTGATGGCTCTGCTCCCGATCGATTGAAAGCTAGTTTGGTAGCTAAAGGCTACCACGTATCTATGGCCTTGACTACGAGTGACACCTTTTCTCAGCTACTACGCAAAATTCACTTCGCCGCATCTGTAATTGCTGACTATAGTTTGTCACTCGTCAAATAGCCTCTTTATCAGACTGGATATGGAAGAATGTCTTTTCTTCATGGTGATTTAGCAAGAGGAGGTCTACAGCGCGAGCAACCACACCCTGGCAGTTACATTTGTGCTGGGGGGAGTCTAGGCTGGTACGTAGCCTCGCTAAAAGTCTCTATATGGACACGCAATCAAGCACGCTTGAGGGTCAGGCCATTTTAGTACGCAGTTATTACAAGACTATCGCTAGTTTTGACCAAAAGTTTCCTCCAGTGGCATCACTCTATTTTGCTAAGATGTCATTCTCTTGCATAAACTGATAGAAGTACTGTTATGCTACTTCTCTATGTGGATGATATTGTTATTACGGTAATGATTGTGTTGGTATTGAGCAGCTAAACGATATCTATTCAAGCATTTTAGACGAAGGATCTTGGTAAACTAGATATACAGGCATAGAAATTGCACAATTTAGACATGGTATTTCTATTTAGCAGAGGAAATATGCCTGGATATTCTTAAAGAAGCGTATGATAGGGTGTAAGTCTATTAATACTCCATTGGATCCAAATGTCAAACTTCTTCCCGGGACGGGAAGCCATTATACGATCTGGATAGTATCGAAGAATGATTGGAAAATTGAACTACCTCCATGATAACAGGGCCAAACATTTCTTTTGTTGTAGCTATGTTGAGTAATCCTTGACTCATGTAAACTCACATTGGGATGTTTTGTTCGGTACTTAGATTTATCAAAGGAGCTCCGCAGAGGATTGCTGCATGAGGATAAGGGTCATATGGAGATATGTGGTTATCAGAATCTGATTAGGTGGAGATGTCAACAACAGACACTCTACGACTGGTTTTTGTATTTTTCTAGGTTAATCACTTATATTCTGGAACAGTAAGAAGCAACAGAAAGTGTCGCTCTCATCCACTGAAGCTGAATATCGAGTCATGGCTACTGCAGCAACAGAGATTTCTTGGATCACAACTATTCTAGGTGATATGGGAGTTACTTTGCAACATCCTGCCACTATGTATTGTGACAACAAAAGCACCATGTACATTGCTTCCAACAACACTTTTCATGAAAGGATGAAGCACATCGAAATTGATTGCCATTTTGTTCATCAAGAATGCTTGAACAAGAAGATAACATTGTGTTATGTCACATCTGATATGCAGCTAGCGGATTTCTTCACCAAATCTCTCTCGGCCACTCATTTTCAATTTTTGTTTGGACAAATTTTCGGTGTATACCCCGTAAGTTTGAGGGAAGGTGTTAATTGTAATAGGTACACGGGTCATTAGGGTCCTTGTTTGCACTAAGACCGGTCTGGGACCAGTCAACTAGCAGTTGGAGGCAATTGGCCTCCAACGGCTAGTTAACTGGCTGTTGGGGGGTTGTGCTATGCACAGTCATTGGGACTGTGTTGTGCAAAGCACAGCAGGCAGTCAACCCTCAAGGCTGACCCTACTAGCCGTTGGAGGCAAGCTGGACTCCAACGACTAGTTGAATAGCTGTTAGGCTTTACTGTGCACAACATAGCAGCCAGCCCTCAAGGGCTGGCTTTTTCAACTATTTTCACTCTCATATGTTTTACATTGTTCTCTATAAATACCCCACTCTATCATCAATAAGATTATGTTGTCATTGCACAACTTTTGTTTATGTTGTCATTCACAACTTTTGTTTGGTGTTTGACTTGCTTCCGCATTCTTGTTGAGATATTTGTGTTTGACATCAATATTTGGATGATTTGAGTTCTTGGCGCTTTGACAAATTGGTTCATGGACGCTTCAACCTTCAATTATCAACAACAATTTACATCCATGATGATAGCATAAGCCAATATAGCAACTACAAAATCAATCAGAGAGTGCAAACTGCAAAGACCGCCCTGATCTCCCTTCACCAAAAGCAAGACGCATGTGCATGGTAATCACCAATTATCCCTCCCTCATTCAACACCTGTAATAGAAGACAAACTCTTTCCTGCTTAGAAACCAAACGCTCTATTTAAACACCACTACCTATTTTCTCCATCAGAAGTGTCGTCCATCTCTTTGATCCTTTACTAATGTCTAGTCAATGATAAAAAGAACACTTAGTTCAATGATGGGAAGTTTTTCACATGAACTCAAATTTTTTTACCACAAAACAAGCATACCCCATATTTATCAAGGAAAGAACTTACATTACTACTTTACACTATAAAGTTGACCAATTCAAACTTCTCTGATCCAACCTGGTAATCTTCCAGTTACCATGAGTTCACAAGCCACACTAGCCAATTTCATGGGGTATTTAATCCATTCACAACAAGCAGCACACAACCATGAAGTTGATTTCACCAATCATTTAATTGGAGCAAACTTCAACCTACACCCGAAGGCACACTTTGAGAGCACTGGAAAACTTACCAGCGATCACCTTCATGTGGTCATCATACAACATTTAAGAATAAGGAACTATAATGTCTCCTAAGCTTCATGAACTCATACTCTGTAAGCACCTCTAATTTCATCACCGACACACAACGGTAGTACTCGTTCAAACCAAATAAACAGCAAGCTTCCTTGTTAAAACCACCCTATAAGACACCTGGTCGATATGGCATGTATCGCTTAGAGCTACTTAAATTAGGCAGATAGACATGTATCACTTAGAGATATTAAAACTGTGCAGTCAACTACAATAAGCATCCTAGGCATCGACACCTCAAAAGAAAAACATCAAAAAAGTCAACAAGCACAATCAAAGGCATTCAGGTGCGACCACATAAGTAAGCAGCAAAGAAGCGCTACGAACTTCAAAGTTCAAACTCCATAACAGAGTACCAATCTAAAGCATACAGTTGACAAATGATAAATTTATAGCACAAACAGGTACTACGGTTTGTGAGTTTTAGATAGCCGTCATACAACACACATGGATTCCTCGTGCACTTGGATGCCGTAAAATCTAAAAAAACAGAATTCGTCCTTAAAAAAAAATCAAACCATATAAGCATCGACAGACAACCACTATTGCCAGTTTTTCCATCCCTTCCAACATAAGCAGAAATTGAGAAACGTGACAAGTATTATTTCGTGGAAACTCACAGACCCAGATATGGGAGAAAACACAACCACGACTAAAGAAGAAAACACTTAATATCTCCACATCAGAACCATAATTACGAAACTTCAATGGAAATTACGCAAATAAAAAGACAAAATATAAGAAAGTCTCATTTCCTATGCCATTCTTTCCTTAAGAATCCCAATCATCAAAGAAAAAAGCAGAACAAAATGAAGCCTAGTGTTCCATAAACAAAACCATTAGACAAAACCTAACAAAATCCAAGAAGAATGATAACGAACAACCAGAGAAAATTGGACCTCCTCCATTACGCTCTTCACATGTGGCCAGCTCGGCGGAGTCGCACCAAGAGACTCAACGGTAGGACTTCTGGAAGCGAGCGCGAGCACCGCGACCTCCGAATTTCTTCGGCTCGCAGCGGCGGGGATCAGCGACGAGGAGCGTGCGATCGTATCTAACGAGAATATCCTTGATCTCCTTCTTAGATTGCTCGTCAACGTACTTCTGGTAGTACGCGACTAGTGCCTTGGCGATGCTCTGTCGGATGGCGTAGATCTGCGAGGTGTGTCCACCGCCACGGACGCGGATCCTCATGTCGACATTCGCGAATCGGGCGCGGCCGAGCAGGAGGATGGGCTCAAAGGCCTTGTAGCGTAGGATCTCCGGCTGAACAAGCTCGATCGGACAGCCGTTGATCTTGATGAGACCCCTTCCGGCCTTGCAGTAAGTCACTGCCACGGCTGTCTTCTTCCTTCCGAAACACTGCACTGACTGCGGAGGCGACGCCATGTCTGGAATGTACCTCTCTCTCTCTCTCTCTCTCTCTCTCTCTCTCTCTCTCTCTCTCTCTATATATATATATATATATATATATATATATATATATATATATATATATTTATATTTATATTTATATATATTTAAATATATTTATATATATATTCAATATCGGCGGAAGGAAAACCCTAGATCGAGCAATTTATAGTGGCCTGAGGCGGACTTGTGGGTTGAGGGTTAAATGGGTGGGCATTGGGTGTCCGGACAGTACCCCGGCACGGAACATCGGGTGGAGGGTCATTTTCGTGTTCGTATTCGTGTCAGAAACATGACAACCATAACCGGGGGGGCCTTTTTTTCGTGTTACTTTGAAGAATACAATTTTATGGACATCCAGTGTCGTGCCCGTGTCAAGCTCTTACGATGGATGTCATCATTTATAAGAGGAGGGCAAAGCCTAAGACCTACACATGCACCCTCGGAGTCGAACTCCTCACCAGCAGCAATAACACTAGAGCGTCCTACCGTTGAGCTAATGCACAGCAACCCATTTCTGCCAATGTCGGGTTATCATTATGGACTCAAAAAGGAGTGTGCTGTGGATCGAACCTGCGTCAAGCTCAATTAGCTCCTAACATGACTTTGGGATGCTGGTACCTGGACCTAGAAATTACTGGTTTGGAGCCAGCCCAGTTCGGCTGCAATGAACCAGGCCAAATCAGACCAAGAACCAGACCTAAAACCAGGACTACCCAGTTTGGTCCCAATTCCACTTGTGGAACCGGAACCAGAACCGTTTTCATATACTTTTTAATTTTTGTCAATACTTTAAAAAAAAATTATGTTCTCTTCAAGTTCCAGACAGTTTAGGATTCAAACCAAAACTGGCAGTTCAAAAATCAGAAGCGGAACCGGCCCAGTCCCAATTTGGTTCAGGTTCCTAGTTCCAAGAAAACAGAAAATAACAGTTTGGTACCCCCAGTTCTGACAGTGTCTACCCATTTAGATTTGAAGGTCAGTTCCATTCTGAGCAGCCAGTCTTATGGGATCTATTAGGGCTGGAAACTAAACCACACTCGTTATAATTTGGCTTGGTTCGACTTGTCACTAGCTCGTTCTTGTTCAATTCATCGAACCATACGAGCTCAATATGAATGGTATGCTTGACTCAACTGAGCTCGTGAAAGCTCGTCAAATTACTTATTTTAATTTTATGAAAATTATTGAAATTTTTAGGTAGATGAAGGTCGTTCTGTTGGGATTCTCAAGGAAATCTCTCTCTCCTTTTGGTTCGATTCAGTTCACTCAGCTTGTCTCCAAGATCCACCACTTTAACTAGGGCTTTCGATATAAGGCTCGTCATACAAACCTTACAAGCAGAAAAGGTTATGTTTGTGTTCACCCAAATAGCAAAAGATGGCACCCAAAGCGATAGCTCAATGGTAAGGCCTTCTAGCACGGTTGCTGCTGGTGGGGAGTTCGGCTTCAAGAGGGTGCATGTGTGGGTGTGTGAATAAAAAAAATGTTTATTATACATGTTTTACAGAAAGTGACCCCACAGGAGAACGACCAGAAGAGCAAAATCAACGCCTGATATAACGCCCCAACACAAAACCAGCATGAATACAACCTAAAACACACACGCTCATGTGGAACCAGGTAACGCAGAAGAGACTAGGTCAGATCCAAGTTGACTTATTTCAAACACAAGCATGAATTGGTACGACCCAAAACACGGAATCGCTTAACCCAAGATTTAACCCCTTGGCCATTTTTTCCCCTACCATTATGTGATAAATTTGCTCATAATCACTCTATATATTTAAACAAAAAATTCTTTATTTTCGTTCACAAATATCACATAACCAAATATGATTAATTGGTTCTATTTGCTCAGTCCTGTAAAAGGTGCAAAAGATATTTATTCACTTTGTAAGTAGTATCAAATGACAAAGTAGTTATACTCTTGCGGAGGTTTTCCATCAATACAGAAGCAATTCCTTATTTTTCTTTTCTTATGAGTACAAATTTGATACAAAAGCAATTCCCTATCTAGAAGATGAATTGCTTTTGATGGTTGTCCCCTCGAACAATACCGAATCTAATAAATACAACAACAACTAAGCCTTTTCCCATACTAGACAGGTCGGTTACATGGATTCTTTGTTTCCACATAGCCCTATCATGTGTCATGTTAGCGTTTAACTCAACATAAGCTAGATCATTCTTTATTGTTTCTTTCCGACACTTTTGTGGTTGTTCTCAACCTCTTTTAATACTTTCAAAATCTAGTTTTTCATACCTTTTACGATGCTTCTTTTGATCTTCTTTTTATATGTCCAAGTCATTTTAAACGATATTCTCTCATTTTATCATCTATTGGTGACACTCTCAATTTGTTTCTAATAACCTCAAAAGAAGGAACTATATTTACTTCTTTTTGTAAAATATAATAACTTCTTATACAATCTATGCATGTTAATCTTTGAAGGAGCTATATAAACAAAATTATGACCATAATGTTTATTTTTCACTTTCCATTGTCGAGTCTATTTGCACCTTATGACGATTATCTTAACTTTATACACATATTTTAATAAGATTTTCTTACATCATCTCGTTGTTTCTAACTCTCAACTTTTGTACATAATAAATTGCCAATAACACATTTCTCCTTTACTTTTCCTAAAAGTATACTTTTTAGTGTCGAATCCATTCAATCTAGCATATAAATTATAATATTCATTTGTAATAGTTTCTATATCAGATATTATCACCAGTAAATTCATGTAGTACATTTGAAATAATTGCTTATACACATTAGACCACCACATCTCCATCCACACTAGCAATGTTAAGAACAACATTGTCACATCCACTTTAACATCTTCAGCCGTAGCATCTTCACCTCTGCTAACATCTTGGACCATAATATCTTCTTCCACATGAACCACATCTTCCTTTATACTAACATCTTCATCAATGGCATCTTTGATGTCATTTTTTCTGTCCTTGTCAGGTAGACAGTTGCTATTCTATTCATTTACATCTAGTAAAAGCATTCCCAAGTTAATAACAAACTGAACAATATTTATGTCATAATCATCTCTCTTCTTGATGTAACATTTGAAATCATGTTTGACTTTTTGGCTACATTTGGAACTAATATACACACTGAAATTCAATGTTTTATATTATGCACATGAATGTAACTACGATGCATGTAATATATGGTGCTTATCCTTTGACACTACAGCTCTTTCACTTAGCATATTGTTTTATGTTGATTAACAATTGAAATGGTTTATATTTATTGCTTGATGCTTGAATATTGTTCACTTGTTTCCTGATAATGCTTGCTTTTAATTTTTATATTTAATATGATTCAAAAAATTTATGAATTCATCTTCATTCATAAAAGCTTTATGGTTCTGAGTGTTTGGCAGTTAATTATCAACATGTACACAAGATGCTCGTGATAAAAGAAATGAAGATACTAAGATGGATGAGTGATTACAACACCACAAAAGTATTGAAAACAGACAATAAAGAATGGTCTAGCTTATATTTAGTTAACTACATGGCACATGATCGAACTCTATAGCAGCAAAAAATCCATGTAACCAACCCCATCTAGTTTGGGCTTAGTTGTTAATCTTCACTACATAAAAACAGGCATACAAGGTACCATGTCTGATATACCAACAGAGACTTGGGCTTCTCGCCAAAAGTATGAAAGGCTGCCTGCCGGGTGAAATACAACTGCTATGAATATATGAACGAAGACAACTAGAAACAATCAGAGTTTTGTAATCAACCCATGAGCAGTGTTTGTTTTTGGGCATACTTCTGTGTTGTTTCCATAGATCGCCTCAATGCGTTCCCATCAACTTCTTCCCATACAGTTACGGCACTGCTCTAGTTTGTTGTCCGGAATGATAAGTTGCTCGCTTGCTACATATTATAAAAGTACTTCAATAATGCAAATTATAAATAACATAAGAGGTAAAAACGCATAAGGTGTGATACAATAATACTATATGAAATGATATATGTATGACATGGTGAGATAATATGATGCCATAACTTGAAAGTGGATCTCATGAAAAGACTCACATGCACACCATCCATGCAAAAAATGAACATTTGAGACATTATCAAGCTTATCTCACCTAAACGCCAGAAAGAAAAAGAAGGGAAATTAAACCATGATAGAACAATGTTGCATGTTATAACATTGCAGCTTCGAGAAGAGCATGTGCAACAGTGAAAGAATGAGATAATGATTTGCAGGATGCCAAATGAATACCCTTCTGCAAGAAAGTATAATATAAAGTTGAAGGTCATGAGTTGAGTATCTGGGTTTTGCATCTAATAGAGTCTGCCTATCAAAATCAAGAAAGAAAGTGACACAACCATTGTGTTATCATTCATGTAGAGATTTGCTAGTTAATGGAAGTCATTGCAGTGTTTCTACGGTGATAATTTCTTCTCATGCTTTATTTGCTTGTGAAAATTTATATGATCATGGGTTTTTGTACCCTAAATACATAGACTTTAAATTCTCCATTTAATTTCTGAAATCCTGCATCTCATTGTTATTTATCAAGATGTCTTCAAGACGATTTATGGCAATAGCTACAAGACATCATCAGGAAACATTGCCTCCATTGCGCACATGCAAATTAGTGTGATAGAAGCAGCGAAATGAGTAAATTCACGTCAAAAAATAGAAGGGAAGCCTCTTGTCATTTATCTCCTAGCAGAATGCATGCACCTCCTCAAAAATCTAATTGACACGTTTCAATTTCTTGTTGAATTTTGATCTAGATTGGATAGGTTACTTGGTACTACAACGAGTTTCTTTTTCCTGGTCCTAGTGCCATTTTTCCCTAACAGAGCAGGGAAGTGATACTGATACTATGCACTATGAGCAAATCCATGAACTAGGATCCTAAGGTGGTCCAAATGTTGTGATTCCTTCTTGGGTAAAAGTTTTGACCGGCGTGAAAGGCATAAAATGCGAAAGTCCTTCCTATGGAGATAAAAAAACCCGAACAACTTCAGCCTTTTCAAACACATATAATCTCTTTTTGTGGCCATGATGGAAAAGAATCCCATGTGTGGCTCAAATCAAATCTCATTCATTTGGAAGGATAGTTTATATGAGTGTTATCCATATCGCCTTGTATTGTACGATACGGGGTGTAACGTATTGTATTGTATTTAATAGAATATCAGTATGTATCATGTGATATAGCCGTATCACCCGTATATGGGCGATATGCCCTATTTCTTTTAAAACCACCCACCCGAGCATAACCCCGCATTTCTGTGGGGTTTCACTTGTGTTTGAGAGTTTTTCAAGCTTCAGCTGCTTAACGACGACTTCCGACTAGGGAGAAGCATCTCCACAGTCTCCATTCCAATGACACCATCACTCCGACGGTAACAACAATGGGCAATCTGGTGTTTGTGGTATAGGGTTTTATCTTGTTTTTCTATGTTTATTTTATATCTTATTGTGTGTGTTTTTAATGACAATATATGGAGTGAGTGGATATCTTTTCATTTTATTTGTGACAATCTATGAAGTAAGAGACACTCTCTTTAAGTGCTTTGATGGTTTATGAATTAAAGATTGAATATTTATGAAGTGCTTTATTTTTAGGTTTGTCAAGATTTAAGAGGTAAATTAAGATGGCTAGAAGGGGTGCTAGTGCTACGGAGTCTCAATCAAGGTTTGATGATCTGGTATGGTAGTGAGGTACTTCAATTGAGGGAAACAGATTGAAAATCAAATGTAATTTTTGTGATAAGGTGATGAGTTATGGAATTTTTTGATTGAAACATGACCTAAGAAGGACTAGAAAAAAGGTTGTTTCTTACACGAGCAAAGTTAAGAGAGTGTTATAAGTCATTAAATGGTAATGTTTATACATGATTGAAAGTATAGTTTAAAAGAAGTATGAAAAAGAAGATGCAAGGATGTTTGAGGAAGAGGATGTTGGATTTAGTGGTGGTAGTGATGATAGCATCCCTTCTAATGTTAAGACAGGGATTAGTGATAGTAGTTCTAGACCATCAATTAGGAGAAAGAGAGTTGTTAAAAATGTTGCAAGTTGTAGAAGAAGAAAGACTAGAGAAAGATCTTATTTTGGTATATAATCATTTTTTTCTCTTAATATTAAACCTTATGCTTAATCAGAAATTCGTGTTGCTATACCTTTAGAGTAATCGCATCGAAGATGATTTTATGATGCATTTGTTCTATTTAATGCAATAAATTCATTTAATTTTCAAGCAATGACAGATACAATCTTATAATAAGTTGAGAGAAAAACTATTGGATAAGATAGTCCATGGGTATTAGTCGACTGAGGGAATCATGAAAAGAGACAAGATGTACTATCATGATAGATGGATGGACAGATAGGCGAAGAAGTACTTTGTTAAACCTTTTTACTTATTATCCAAAAAGACTTATTTTTTAGATCATTAGATATGTTAGAGGAGCATCATACTACAAAGGTTCTAAAGCAAGAATTTGATAAGATGATATTGGAGGTTGGCATAAAAATATAGTTCAATTAATTACAAATAATATAATTAATTATAAAGTAGTTGCAAAGGAGATAGTTAACCGTTATGGGACTTTTTATTTGACAATGTGTGTAGTCCATTGTCTAGACCTCATCCTTAAGGATATTGGAGAGGATGAGGTAAAGGCAACAACTAAGTAATTTCAAAATATCACTAAATTTATTTATAACCATTCATTTTATATTATATATGATGAGGAGATATACAAATAGTGTAAAGTTGTTTCATACGGGTGCTACTCAGTTTGTAACTAATTTATTGTCAGCACATAGCATTGTTAAATAAAAGCAAGCCTTAAAGAAAAATTTTAACTCAAATAAGTGACAACAGTTTGCAGAGTTATCTCAAAATAAGATAAATAGAGAACTGAATGAGATTCAGGAATATATTTTAGAACTCATGTAATATATTACTAAGGATCACATGCCTCTTGGTTAAAGTTTTGAGATTGGCTGACAATGAAAAGAAGTTATCTATGGGTTATCTTAATGAATCAATAGATAGGGCTAAAGAAGCTATGATGAGCAATTTTAATTGAAGAAAGAGTCATTATATATCGATATGAAGGATTATTGATAATAGATGAAACAAATATTTGCATCAGCCTATTCATGCATTAACCTACTACCTAAATCCAACGTTTAGGTATTCTATAATTTTGAAAAGAGACGATGAGATTAATAGAGCTATCATTGATGACATAGACACATTGATCTCTGATAGAGTAGAGTAGATATTATACATCACGAGATGGATATTTATGATAATGCTCTTCACTTGATGGACTTGTTTGTAGCCATTAACAATCGTACTAATATATGTATAAGTAAATTATTTATCTTAATGTTTAAGTTTCTTAAATCTTATATTTATAGTGGAATAAATCTTTATATTTATCTTTTTATGTTAGATGTTTGGTGGACTAGGTCTGAAGTGATTACTTGAGAGATTTTGCAATAAAGGTTTTGAGTCAAACCTCTAGTGCATCTAATTGTAAAAGAAATTGGAGTGTTTGAACATATCCACACAAAAAAAAGGATAATAAGTTGGAACATAAGTGGCTTAATGACCTAGTTTTCATCTGTTGCAATGGCTTCGACAGAGGTAATTAAGGATTACTTAGTAATTAAGTATGCAATTCAATGTTTTGATTTATTGAGTTTTTAATCTTGAATTTTTTAGTTTTTATTTTTATTTACTTATCATTCTTACAAGTAATTAAGAAAGTTAAACTCAAGTAGGTATGAGAATCAATTTGATTCAATAAGCCTTGATAATTTTGATATCTTAGATGAGTGGATTATGAAAGATAACAAAAGAAATACACTCTTAACTGAAGAAGACCTTCAATTGATCAATTTGAAAGGAGAACGACAATATCAGCAAGAGAATGATGATATTGATTTTGCTATTAAAGGTGGTGAAGATCTTGAACAAGCAGGAGGAGAAGATAAAGATTATTTAGTTGATTATCCGGATTACAATATGCAATTCTTTTTTTAATTATGAAAGTTATAATTTTGCTACTTGTTTAAATATAAAGGTGTATTGCCTAAAGCCTTAAATGCTTATACATTGAAATTTGAATATTGAATAATTAATGTTTACTAAACTTTTGAATTATAAGAATTGTTTAAAAATATCTTGATTTTTTGTAAATTTTTGTGAATTTTCTTTATTTTTGGTAATTTTTAAAATATTTTAAAAAATACGATATGATATACCTGTATCATGAAGCAAAATGATACACGATACAATCCAATACAAACAATACTAGTTTAGATTGCTCGTCAGGCTTAGAGACTTAATAAGAGGAATTAACTATGTTTTATGAAGGACTTGTCATTTTCTATGAAAATGATGTCATTTACAACCCGGAGTGCTTGGGATGGAGAAACATAGTGATGTGAGGTTTGATTTCTCAAATTGGTGTACATCAACCTTCTTGTGTAACATATATATGCTTCTTTAAACTAGAGAAGTTGGGGACTCCCATTATTCACCCTGAAGGAGTATTGCATCTAGGACCTAGGCACAAACATAAGACTTACATTGTCTAGAGCAGAGAAGGAAGGAAATACTCCTCAAGGCTTGGTCAAAGCTATTGTGAACTACATAAATAGGGTGTTTCAGATTACCCAAGAGACTACGCCAAAATATTATTACACTCATTAGCAAATTTCAATGGGAGAGCAACAATTAAATGTGTTATATTTTACGATCATGAGTGTTGGGTAATTAATCATTCATATGTGTAAAAGATGTCCATGACATAATCGAAGATGATGAGATAAATGAGTGATCACACAATGAAAAGTAGAATATATAATGAGGTTATTAGAAATAAATTAGGAGTAGCACCTATGTCACACGGGTGTGGGTGCGGGATACGGCAAATTTTAAAATTTTTGGGTGCGGCGACACGGCTAGGGTATATAATATTATATATTATATATAATATTCAAACTACATAAATCAATCGTAATACAACTAGTATTTGCTAATTTTGGGTGCACATAGGTATCAATTAGCAAGTTCCCTCATAATGATCTAAAACTTACAATGATTTTACAAGCTGCGAAATATCCAAGTTATAGATTCAAAGAGTTTTGAGATCTTTTGTAGGATATAACATATACTAGTATTTGTGTTAGGATCCACTAGTGATGTCATACTCTTCTATTCTATTGATCTGACAATGTTTCTAGTCTTTAAATGTGTTTAGTGTCAGAGATTATTCTGTGCAAAGGCATATAGTATAGAGTCAAGAATCCAATCAGATTGAGTAATAAGAAACCAATTGTTCGCACCCAAATCATTCAAGCTACAATAGCAAGTACACAACTTTATATTAAAGCAAAACATATAAATGGTAAACAACTACTAATTTCATCATAATATACAAATCAATCTTCATTATCCAGACTCATTTATCAGTGAATTACAAAAAAAATTGCAAAAAAAAATTTTTTTGGTCATGCCGCACAGATAGGGTGTCAGTGTCGCACTAGTGTCGAGGTCGACACTCCACCTCTTAGAAGTGTCTGTGTGACTTAGAGTAGCACTAATAAATCATAACATAAGAAAAAATCGTTTAAGATGGTTTAGACATTTAGCAATAAGAAGGTATGAGAAAGTAGACCGAAAATATTTTAAAAAATACTATAAAAGTATTGAAAGAAAATAATTAAAAAATCTAGTTTATGTTAAGTTATGTGTCAGTCTTATACATGATTGTGCTCCATAGAAACAAAAAATCCTTATAGCCAACCTCATCTAGTATCTCATCTAGTATTGGAAGAAGTTTAATTGTTGTGATGGTAGTAACGAGGCTAAAATGGAGGGAAGATTTGGATTTCGAGAGCTTGAAGCTTCTCAAGCTCTACTTGCAAAATAAGCTTGGAGAACGATGACTCATGGCGAAGATTTTGAAAGAAAGGTACTTTTCTCAAACTGCCATCCTCAATGCAAAAGAATGGGGAATCAACCAAGATACACGTAGAGGATTATGTGGTTAGTCATATGGGTTTTGGGTTTTGAAAAACAAGGGGTTTGTAGAGGATAGGTGATGAAAAGTCGGCTTATATATGGGAGGAAGGGCGACATAGACCGTGGAGCATCACTACTACATTCAATAGCGAAGGTGGAAGTTGATTGATCCCAAAATATTGTGGGGTCAGCAGTTGATCACCACTATATTTCTTCCTTTATAAGCAGATCAGATAGCGGCATAAATTAAGAAAGCTTGGAGGCTAAAGGTCTCTCCTAGAACTTGAGGCCTATTATGGGACGTATGTTGTATCAAGCTCTACCAGCAAGAGCAAGATTGACATTGGATCTCATGCCCACCGATATGTCTCCGGTGTTTAAACACAGGGGAGACGAATGAACATGCCCTGCGAGATTGTCTTCAGGTTCTGGTTCATGTCACCTCTTTGCCTATGGGTGAAGAAATGGAACATATACCGCTGAGAATGTGGATACAAAGACTATGGGAAACGAGGGGTACGTAAGCGAACGATCTGTTCAGTATGATCGCACAGAGCATCTTGTTAGATGGCAATCGAATTGTTCACCACAATAAAAGTTCCGGCTTCGAAGAGATACTACACAAATCTATTCAATTGTTGGACCAATACCAGGTGGATCATAACTCACACCACCAAAATGCAACTCTCCATCAGCAAACCAGAACAGCAGCACTGAAGCAGGACAGCAACCCTCGGCTGTAGGTTGCTATAAGCTCAATGTTGATGCCACGGTAATTGAAGATGGCATAGGTGTTGCTAGAATGGTTGTAGGGACTCACAAGGTATGATAATGGCGGCTGCACATTGGCCCTTCCTAAGAATCTTGAACCTGCAGTAGCTGAAGCTCTCGTAATAAGAAAAGACATGATTTTGGCCAAAGATGTTCTGATTAACCTGTTTGTTGAGAGTGATTGCTTGGAACCTATTGAGTGTCTTCAAAAGGTTTCTACCCCATGCACAAATTTCGGTATGATATTGAAGAACTGCCGGCAAGAGTTTCCGCTCTTTGACTGAACACCAATTGTTTCCCATCCTGCAGTTTCAAGCGAAGTAAGGGAAACCCAATGGCACACGAATTAGCTCGCATATATCAAGAAGAGAGAGTTGGGCTCGAGGAAGCACCATAGGAAATATATCAATTTGCCAATTTTGTTTTTTCACTTCTTCATGACTTTGTTTATCATTACCTTCTCGATGCTCATCGTGCAAAGTATGGGGCCTATGGGCGTACTGTTAGACAGTATTCATCGATGTTAAGACGGCATAGACCCTAAGAGCGGGAGGGTTCGATGTGTTTTTCAACGGTCGTCATGAATACATTGATGCTAGCAGGAGGGTCATATGTGAAACATGTAATGTGACTCGGAGACCCTAGATAAAGAAATTTTGGTTGTGTAATAAGGCCCATGTATGAGAACACTTCCAACTTAGTAGTGAATCTTGACTAAGGCACCTCTTTCTTAGGTACTCGTAAGAGTCCCGTATTTTGAGCTATACGCGTATTAGTAGGTCACACACTTCTCTATTATCAATACATACTTTGTTTTTAATGAAGTTATTTGTTGCTTCATGAAGCTCTTTATACATTTTGCTTCAAAGCTTTCACTGAACTTATATAACCTTGATAAAGGTTGACTTAACTCAAGACGACTAGATGCCAATCATAAGTGCTGACCCCAACGATCGGGGCATGACAACTCGCATTCATGGAACCAAAAAAGGACATATATGTGATATATTATGTTTTCAAACTCCTTAGATCACAACACACACTCAATCAAACCTATGAGTGTAGCCAAGAAGTCATATCTCAAGTTTGAACCATCCTAAAGTTAAGACTGAGGGTCTGACCAACCTTGGGGTGACTATGGTTGTGCTTGGCCTAATGGCAGTCAGCTATCGGCTCGTATCGCATTCTTATTTTTTTATTCGGATCAAGAAAGCGCCAATATGAGCAACAAGATCCAACTCAAGATGCAGAAGAAAGCTTATTGCCTTGGGCATTCAGGGATGACTGCAGTCAGTCACGGATCTAGAAAATAGTGGTGGAGGGGTCGACGCATCGTGTTAAAGGGGGCAAAGTATAAATCTCAACCATATATTTACTACAAAATATAGGTTTTACTGGTAAAATTTCAAATTTTCAAGGGGGCAGCCGTGCCCCCCACCCTCCATGTAGATCTGCAGTTGTCGTTGTCCTACTGATGGTGGGTTATCGACTCATGGCATATTTATGTTTTATTTTATTGCAAAAGCACCTAGATGAGCAAGAAGATCGAACTCATAAAGGGAAAGAATGCTTGTTGCCTTAACATTTTATCATAATTATTCATACACCTATTTTACTAGACATACACACATTCTCTTTCCTCTCTTTCTTCTCACTCGTTTCTCCTTCTTCGTCACTTTTTTCCTCCCAATAAATTGTATCGACTTCTTCTTTCTTCCCAACAACCTTTCTCGATCTTCCTTTTTTTGACAATCTCTTTTAATGTCATTGTCTCTCTCAATCGTTTGATTTTGGTATAAATCTTACTCTCTTTTAACTCTTTTTTTACTTTCACGAATAATATTCTTGATCTTTAATATGGACCTCTCTCGATCTCTTTCGTACTTTTTTTCCTTTTATTCTCAATCTCTAACTCGACCAAAACAATAAACCTCACAAAAAGAGTTGATAAAAAATGAAACCCTAATTGTCGTTTACAATGAACATTTTTGACAAAAGACTATGAGACGTATCTAAGGTGTGTTTTACTTAAAGGCCAAATGTGTTCACGATGCATCACTATTTAAAGAACGTGTTGTGGGTATGCCTTTGTTATGATCAATGATGAATGTTAAAATGATAGACACACATTTGGACGTGTCACTAAAGGTGACGTGTGAGAGGTGCACTTTTTTTGGAGAAAAGAGTGTTCACAATAAGAGAATAAAGAAAAAATTAAAAGGATAGTTTGGGAAAAATTGATTAAAAAGATGTATGTTAAAAACGAGTATGAATAATAACACTCCATTTTATATAGAAAGTAGTATGTTGAGCTTTTCGGGGCTTTGGGCATCGCACAAGTTTTGTTCCCTCTCCTGTAACGATCTAAGCTTCAAACTAACACGAGGAAAAGAACATGTTTTGACAATGGGCTTTCATTGTTGTAAGGCCCTTCTTACAGGACTAGTTTGAATCTCTCTCTCTCCCCCCTCATTTAATCAGTTTGTTCAAGTGAAAACTTGACTTTGACCTTGATGTAGTACAATTAACTTTGTAAATCAATTTGGATTTTAGATCCGTCCACTGATGAATGGAATAGCTTTTTGGTTTTTTTTATCTATAGAGGTTAATTGGTTTTTTAATGGACCAAAAGATATTGCGCCACAAGTATGATATCAGGACACCAGGAAAACAGTCTTTTTTGGTGCTGGAAGATGGAACTCCATGCACACTCAGTGCTTCTAAGATCCAAACGAACAAATGGGCAAAAGGAATACGCGAAGGGAGAGATTTTCATTATTACAGCCAATATTTAATACCAAAAAAAATCACCGAGTCTGCACATTTCATTAGGCAATGAATTTACTGCAATCATTTTGTCAATCTTTTCACATCGGCCTCTATAATTCTATGTTAAAACCAGAATTTAGATTTACAAATTATATCCACAGACAATGCTAGTTGATGTATACAAAGCTTTCCCAACTTGCGTAAGTTCAGTTAGTGGTTACCTAATAGGAGGAGCTTTACACTAGAAACGGCAGGGACAAAAGAATCAACCGAAGCCTAGATGAATCGAAGTATCAGTATAATCTATGAGAATGTATCCTCTGCACAATTTCCCTGAAGAGATCTGCCATGAAGATGGAGCATAAAAGAAATGATTCAATCTTCATATCATAAACAAGTACTTCAAATCATCTTCAGTAAGCCGATTCTGTCGCCCACCTCTTTCGTCTTCTCCAAATGCAGATGCAACCATCACTCTTTTCTTTTCCTGTCCGAACATGATATCACAGGGTAAACAACCATAAGCATTGAGTGCACAAGTGGAGTCCGCAACTTGACCAATGAAACAGAAAATAATTAGTACTACCACGAGAGAAAATGTACATGATGATGATGCATGTAAATGCATGGATGCCGAACTTTTTTGGATATAAAAATAAACAAAATGAAATATGCAAGTTTCTGGAACAGGAACAGCACTGACAAAGCTGATACTTTGATTATGGCAACTAACTCCCACCAGAGCTTTATTGGAATTAAAGCAGATCAAGGGATGATTTATCTTGTGAGGTATTATACGTCACCTGAAGGGTAAGTACACTACAAGCTAGTCAATCAGCTGAAAATTGTACATGTTAATCAGAGTTATGGAGAGCAGATCCACCACGTGTCAAAAATTGTATTTGCTCCATAGTTTGGTAAGGGAATACCCTGCACTGCACCTCCCAACAGGCAAGGACCACTCTTCAGAAATATCAATATTCTACAGCAGTGCAAGTATCAGTTCCGATGCATAACTACAGATATTCTCTCTGAATTGGTAAAACAGAATTCTATCTAAAATCATGAAAACTTTGGGTAACAAACAAAACTCCCAGCCACAATACATCATCCAATTGGTTGATACCGTATAAAGGTGCTAACCAAGTAAAAAATGCATTTGTTTCTAGTTCGGGGTTGGGTGCCTAATCAGCAGTCACGGATTCCAACTTCCAATAGACCCGTGGACAAAAACAACTGTACTTTTACTGTGTCCGAATTGACTATTTATTTTAAATATTTTCCAATACAACATCACTAAGACACTTCATGAATATTGGCCAATTATTACTTTATTAGTGAGTTAACTTGCGAAATCAATGGTCTGGGTTGATTCACGTATTAACATTTTCTCATTTATTTGATAATCAATAATAGTTTAATGAGATATTATCAACCACATCATAGATAAATAAATAAATATATATATATATATATATTTGCATAGTTGTGTCTTTGTACTCATGATTTTCAAAATTATGTAATGTATGATGTGACATAAAACTCGGTTCATGTAAGGGATCACCCTTGCATGACCGGTCCCAAGCCCGGATAAAGAGGAGGGTTACGTTAGGCTTTCGACAGCCAGCATAAAACTTTGTTAGACTTGTCTAGAATGGATTCTACAAATTATGATAGGGCTTTATGAAAACAAAGAATCCATGTAGCCGACCCCATCTAGTATGAGAAAAGGCTTAGTTGTTGTAGTTGTTGTTATCATGTGACATAAGTGCAATTCGGAACAGGTGAAATCTGTACCTGAAGGGCTAATATCCAATCTTCAACTGTGCCCTTAACTGTCAACCGAGTAACAGAAACAGGGCGAGTTTGTCCAATTCTATGTGCTCTATCAATAGCCTGGTCTTCAGTTGTAGGATTCCACCAGAGATCCAGAAGAAGAACATGACAAGCAGCAACCATATTGAGACCAAGACTTGCAGCTTTCAGTGACATAATCATAACAGTGACCTGTAAAACCATGCAATGCGTGAAGTTTTTTCACTTCAAGTAGCATAGAGACATCATTTATGATGCATGCATGAGAGAATGCACTTGCACGAACTGTATTGAGGACAAAACTGGCTAGGCAAACTATTCCCAACACATCGCGGCACTATGGCCTTTGACCAAGATGGACGTCCAAAACTTTGATGAGAAAAACTAACCATGATGAAAAAGATAACTTGATCATTTGGAAGGTTTGCAGGGCACTGTCATGGTTTACCAGTGCTCTTTAGAGCGGATAGACCATGGAGTTATCCATCTCAATGTGTCAGCATGCATGTTGATCGCCACATGTACAAAGTATTGATTTTCAATAAGAAAAGTTATCATCAGACCTCAGGAAGAGTATTAAAATCCGCAAGCACAGACATGGTCCCATCCAGCCTTCGATATTGTATGCATGAATTTTCCAGGGACTCCTCAAGCAAATCCAGCATTTTGGTCCACTGGGAGAAGACAATAGCCTTCTCTGGTGCTTTTACAGCCAGGAAATCAGAAGCTTGCGAAGAACTAAATCCTTCAGAAACAGATACACATGTATTTCCCCCATGACAAATAACTCCAGGAGTGTGGCCAGTAGACCCGCTTTGCACATTGGGTTGCTGCACCACTTGCAGTGACTGTAGAATGTCAAGGGCAGCATTGATTTTTGATGATTGGCTCAAAACCCCCGTGTTGCACTCAGTCTTCTCAACAAGTTCCAGACAAGATCTATCAGAATAATTGCTCTGAAGAACCTCATCAGCAATGGGACTTGTTAGGGCAATTCTTGAGAATACTGAAGAGACACAAATTTGAGTTTTGCACTGAGACACTGGACATATGTTCTCATCACTAGATAGTCTCTCACAAATGCACTGATTGCAGAAAACATGACCGCAAATTGTTATGCTTGCGTCTTCTGGTGAATCCTGGAAGTAAATGTAGTGTTAGAAAACGGATACTACCATCTAGAAGGCTAAATGGACCACAAGAGGAGAGAAAAAAATGTTGCAATGTTCCTTCACAACCATCACTAAGAATCACCAACCTAAATCTCAGCTCTGTCAATATTTAAGCTCTTTTTCCAACTTCCCGTTGTTCTTTAGCAAGCCAACAACATTAAATCAGCATGATATTTTCCAAATTATTGTGATTTATAAACCTTTCCCCCCATTATTTACTTCAATTATAAGCTTTTCTTTTGTCTCTCACTTCCAAAATACTTTTAATTACTTTTGATATATAATAAAGTTGTTAAATATAAACCTGCTCTTTCTTGTGAATTTCATACATATTGTATACTTTGATTAGACAGAGGAGGGCTATCTTTGTGAAGGAAATCCTGAGCAGAAGTGCATTTAAAAAATAGTGCAACAGTATTGGTGACCATGACCTGTAAAACTTAAAGAAGAAGAAATACGAACATGGAATTTTAAAAAGAAGACAAAACAGGAAGATACAAGATCAAGCAATAAAAGAGTTCATACATTACAGATACCACAGAGTGACTGACAAGCTTCCAAACAATTAAGCAGTTCCTTCCGCTTTTCTTGAGGAAGCTTTTTTGCCGATTCCAAGGCAAAGTGCTGCACAGAACCAGAATCAAAACCCTTTACAAGATTAGGGTGATCACAAGCCTGCCGAAGTCGCAAAAGCATTAGCAAGATGTTCACATAATTCTGTTTCACGGTCCCAGCATCTGCATAAACCTGAAGTTAAAGAATGGAAGATAAAGTTATTGCTGAGAGAAGGATGACTTCCAAAGCTGAAAAGGAATAATTCGTAAAAGAAAAGCACAGGAATAGCGAACATCCAAATATATTTCTTTCAGAAGTTTCTGCCTTGAATGTAGGGACAGAAGGAAACAAAAACAGCAAAAGGTTCAAGAATGTTAAATTTGAAAAGAGGGAAAAAATTCAGAAATCAACCAACGGCCTTATACAAGTTCTGACCAGAGTTTGCTAAACATGGACCATTTATCCTGAGATGAATCTTTCTAAATAAGTTCCAAAAGTTTTCCATATCATATTAAATTAAATTATATAAGAAAAGTAGAGAAAGTGAATCAGCTTTTACAAAGTTAATTAAACTACATTTATATAGCAGCTGGTAATGGTCCAGCTGCCATAAAGCAGATGCAGCTACAGACCTGAGTTACCTAACAGCAACAGCCTACAACTTTTGCTGTTACAACAGCAAGCCGAAGGGGGCTAACAGCAAGATTAATAGTATTTAAGCTACAGCTGTAAATATAGATTTTTTATGTAAAAGCAAAATCTTGTACATGTCATTTTAAAAGTAAACATTTTATAATATTTGTGCAATATGATGTGTGCACATCGATACAGACTGGCACCCTGATACTTGAGAACAAGTGGATACGAACGTATGGTATGACATTTACAATATTGCTCTAAAGTCTCAACAATGCATGTAAAAGTTGACTCCAAGATTTTTGCACATGGAGATCACATCCATATGGTCAGTGTTTTCAAAAAGAATCTGGACTGCATTTTTCAGTTGGAATGGAACTCAAGTACACTATCTTTCCCATAAATAAATAGATACATATATATAGAACATGCTATATGCTAGCATGATTACATGCTAGCGTATCCAAGTTAATCTCATGCATCCAATCTATGAGATGGATGGTTGAGATTTAAATACAAAAAGCAAAGAGTACAAGTACTAAATCAAGTACAACTACAAAACAAGATGTTCTAACTAACACATCTGTGACAAGCAATGTTTGTATAGTAAAGCAACAGTAAAACAAGCAGTTTTACTATGATACTAAGTATAGAGTGATAGTACATTAATGTATGCAAATAGGTGATGGTGATGAAAAAGAGGATATTATGGAATATCTGCCCATATAAGAAAATGTCATAATGAGATTATTGGTATGATACTGATAGAAGATAATTAAGAGACATAATTAAGGTGGTTTGGCATGTCCAGTTCCAGTTGGCCAGAATCAACAAGTTATGAAGCAGTTTTGGTTCCAGTCCAACAACCGACAAGTTCTGATTAGCACCTCCAGTTTATATCAATTAATGTAAAAGAAGAAAACAAACAAAAGATTTGAATCTTAAGCCCAAAGATTTGAATTTTGAGCCCTGAATCCCGGATTGTGCCAGACGGGTCACACTTCGTCAATTTAAGACTGGTCCGACGCACTGAAGTAAGTGAATTAGTAAGTCATTACTGACCAATCAGACTATACGTATATTGTATATGTTATAAATATCATTTTATGATTGTTTGCAGACCGCACTCAATCTGTGCATAATATTGGCATACATATATGATCTGATAATATATATTAAATCTGATACTATAATTACTTAATTGGATTTTGACAGGTTAGTTTAAGTGCCAGACCTAGATTTCTTTTCATGATACAAACTATAAATGTGTACTTTTCTTTTGGGCACAAGTATATATGTACTTCCTAGATTTCATTAAACTATTGCCAGCGGTTCAAATTCTTGTGTTCCTGTTGAAGCCAAAACAACAGTCCCAAACAGCCTAAATTGATTCTGATTCTGGATCCCTTGGAACTGCAACCAAATATTCAGCCGGTTCTAATTCAAACCCCTGGTCCAGTTAAGAACTGGGCGTATCTAGTTTGGACATTCTAGTTGAAGGAGTAAGAATTAGACAACAAACATTTTTAAATAGGTAGTGGAAGGCCTACAGAGTGTTTGAAGGGAATAATAAGACATAACCTTGTTTTTCTTTTTTCGGAGCTATGTACTAACATGGCACACAATAGTCAAATAAAGCACAACGGCAACTGAGCATCTATGTAGCTGATCATACATGGAATAAGTTTTGGCTTTGGTATCTTGATTATTGTAAAGTTCCTTATGAAATCTATAGCTTTATGATACAATTTAATTAAAAAACTAGAAGTCTATGCATGGGCCTGATTTTATTGGCAAGAAACACATTTTACCACCTCAGAAACAATACCTTCAGATTATAATCTTTATCAGGCTTAACTTGGCATGCATAGATAAATAAATACATAAATAAATAGATATATATACACAGAGAGATGATATAGTGAGAATGAGAGAGAACCATGTAGTTATACTATATTTCATAATCCTATAACAAAGTCGTCGAGAATGAATTACAAGCTAAATCTCTACATATGTTGAAGACATAGCTAACTTAGAACCAATAATTACAATAAAGTATATTAACACCGGACATCTTTTGTTCATCAGCATTCAGTACACATTGAGTGGCTACATCCAAAGTACTCCAGTGCACCAATTTTGGTATGGTTGGTGTTTGACATGGGTGAGAGGATGCAGAAGTTCTAAGTTGTTTAACAAACATGTCCAACTGCCTTTAGCTTGTCCCCGGAAAACCCACATTATTATGCTTCATATCCCTCTGGATGCACTCACACAGATTAGAAAGAATCAAATGAAAAGCTTCCAGGTGACAGGAATAAGCGATTCAGTGACCAGAAAAACTTAGGAAAGGGTAAGAGATCCTCACATGCTAGAAAAGAAAGAGAAGATCGAACCACTTCAAAAAATATTTTTCAAATATCTAAAGTTTGCATCAAGAAAACAAGATAAGTTCAAGACTTCACCTTTTGTACGGTGAAGCATAATTGTTTGCAATACAGCTTGCAGCTTCTTATATCCATTAGCTGGATTCCTAGTGATTGGGTTCTTTATCATACTACAGAAGGACTTGTAGGCAGCATATGGGTCATATCTAAGAAAACGGAAGTAGCTGTACAGATCATCAATAGCATTATGGATAGGTGTGCCTGACAAACACCACCTCCTTTTTGCTCGAAGACCCCAGCAAGCACGTGCAACTTGTGTTCTGTGATTTTTTATGCTTTGAGCTTCATCTAAGACCACTCTGAACCACCCGACTCTTGCCAATGGACGAGAAAATGATTCAGATGATGAGCCATCAGCTACCATTTTGTTCATCTTATTTTTCTTCTCATTTGGAGGTTGCTTCCTTTTTTTGCTAGTAGATAACTCCACAGAGAAACCTTGACCATCACTGTTTCTTTTTCCACCATCTTGGTCGACAAGTGGTTGTTTTGGTACTTCCATGCTTACAATAGAATACATGGTAAGAACCACATCATATTTAGCAAGCTCACTGGGATCTCTTGTCCTATTGCTTCCATGGTATGTAAGAACTGAAACCTTAGCTTTGTCTGTAACTTTATTTTGGAGTTCTTCAGCCCATTGTCGAAGGACACTTGTTGGACATACTACCAGCGTTCCAGCAGCAGGCCTCCCCTTACAGGCTGAGATACTGCTTTCTCTTTTCAATTGCAAATCTGGATTTGGGCTAACAACTTCAGAACTCCCAATCAACTTCATTCCATCAGGTTGAACACATTCATCATCTTCATCCAAATCCAGAGGTTCAGGCTTAATATCAACCATGGCCTCAGAATTTGATTTGGAAGATGGAGACTTCTCCATTAGTATGAGAGCAATCGTAGATACTGTTTTGCCAAGCCCCTGTCCAAGACTACCCATGTAAGTCTGGAAAACTTGAAACACTTGTCTCCAGCTTCTAGATAGTGGAAAACACATAAATGAAAAAGGACCATTGGCAAGATAAACAACCTGATCATCTGCAAGAATACCACCAGAGCAATGCAAACTACCAGTTTCTTTCTGCAACATCCATGACAAGGCTATCCGCTATATGTAAAAAGGCTTAATCAGCCGTAAGCAATTAGAGATGCCTTAACAGTATCCCAAAATTAACTTTAGGAAAAACTCACCTGATGCCTCAGGAGAGGCACTGCTAGAACTCCATCTGGGGGACTGGTTTCTTTCTTTGGCTGTGAAAGATCCTGTAACAAAACTAAAATTTCCTTACTATATATATCTTACCACCTTTACATCTACCGGCATCAAAAATACTGCAAGATCCATGATGCTTTGCTACTTAGGTAACTGATTTGTCCTAGTGAAAAGGTTGATACTTAAAATCAGATTTTCAGTTCTTTATGTTAATATTAGCCTCAAAAAAGGCATTAGAGTTAAAGGTCCTTTTGGAAACTAATTTGTCCTTCTATGTCCTACGAACCCCTATCTCAAAATGATTTCTTTGAGTAACCAACTTCAACTGCAACAACCTATGCCAGGAAGGGAGGAAAAAAGACTGGCCTAACAGGTAAAGCCACCTCACTGCCTAGTCGTGCAAACCAGGATGTCCAGTTTCTAAAAATTGAGCAGTTCCCAGGACAGCGAGAAATTCATCGCACAATAGGAATTAAGCAAGACTAACACTAAACATTTCACATCAGAACCACAGAAATTAACCAACACCAAAGTAGAAGGGAACAGTAATAACTTTGTCAAGTTATATAATTCCTCAATGGCAAACGCTTAACTTTATATTATGCGCATCCGCACATGTACGTGGGAGTATACAGAAAGAACCTCATATAAACCCAACACACTAAAATAATGACTCATAAAAAAGGACATGTGTTTCATAATGTCTTCTATTGTCAAAAAGGAACATGGCTATATGGCAGGCGCACATGACATCCATTTGCAGTTCTTTTTGCGAGACAGGCCAGCATGACACAGTTATTAATATTTTATTGAAAAAAACATTTTGTATACTTTAACATATATAAATATATCTTTACCAAAAATGTTATATGATTTATTTAGATACTGATAAAATATACGGCTGTCTGAGTTTAAGGTGTGTTTGCTCATGTCACATAGAACGCACCACCCAATTGGCTTGTCCCTGTAACGTGGAGTTTTTCCATGATCCTCGATAATATATTAATTGTAACACCTATTCATGTAGAAAAAGGAAGGCAGTGATTACCTGCAAGGCCAACCTGTAAGTCAACCTTTCATCATATGTTCTCACTCTTTCCTCTCCTATCCCTATCAAATGGAGAGAATCACCAAGGACAGGTGGTTGAGAAGTGGCATAGATGTTTTTCTGCAATGATGCTATATGTGGCTGATGTCTTTGGTCACTTGCTTCCTCAACAATATAGACGTCAGTGTCATCCTCCATATGTGAACTACTTCCAGGGGAACCTATGTGCTTAATCCATCAGCATTCTCAACAAAGTGACAGCACCAAAAGCATTCTCTAGCTTATATTCTAAACAAATTATATAACAGCTCTTACTGTTACTCTGCATCGAAGGAGCATTTTTCTCAACCGATATTCCTGATGTTTCTCTAACAAAATATTCATCAGCAATGGCTTTCACTTTCACTTTTAAAAGAAACCTGCAACATTAATCATTAGACTTTTTTCCCTTCATACTGGTGCATTGGCTAATATACACTTAATGCAACATGCCTTGAAGTTACACGGCATAGTAGCTTCAAGGGTTTATAACATGACTACCCATTATTACCTCCCTCTGACTTTCTAACAAACTTACCTTCTCTTCTAGATCAAAAACACTTTAAACTTCTAAAATAAGAATGTAACCAGTACACTTACGTTTTCAGTATTTGGAAAGTTTTTTTAGGCTTCATTTGTGAAAGTTTTTTTATATTCAGCAGTTGAACCTAAAACCCATTGAGGACTGAAGTCTCCAGCAGATTTGTGAACCACCCCATATCCAGCATTCCTGGTTTCCAGCTTGATGTCATCATCACTATGTGAATGGGTTAGATCCACCAAGCACCCAGAGTCAGACATAAGCTCAATGTCTTCTGCATCAAAGTTAGAACTACAAACACAATTTGATGATCCACCGTATAGATGAGTATCAGCTCTAGCAGATGTACTAGGAAAGACACAAGGCTCCATCTCAATCCTAGTATACTTGCCTTGATCCGAACAAGACAAAGAGAGCCAATTAGATTTCTGATCTACAAGATCACCAGTGACTAAAGGCTTCATATCCTCCTGCTGTGGTATGTCCAGCACTCCTCCTTCGTACGTTTGGTCTGTGAATGGATCAACAGGCCTAAAGTAGTTGTCCGAAGATTCAAAGAAGACTGAAGGTTTCTGATATACCTCTAGTGTTTCATTTAGTGTCTCGTCTTCATTCATTGACCCAATATATACATTCTCACATTTGTCCACATCATCCAAAGGCAGGAAAGAGTATTCCATCTCATTCTGGCTTCCATGAACTGGGAATTCCAAGTTATTTGAAGGAGACTGTGGACCAAATCCCGGTTGACCAATTTCTGAGGAAAGGGGCCAGGAATGTTGCTGGTGGATGCCTGAAAATTAGTTTCCACATGGAAAATAAAAGTACACAAGTCCAGGTTCAATAAAAGACCCTGCTTGAAGTGAAAAATCCGAATAAATAAGCAATCTATATGAAAGATCAACTAGATTACCATCTTGAAAACTAGATGGATTCTCAGAGAACACAGGAAGAGCAAATTCATTTGAGTATCTCTTTGGTATTTTGTCTTCAGTACCCTGTTCAAAACGCAACCATTAATAAATTTAAACTCCAGAAAAGAAGAATGTTCAGTACCATCTGTCTAATTAAGGAGGTACTTAGATGCACCAATTAGAGGGTATATTTTCTTGAAGACACCACAAAGACATGTTAGCATGTTCAACTGAAAGAACCACACCCAAACTTCCAATTTCCCGATGGTGCAATTGGAAACCTCGAACAGGCAAAGTGGCACCTGGAGTAGATATATCCATTCTTATGTCTGTAGTTTATGCATGAGTTATGCAAATGTAGTATAGAATTGTTTAGAGTGTCTATAAAAAGAGTAAGCGGAAGAAAACAGAGAGCAAACATGCAAGGCAAAAAGAGAGTACTTAGAATAATCATTACTCAACATTAATTGTAAACTTCAGATCATTAATCATAATAACAGAATTTCCTCAGCACAGCAGAAATTTTGACCTTCATTCAGGCATCCACAAAGGTAACATGTAAAGGATCCATTCAAATGATTTAAATTATATTCCAACCCAGACAGGATAAATTATGCTGAGAAGCAAAGTTAGAGACTAGAACCACAGTAACCATTATGAAACAAGCAGGATACATTTAAAGCTAACCGTTATGATCATCATCTCTTGATCAATATCAGCGGCAAGTATTCAATATATAAGCACGTCATTTGCTATTGATCGTTGTGCATGTAAACACATTGATAGCAACAGTATATCTTACTGTTCATGCCATTATGGCACTCCTTTTTTAGAAAGGATCTGACGTTCCACAAGAATATATCCCTCTGATTTGGGCAATAGAATCACATGCAACTTCTACTAGAATGTAATTAATGGCAGTGCAACATGACAACCATACTTATCAAAGCACCTGAAATCCAACAACTTCCTTCAAAATCAAAAGATTCAGTTGCCGGTAGAACACAAAACGATTGCAAGATGTATTCCTTTCAGATCCAGCAATTAATAATTGATTTTTCACATTCGAGGATTGCTAGTAGTTCAACCATAAATACCCAATAGAAATTAAATGTCAAAATTTTCAATAAATAACACTCCTCAGCCAAAACGCCTCCACAATTCTGTTCTTAGAAACAAGATTAGAAACTCAACAATTATACAGCTTCCCTGCAAGAAACCCATCCAAGCAAGTCCATAACGACCAACAATTCAAACACATAAATAAACCCAAGCAATCGAGACGATAAACAAGAAATCCACCAAAACCAACAAATTTAGCAAGGGAAACAACTGAATTATCGTACCGGCGGACCATCCGGCGCCTGGCCCTCGTTCAGGATATCGTAAAATATATCCGTGCTTATGGAGAACTTATCCGACTCGTCGAACCCATCGCCGGCGCCGAGAAGCCCCGCAGTGTCCGCCCACAAATTAAAATTGCTCTGTCGTCAGACACCAACATCCGCAATTACCATGAACGAACTTTACGAGCAACCCCCAACGCCCGGTACCGCCGTTTACCGACAATCGAGAACAAGCCACAATTTGCGAAACAAAAGAGCAACACGACTACCAATACCTTACGAATGAAAGAGCTCGAAAATCAAACAGGTAACGAAGAGAAAGGAAAGCAGAGGACAGGGGAACGCAGGAAGAAAAGAGGAAGGTTTCAAATGGGCGCTTTCGATGCGTGGAGAAGACCAGAGAGAGTCTCGGGGTGTTGATTCGTTTTAAATAGAGAAGAAGGTGCTGGATGCGGGGCGAGATGGGTATAAGGATCGAGGGAGCTGGTGTCCGCATCGCAGTGTAGAGATATGTGTGTGTGTGTGTGTGTGTGTGTGTGTGCGCGCGTGTGAGGGGAGGGGGCGGGTGAGAGGGGATTTCAACGTAATCGATCCAATTTGCATGAGAAAGCGTAAATTGGGTTCCTCTGAGTTTGTTATATCACACGATGCATTGCACGTGTTTGAAACCTATATATATAGTTTAGTATATATATATACATATACATATATATATATATATATATAAAGTGATTGGATGATGCTCACCTCTCCATAGTTGTTTCCATCCTTTACTTTTAAGAACTTAAGTGTAATAAAGGTATTTTTATATTTTTTCAAATATTTTACATATTTTAAATGACACTTATGCTCCAAAAATAAAGGAATGGCATCAATATACAATGTGAGAGGTGAGCATCATCCAATCACTTTATATATATACATACATATACATATACATATAAAGTGATTGGATGATGCTCACCTCTCCATAGTTGTTTCCATCCTTTACTTTTAAGAACTTAAGTGTAATAAAGGTATTTTTATATTATTTCAAATACTTTACATATTTTAAATGACACTTATGCTCCAAAAATAAAGGAATGGCATCAATATACAATGTGAGAGGTGAGCATCATCCAATCACTTTATATATATAAACATAAAGAGAGAACATAGTAAATAAGCACACCTATTTGTACTCAAATATTCTTAAAGAACTCAACCATTTAATCATTGTGATCAATGGTTAATGGTTAGGTTCTAATAAAAAAGGTAAAAATTATTATTGTACTTTTGTAGGATATATTTAATGAACCTCATATTATTTTGTTTTTTATTAAAATCTCAATCATTAATCTTAATAATTCAACGGTTGAGACTTTTAAGCGGATAAGTGTATGTATGAACTATTCTCTCTCTCTCTCTCTCTCTCTCTCTCTCTCTCTCTCTCTCTCTTCTCTCTCTCTCTCTCTCTCTCTCTCTCTCTCTCTCTCTCTATATATATATATATATATATATATATATATATATATATATATATATATATATATATATATATACTTAAATGTGTGCATGCTTGTGTATAAGTCTCCTGTTGGCATGCATGAATGTCGAGGTTGGCATGCTTATACCCGTTCAACAGAACATTCCTATACCCGTTCTTCATTGTTTTCATGCATGAATGTAGTATGAGTGCCCTTTATATTTTCTTTAAATACCTTTAAGACTTTTGGTGATCATGAGATATGCGATGGAGATCCTCTACTCCCCACTTTAAATGGGATGGACTTGAAGGTTGAGGACGAGGGGGCGAGGGTATGAACGGAACCGGAGGTCTCCGCTCCATGAACCCATCCAAGCATCTCAAGCAAAATTTAGTTGTGCAGCGATCTTTATCCGATTCTTTTTGTAACAGGGTTCTTAAGGGTATATGGGGACCTCATGCAATTCAACCCGAGTAACACGCGTATGGAAAACCCAAATATCTTTGACCAAAGTACAAGGCAAGTATGGGCTTACAAGTACCCAAGTCGCGCCCAACCAAACTACACATGCAGGTATATACATTCAATGTAGAATGTGTTGGGTTATATATTTATGTATAAAAAACACGGGTATTAGCTGGTTTTACTAGGTTTCACTTCATGGAAAACCCGAATATCTTTGACCCAAAGTACATGTCAAGTATAGGATTACAAGTACCCGAGTTGTCCCCACCGGAACCACACATATGCATGTATATTATATTTAGTGTAGAATATGTTGTGCCATACATATTTACATATATATATATATATATATATATATATATATATATATATATATATATATATATATATATATATATATATATATATATATATATATATATATACATGTGTATAGAGAGAGAGAGAGAGAGAGAGCACGGCTATGAGCTGATTTTACTAAATTGGACTCCACGAAAACCCGAATAACCAAAGTAGAGGGCAAGTATAGGATTACAAGTACCCGCTTTTGCCCAACCAAAACACACGCATGTACATTAGAAATCAAATGTAGAATATGTTGGGGTATATTATATATATGAAATCCAACTATACTCATGTAAAGGATCACCCTTCCATGATTGATTCCAAGCTTTCTTACAACCAGCATAAAATTTGTGAGATTTATCTAGATTCTAGATATTATAAGTATTGTGTTGAAGTGTGACACATTGTAGAACACGAATACAGTGAAAAGTAAGGAAGAACCTTTACATCTTCACCCACATGTCATGAACCAATTATTCAAAGGATTCTCACCTCATGAACATGTGTAGATAAAGAAGTTAGTCCAACCACATTGCCACCATAATGTGGTGAATAAATTGCAATGAGGGTCTTTACATTTTCAATATGAATGGATGAAGAAGGATAAGAAAAGTAATCCTAGATAATAAGATTTATATTGGTACGTGAAATATGAGATTGACAAGCTAATGAGTAATATATACTATGATTAGGAGAAAGATTTGCAATCTGTATTTACAAGAGAAAAAACAAAAGAGATTGAGAACATGAGTTTTAAATGATGATATCGAGAAAAACAAAAGGCTCAAAATATGAGATTGACAGGCTCAAAATATCTTCGAAATTAGTATTAGGAGTAGAGGCTTATAATTTACGCTTATGCATCCCAAGTAGATTTGGAAGATAGCGCAAAGAAGATATTTCAAAGAGAATTAGATTAGGTAATTCAAAAGATTTCACAAAGAGATATGATTTATTTAGTAGAAGATTTAAACGAACATGTCGATAAAGAGGTATTATGATATCAAGGCATTCATGGAAACTATGGATTTGAAAATTTAAATGAAAAAGATTAAGACATTTTAAATTTTGCTATTGTATATATCTCTTTTTAAATAATATGATTTTTTTAAAATGAGATAAATATTTAATTACTTATAAGAGTGACTTGTTACAAACACAAATTAATTATTTTTCTTATAGGAGAAAAGACCGATCATGTTCGAAGGATTGGAAGATAATTCTAGTAGAAAACTTAATTACCCACCATCAACTTTTAATTATAGATTTGTAGGGATGAAAGTAAATAAAAGAGGCAAAGTGTACATAGAGATATTCAAACTAAATTATGGAATCTCAAAAATAAGAAAAACGTTATGTTTAAATATAAAGTTCTTAAAGGAGAGGTTTAGAATTATAATTTAAGCACAACTTCTAATAGGTGAAATAATGTGGTTAAGCACATTAGGAAAGTGACAAAAGATGTATTAAGTGAATCTAAGAGAGGTATACCGGCACAAAGGAAAGTTTGGTGTTAGAGTGAAGTAATGCAAGATATGATCAAGGAGAAGATAACATGTTACAAATTGCATTATACCAATAAGACTAATGAAACTTGAGAGGCTTATAAAAAGTAAAGAAAAAGCGAAAATGACTATTAATTAATCAAAAGATAAAATTTATGAGGATTTATATAAAAAGCTCAACCCAAAAGAAGTGAAAGAGTTATTTTGGAATTGTTAAGGCTAGAGATAAGAAAACTAAGGATCTTACTTTTTGTTTGATGTATGTGGATAAGAAGATTCTAGTGAAAAGTGATAAAAAATAAATAAATAATATTTTTATAAACTTTTTAACAAAATATAAGTGTTAATATTAGCTTAGGATAAGAAACCAAATTAAAAGAGTATATATATCATAATTTCTATCGACATATTCAAAAGAATAAAGTCAAATAAGCTCTTAAACTTATGAAGGTTAGTAAATCTATAGGACCAAACAATATTCTTATAGAAGTATAAAAATCTTACAAGAGATGGGTATTACTTAGCATATAAAATTATTTAATAAAATATTTTTAAAAAATATCTTAAGAATAGAGGAAGAGTATAGTTATACATATACAAGAATAATAGAGACATTCAAAATTATGCAAATTATCAATATATCAAGTTAATGAACCATATTGAAGGTAAATTGAGACAAATATCGAGTAAACATATAACTAATTTAGATTCATGCCATGAAGATCACTATTCATCTATTGAGAAGTCTTATGGAATATTTTAGAGAAAAAAGAAGAACCTTTACATGATATTTATTGATCTAGAAAAATCTTAGAATAGAATGTTAAGAGATATTCTTTGGAGAACTTTGGAAAAGAGAGATATTCATTAATATACATCAATGTTATAATAGACATGTATGACAATACATAAACGTATGTTATAATAGACATGTATGAAAAATTAAGATTGACACTCATTGTATCTCTTGTAAGAAAATTTTAAAATATCTAGGATCGATTTTTCAGGTGATGAAAAATTGATTGAGATTTTATACATAAAATTAATGCACGTTGGTTAACAATTAATGAAGAGGTGTATCAAGTATTTTATGACAAGAAGATACTATAAAGTTAAAAGATAAATATTAGAGCAACAATTCGACCCACTATGCTTTATAATTTTGATGTTGGGCAATTAATTAGCAATATTTACAAAAGATGTCTGTGGTAGAAATGAAGATGATGAGATGGATGAGTGATCACACAAGAAAAGATCGTGTATATAATGAGGTTATTAGAAACAAATTGAGAGTGACATCAATAGATAACTAAATAAGAAAAAAATCATTTAAGATAGTTCAAGTACTAAAAAAATGATAAAAGGAAGGTATAAAAACTAGATTGTTAAAATGTTAAGAGAGGAAGAAGAAGACCACAAAAGTGTTGGAAGGAAACAATAAAGATAGATTTAGCTTATGTTGCGTTAACTGTTAGCATGACATATGATTGAGCTTTATGAAAACAAAAAATCTATGTAGCTGACCCATCTAATAAGGAAAAGGCTTAGTTGTTATATATATATATATATATATATATATATATATATATATGTGAAATCCATAATTAGTGCATGATGTGTGAGTAATGCACCAGTCTAAGAAGAGAAATTGAATTTAAAATAACAAAAGTACATGTATATTTTTGTTTTTCAAATTTAAATATGAACCGTCCGATAAAAAATCTCAGATTTGATGTATTATTAACTCATGGTGCACCAATCCGGCCTTTATATATATAGATATAGATATATATTTGGAGAGAGAGCATGTATTTGATCCATGCGCTGTGTGATTGGCTATTGGAGGGCAAAGGGGTTGGGCTTTTTTCCCCATAATTATGGCAGGTAGAGGTCAGAAGTTTTCAGGTTTAGGTCAGCATATATGGGTTGGCCGTTCCCACCCCCATTTTAGGGGTTCCGGCTAATCCCATCCTGCCAATCAAGAAAAAAGCTCTTACCCAAGAACTTGCCCCCAGCTCCTAGAATAATCTAACATGTGATCTGATATACCAATGTTATGCACCCGAACATGTGATCATCAAGTTGACATTGTGCACATCATTTATTATTTTAATTATGTTCAATCAAACTAATATCTTCATTAAAAAAACTGATGTTTATGTATTAAAAATATGAAAGAAAATCCATTTATAAAGGGCATAACATACAGAATATTATATACTATTTACGTAAGCACGATTTTTACCAATATGCCAGTGTCTTAGGCTTTGCATCGATCTTGTTTTTCCAAAATTAGCTACCAAGACACCATGATCGGCTATTGAATAAATTGAAAACCTAAAATTTCCAATGAGAAAATATCCATCGGTGCACGTTCAAGCATTCCATAGTCCGGATTAAACATGATCGGTTCCTTATCGGCCAGGCAGTTCCAACCAAAACCAAAGCGGGCCAATAACCGGTTGAAACCAAAACTGGTAAAACCGGAACTGAGGACCACCCAGTTCAGTTTCAGTCTCACCTTTTAGAAAATTGGAATTGATGGTTCCAAGTTTCGGGCTAACCGGAATCGAACATGTCTAGTTTGCATTGTTCGCTCTCTTTAAATAGAGTTATCATCAAAGCTAAAACCAAATCCTTATTTCGCTAAATGGACTCCTCTACTCAGATTATTAGTTGCATTTTGTTGTATATTTTCCTTTCAATTATGGGTCTGACTCGCTTGGGTTCGAACCGGTTCCTAACCTGATTGGATTATAGTTAGAATTGCAAGGCTAGATCCGAGTCGGTTCCAAACAATCCGGTGAGACCGAAACTGAACCGAGTGGTATCTGGTTTTGGGTTTGATTTGGCCCGCTCAGATTCCAATGGGTTCCTAGCCTAGTTGGATTATAGTGAGAATCGCAGAGTTGGTTCCAATTGACCGTATCTTCAACCACCAAGATTATTTCTCTGTTAATCTCGTCAAGGATAACAATCGTTTTGGTCGCTGTCATTTTGTGCATATATTGACATAACGTTATATCTTGGAGCACTACGGTCTTACCGCTACTCCAAATTAATTTAATATTATTTTTAAAAATGCAGATCTTGAGAAGGTTTTCCATAAGAGCATACCAAGAAATTTGATATAAGTGACCCTTTATCTCCTCTACTTATTAAGAAGGGTGATTTGCAAGGTTTGGGTGCAATGAGGAGGCTGAAGCCTCATGCAGACCCCGGGTATTGAACTCATGGCATTAAACTAGTGAGTAGACCCCCTAGCCAGGTGACACACATCGCTGTAAACGTTAATCGGATTGATAAGTAAGAGCCAAGCTCAACGCAAAGAAAAAAAAGGATTATATGAATTGGATGCCTAAGTCAATGACTTTTGATAGGAAAGTTCAGGCCAAACAGACCCACACCAGATGCTTACGCCCGGGTATCGAACTCATGACCTTCAACATCAAGTTTTTTGAGCCGAACCCCCAGCTAGAGGAACTGTAGCTCGTGCTAAAATCCATGACTTTTCATAATATCAACGGTTTTGCTCTTTTATAAGAAACTGATTGGGGTTTCATAGTCAACATGCGTGATTAACTGCTTTGGAAGAAATGTAATTGCCGTAAATTAAAAGACTATTCAGCCAATGTGAGTTCTTATTTGAACTAGCCACATTAGTTGTTTGTTTGCGCACCTGACAAGCTGGGTTAGCCTAGACATGTCTGGTTTCGGGTTGTCTGGAGCTTGGAATCGGAATCAAACTGCTCGAGTTTGTGTTAACAGGCGTTGAAGAATATATATATATAGGCGGTTTGGAACTGTCAGTTTCAGTTCTGGTTTTAGAGTCGGTTTCTGGATACTATGAACCATAACTGAACCGAGGGTTCCCAGTTCCGGTTTGCCCGATTCTGATTATTGCAGGTGGTCGGTTCCGGTTAGAACAGACCTGCCAGATCTGAACCGGCCATGTCTAGGTTAGCCAGGCCTTTGCTTGATGAGCGAATTTAGGCATCGAAGTTGTGCCTTTGCATTGAGGATTCTTTTTTTTTGTCGAATCCTGGTTAGAGAGAGAGCTCGGGCTCCTTGTGCCAAAGTGTCTAATTTCATAGAGCATGTCAAATTTCAGTTTATTCGATAAATATGATAGAATGTTCGCTCACTGTAAATCAATCTTTAGTGTACTTGTTCCACTAACACAGTAGGAAAGAGGGAAGCCTTTTCGAGATCCCACTCCTACCCATGATCCAATTCAATTGGCTGATGGTTCAAATGCCCCCTCCTATAATAAGGGAAAGGGAGTATCAAAACCACTTTCTTTATCTTCTGTTCTTCATCTAGGTTTTGTGTTGTGTTAGTGGGCGCCACTCAAATCCTGTGAACTTTCTTCGTGTGATCCCTAACCAAAGATTGAAACTGTTCTGTAACCGCTACTACCGCCGTGTGGGTAGTTGGCGAGCTTACTCATTGAACCAGTTGGAGGATCTGAGGACGGAGAGCGATGAGTAAGGATGTCGTGGTAATGAGAAAGGAGGTCTTTACGTTCTTGAAGATCCTCTAGTGGTGTCTTCCATGAGTATTTCTTCCTCTAAGAGAGTCAGGAAGAATATGTTATTGTGGCATGACAAACTTGTCATTTACCTGTGTCAAGGTTGAAAGATGTGCCTAGTGTTATTAAAGGAGTTGATAGGTTTTTTTTTCCAATGTTTTGTATGTAGCCGCCACTACCTGCTACCCGCTACTGTAAGGCGGTCCCATGTGGCGGTAGCGGGTAGCAGTATAGTCATGTAATACACTATAGCGGAACTACTATAAGCTCCCAAAGGGCGGTAGTATTATTGGTTGCATCAAGGTAGCTTACTGCACTGTGGGAGAGTTACAGTAGCTCCTCCTGCTTGCTCCCCTTAAGTGTGTCACTCCTCTCCTCTCCTCTCGCGGTGCCAAGCAATTTATCCACCTGGCGGCCCCGTGGGTGCTTTATAATAGCAAAGCCTTGCATCACTCTTCTCTTCTCCTCTCGCTCTCACATGGTAGTGCCTTCCAACCTATAATGTTAGTGGAGCGGATTACCTTTTGTCTTAGTGGGTCTTACTTACACTATAGGGGGCCTTTTGTGTGTCTGTGGTGGCATATGATCGCTCCAAAAGCAAAGCCTTAATGCTCCCTCTGACACTCCCAAGGTACCCGCTAACACGGTCTTATACTATAGGTACGAAAGATTGAGGGTAACAAAGAAATGAAGGGTTGAGCATAGCTATTAACTGAACTAAATGTAGTGAAGCAATGTTACTAGTTGTGCACCTACAAATGAGTCACCCCTTTTATTCTATAGTTGTAAGCCCACTAACATTGTTAGGTAAGCTATATCCCATGGTCCGATAGCCGGTAGCAATGGAGGCTTCTTTCGCAAGGCTGAACTTACTCCTCCCACGGGCAGTAGCCGGTGGACCAAGCTCAGCGGATGGAAATCCAACTCTCTCTTGCTGGAAGAATTATCCTCACAAGAGTTGTCATAAATAATATGACAGGTTATCAAATGCAGCATGAGAAAGTTCCCCTGACAGTGGTAAGAGACAAAAAAACTAGAAAAAAAAACTTGATTTGGAGAGAGGAGATGAATAGAAGAAAATGGCATGCGATCTGATGGAGTAGAGTATGTTTGCCCAAGGCCATGGGAGGAGTTGGAATCCGAAGAGTGGAATTGATGAAACAAGCATTTATGATGAAGGTGGCGTGGAGGGTGGTTACAAGAGATACAGAGTTATGGGTTAAGTTAAAGTGTTGAAGAGTAACTTATAGCTAGTAGAGGGGTTGTACTTAAGAAGAGAATGTGTAGTGAAGTCACGAGACTCGAAACTTTGGAAGGACCCCGCCCCCTTACTGTAAGGGCAGATAATGGCGAAGAAATGGCTATGGGAAATAGGAAATGGGAAAGACATCCGTTTTTTGAAGGATCATTGGGTTAAAGGGGAGGGCATCCTTGCATAGTACAATAGCCGTGAGCATTCTATAATACATCACGAGCTATGGGTGAGAGCCTACAAGTGAAAGGCAGATGGAGGGATATGCTTAAGCTACAACCTTTAGCGAAACAGGAGGTTCTTCTTCAATTTCATGCTTTGTTGCCCCTAAACACCAAAAAGGAGGAAGTGAGAGGCCAACCAGCCTGCCATCACCACTATACTGGCCTTTTACGAAGAATGGTGAATTTATTGTTGCGAATGCTTATAGCTCTTTATTGGCAGTTAGTGTAGAACAGGGAATTGAGGTCTGGGGTAAAGTGTGGAAGCGTAACGGAACAAGTGAGGGTGTTTATGTGGTTGGTGACTCACGAGCAACTTTTGACAAAGAAGGTGCAACGGAGGTGGAAGAGGGTTGAAGGAAGATGAGATTTAGGGTTGTGGAGAGTTGGAAGAGACTACAATATTGAAAAGCTGAGGTGGCCATTCTTAGCAACTTTATCATAGAAACGGCTAGACTGGCCATCCAACCACTATTTGTTGTAGAGGTTATAGAATGGGGCGTAACAACCATAACAATCCATCGATTACGGAGCTACAGTACAACCGACCGGATAAGGGCTCCAAAAGAGGAAAGCTCAATAGGGAATCTGATGAGATTTGGAGCAGGCGTTGCTCTATAAATAAAGAGCAACGCACAGTACAACACATGAAAAAAATAAGAAAGAAAAAATCCTCTCAAGAGAAAACCTATTGCAAGGAAACCTCAAAACATAAACATTCATACATGTTCTTTAAGATCGACCGAGCTACAGTTGTGTAGAAAGTAAGGTGGCTGAATACCACCTCGAAAAGTTATAGAGAATGCTTATCGGAGTTCAACATTGATATCAGGGCCTTGTTCATCCTGCAAAACAGGTACACATTTATTTTTTGCATAAAAGGAAGAAGAAGAAAAAAAACATATATACAAAAAAGAAAGGGAAGAGAACACCCTTAGCCGGAATACTATCGAGAACCACAATTTGTGACCTAAGACAGTTATAAAGCAAATTGGCCAAAATAGCCAAAAGGGAAAACCCATGCAATCAGAAGGCCACCCAAAGGCAAAGTGCTTGGCGGCCTAAGACCAGCCGAAAGGGAAAACCCAAAGATCCAAAAGAAACAAACAAAGGCAAACCTTGGCGTCCTGTGGCCAGCCGAAAGAGAAGAGTCAGGCAACCAGAGGGTCAGTGAGAGGCAAAGACCATGGCGGCCTCATGACAGCTAAAGGGAAAAAAACCGACAGCCGCAGGCCAACTAGAGGGAAAACCTAGGCGACTCGAGGCTTATGAGAGGGAAAATCATAGGCAGTTATAGGCTAGCCGAAGGTGAAAACTCTAGCATTCGCAGGCCAACCAGAGGGAAAAACATAAGTTATTAGAGGCTAGCTGGAGGGAAAAAACTCAGGCAACCGCAAGCCAACTATAAACACCCAAAATTTAAAATATTTTCAAAACTCCAATTTCGAAAATCAATTTAAAGCCTTTATGAACCTCTAAATTTGAAAACCCCAAATTTTTAAAGTTTAAGTCTTTTTGGAAACATTTCAAAATAAAATTTTAAATTCAAGTTAAAAAGCTCATAGATTTCAAAGCAAATTAGATGAACAGATGAGACCCAATCCAAATCCAGATCGAGACCAATTCCAAAAGCGAAGGATGGACCGAGTTAGAAGCCTATCCTCTCCAGATGCTTATCCTCTCCAGATATAATCAAGTAACAAAGCATATCAAGTCAGAGGCTTATCCAGTTATAAAGCTTATCAGAATTGAATAAGAATATCAAGACTACAAGTGGATAAGATGAAGATTATGGATTGGTCAACTTCACAAGACAGTTCAAGTTCAAATCAAGGGACAAGATGGATCGTCTTTCATCAAATGAATTGGGTTTGCAAGTGTTGACTTTGAAGACTTATTCAACCTACAACATACCAATTTAAATCAAGTTAAATGAAGACAAGAAGCAAAGCTAGCCTAGCCGGCCACATAGGTGCACTCGGCTAGGACTAGACCAGCCCACATGGACTCAAAAAACTAGCCCACATGGGGTTGGTCCATATGACCACAAGGAGACCACGTGATTAGATCATGGGTTGGACATGGAGCATGCTAAATCCAACCCAAAGAGACCCCTAGAATCCAACCCCTTGGCCTATAAAAAGAGCCAAGGGAGGAGCGGGTTTCACTATCTTGGAGGTTCATCATTTCCTACACTTTGAAGTCTTGGGGATTGGTGCAAGAGGGGCTGGTCTTAGGCTTAGCAAAGAGGTGTTACACAAGATAGGTCATGGGTTGCAAAGGAGTGAAGCAAGGTTGGTGAGAGAGTGGGATAGATCTAGGTTATTGAGTGCAAGTGAGAGAGAGGCATTCAAGGAAGAAGGAGGCCGAATTCCATACTTTGAATTTTCGGCATATTGGTGGAAAGTTGTAAGTATCCTTATACTTTGATTCTAATCATTCTTCTCCATTAATTCAATTTGAAAGAGTTTGTATTAATGGAGACTTATCTCCCCCCATGTTGTAATAATGATTAGATTTGCTGAATTTTTATTCTCACACATGTACTCTACGCATTTGTTTATGCGATTCTTTCCCAATATATTCTATAGAATACTCTATACTCTCTATCCCCTCTATGCTTAAGCTTATATACATATTTTCCTTCATTTTCTTTCAACAATTTCAATTCGTGATTTTGTGTAGTTGCAATTTATATTCGTGTGAGTTTGCATCACGTATGTTTCTAAAAATCTGAAACTAGATTTCATCATCTCTGCATGTGTTTATTGCTTTATTTTTAATTCTTGAACCTCTACTCCAATTGATCTGAAGTTTTGCACACATGTTCTACACACATAGGCCCATTTCTAATAAAATTTTCAAGAATTTTAGGGCCGTGCAAACATGTAATTAAAACTGTGCAAAACAGAAACAATTTTTGTCAACTGTCTGTCCAAATTGTTTTCTTGCAACAGAGCCTAGGTTTTCATCCCATAACTTTGTTTGTAGGCCTCCAAAATTTATGAATTTTGATTCATTGAAAAGATGGCATCCATATCTTTCTATCAAGATCAAATTCACTAAATTTGGAACTCGAAACACTGAGATATAGGCTCATCTTTGAGTCCTTATATTTCTATGACAAAACAGTTCGGGGTGCCTGAGCAGAGGAAATTCCCAGATTTAATTTTGCATCAATATATGAATCACTATCTTTAAAGTGCTACAGACCCTCACATCTCAGGCTTAGTTTCGTTAAATTTTGATGATTTTAGGAGGTCTGTAAGGCACTTAAAATGATTCAAGAAACAAGGCTTAAAAACAAAACTTTCTGTTTTTCAGAACTTGTTCATTTCAAAGCTTTAAATTAAGTGCATTCATTTCTTCTTTGAAAAACACCACATCTTCACATGAATTGGAGTCTTTCACCTCTAGAATTGAAGTTTCTAAGCGCTTAGGCTGACCCTTGAGCGTCGATTGAAGAAGGCCTAAAGCGAAAAGAGCTCGCTTCGCCCAATCGCCAATTGAAGTCGGATTTGATTCATTACTTTGCTAGTTTTGAAAAACTAGCTGGCACGCTCGAGCAAGAATAGATTAGAAATTATCACTTCAAGTCTCTACATAGGCTTGGAGTGAAAATTTTGTGTCAACACCAACCGGAAGCAAGACCACAGGCAGAGAGCCTCCTCCCGTGGTTCTCTCTCTCTCGATCGTTCTCTCTCTCCTCCCTTTATACGGGTTGGGAAACCGCCCACTGGTTTTAGAAAATCATGGGTATAAACCAATGGTTTTTCGAAACTATCACCGATTTTGGAAAACCATTGTCGACATCATACTAAAAAGTCAGTTTTGCTCCTGTCCAATTTTTTAGACTACAATTTGCTATAGGGTTATATTATAAAAATATCCGCATATTTTTTGTGTGAAAATACAATTTTACCCTTAAACATTTGAAAAGACAGAGTTTCCCTCTAGTCATTTTTGAAAATCGAACAAATAGATAAAATTACAATAAGAGGTGTAAAGACTGAGTTTTACCCTTAAATGGGTGAAAAGACTGAGTTTTACCCTTAAACAAGTGAAAAAATAGTTTTACCCTGCCCAATAACAAATTTACATTTCTGTCATTGTGTTAAAAGACAAGGTTGCCCCTATCTTTTTGAAATATTTACAAATTCACAATGAGGGGGAAAAATGACTGTTTTAGCTCCCATTAGTGACAAATTTTTCAGAAAAAACAAACACCAATTTTATTGTTTTGTCCTTGGTCCTTTTGAAATATTACAAAACAAGGCAAATAGATAAAATTATAATTTTACCCCTAGTGTTTTGGAAAATTATCAAAGATAAAAATTATTTAGGAAAATTATATATTTATTCTCAGTTTGATTCTACAATAGAATCAAGTTATTAAAACTCAAAAATGATGCTTAAAACTTGCACAAAACTAGTTTTAATTATCACGAGTTATTTAAAGTTCAATATTTAGATATTGTGCTTTATGTTAATCAAACTTCTACTATCTGTCATGTGTTGCTTGGTAAAAAAATTTCTTCTTGACCATCTAATTGTTAAATTTACCTAACAGATAAAAATGAATTCCATAATATGTATATTTGAACTGGTAAAGACAGAAAAATTAAATGGTATAAACTTTAAACATGAAAAAAACGAATCCCATTGACTCAACACTTGAATATGTATAGCATGTTTTGAAGGAAACGATGTGTCCACCACCACTTGACGCTACAAATCAACAAAAAGAAATGTATAAAGCATTTCTAAACGATGACACGATAGCAAGAACAGTTATTTTAACATACATGAAGGATGATCTGATTAGGGTCTTTAAAGAATTTGAAACCACAAAATAGTTGTTTGACTCGATAACAGCTAAATATGATACTACAGCTAAACTACATGTTCAGTTACTACTACAAAAATATAACTCTTATAAAATGAAAAATGAGATAATATAGTGAAATAATGAATCAGATGTTGGTAATGGCAAGAGATTTAGCTGTAGCCAAATAAGTCATCCTAAAACTGATGCAGATATTCACCATACTGAATAGTCTTACCCCTTCATGAAACATGGTCACTACTGTCATTAGGGTAGGGCCTGAAATAAATATTTCTGAATTGCTCCTAAAACTAACAATTGAATAAGAATACATGAACAAAAAGAGAAATTACTAGTAGTACAAGATGAAATATGGACTAACTCCAAACTCAACTAAAGAAGAAATAAACCAAATAAGAAGTTTGGCAAAATTAACAAAAAAGGCGGTCAATCTTTTAAGAAATCGCAGGAAACTTCTTCTTGGATTAAGTTTTCAGCTATAGAAAAATGGGACACTAGAAGAATGATTACCACAACAAGAAGAGTGGAGCAAAAACCGTACAACATGGATAATCAGAGAGGCAGGATATACTATACGTGATATCAGAATGTCTATACATGGATCACTCGGTGATTGATTGGTGGATTTACTAAGGAGTGACTAGACACGTCTCAAAAAGCAAGGAAGAGGCATTGGATCTAAAGGAGTACAAACCAGGAAAACATCGGGTATACATTGGAAATAATACTTTCTCAGATATTTGGAGAATTGGGTCCTTTACAATTTTTCTATAAGGCACGCCGGTTGTATTAACTCATGTATTCATCGTGCCATTTATAGGGTAAAATATGGTTTTGGTCCTTTCCTTAGTAAAGAAAGGTTTTGAGGTTAGATTTGTTCTTTACAAAGTGACAGTGGAAAAACATGGGAGAGTACTTTTCTTCGAAGAATTTGATATAAAACATGGACTATTCAAGTTCAAAGTCAATGAAAATGAAAGTTCTTCTACTTATAATGATTGTATCTTTAATATTGATTTGAATGTATGATATAAATGCTTAGGGCATATAAATCTAGAAAAGTTGAGAAAATTATACAACTTTGACTTACTACCAAGATTTGAGGAAAATACTTTTAACAAGTGTAAAGATTGCATACAAGAAAAAATGACAAGAATTTTTTTTTCCCAAAGAGACAACAAGGGCAACAATCTTATTTTAAGTCATTCACACTGATTTATGTGGATCCTTCAAAGTAAGGTCACATCTAAAAAATATTTATTTAATAACCTTTATCGATGATTACTTGAGATATATACACACACACACACATATATATATATATATATATATATATATATATATATATATATATATCCTAACACATAAATTTGAGGTACATGAAGCATTTAAAGAATATAAGAGAAAGTTGAAAATCAGCTAGGACATTCAATCAAAGTCTTATGATCATATAGAGGTAGTGAATATACTTCTACAGAATTTATGAAATTTTGTAAAGACTTTTATATTTTAAAGCAAAATACAATGTCCAGAACTCCTCAGCAAAATGGTGTAGTTGAAAGATATAACAGGACCTTACTAAACATGATAAGGTCAATATTAATAAATGCCTCTCTACCAAGGATATTTTGGGGAGAAGCAGTAAGTACAATAATTTACATACTGAATAGAGTATTCTGTAAGGTTGTATTCACTACACCATATGAGATATAGTTTGCAAGAAAACTCAACCTAGGTCATCTCAAGAGGTAGAGATCTATTACTCATTTGAAAATTTTTAATCAATCTAGAGATAAACTAGACAATCGATTCTTGACATATATATTCATCGGATATCTTAAAGGCTCAAAGAGATGTCGGTTTTATCATAAGGATCATGGATTGATAGAGAGTAAAGATGTTGAATTCTTAGAAGATACTAAGAATGATATCTTAAAAAATAATAATGAGTATGTTGACGATCTAGTAGACCTACATCAATCATCATTTGGACCCATAGAAGATCTTAAATCAACCGAAACTTTAAGTGGACACAAAAAGTATAGGGTCACATCATCCTAGTTAAAGCATTATTACACTTATCTTGCAAAAAAATTATGCAATTTGATAGATTCAGATGAGTTGACTGAAACTTGACTTATCAACAGGCTATAAACTCATCAAAATTAACAGATTGGGAAAAAGTCATGGATAATAAAATTGAATCTATTGAGAAAAACCAAGTTTGGGCTATAAGGTCATAGGCAATAAATGGGTTCTGAAAAAGAAATATAAGGTCAATGGTTTAATCGAGAAGTTTAAAGCGATGTTGATTGCAAAGGGTTTTTCGTAAAAAGAAAAGATAGATTACATTGAGAAATATTTCCTTGTTGCGAAATTTACATCCATCAAAATAATCTTGGCGATATCATCATATTATGATTTCGATTTATATTAGTTGGATGTAAAGACCACTTTTCTAAATGAAGATTTAGATGAAATCATATATGTAGCAACCCGAAGGATATATAGTTGAAGATCAAGAAGACAAAGTATATAGGTTGAGAAAATTCCTATATAGTTTAAATGACAACAACTAAGCCTTTTCTCATACTAGACGGGGTCGGCAACATGGATTCTTTGTTTCGACAAAGCCCTGTCATGTGTCATGTTAGCAATTAACTCACAATAAGCTAGATTATTCTTTATTATTTTTTTCCAATGCTTTTGTGGTCATCCTCTACCTCTTTTAATTCTTTTTAAATTTAGTTTTTCATACCTTCTAGCATATTCTTCTTCTGATCTTCTTTCTATATGTTTAAACCATCTTAAATGATATTCTCTCATTTTATCCTCTATTGGTGTCACTCCTAATTTGTTTCTAATAACCATAATATATATATATATATATATAGTCTTTTCTTATATGACCACTCATCCATCTCAACATCTTCATTTTTGTCACATACATCTTTTGCACATGTTGATGGTCAACTGCCCAACACTCAAAACCATAAAACATGGCAGCCTAATTGTTGCTCTATAATATTTACTTTTTAACTTTAATGATATCTTCTTATCACAAAGAATACTTGATGTTCCTCTTCACTTTAACCAACCAACCATCAATTCTTTTATCACTCTGAAAAATTGACCCTAGGTATTTAAAACTTTCCTTTTGGGGGATGCAATGTGTACCAATCTTAATTTTTATATCCTCTGAAATAACCAAATGATCAAACTTACATTCCACATATTCTGTCTTTGTTCTACTAAGTCGGAGGTCTTTACTTTCTAATGTTTCTCTCCATAGTTCCAATTTTCTATTAACTTTTTTCTTAGACTCCAACACTAACACACTGTCATCTTCAAATAACATACACCAAGGTACTTCATCTTGAATATGTTTTGTTAACTCATCAATCACCATTATAAATAAGTTGATTCTTGATGAAACCCAATATTAACTTCAAAGAAGTCTGTCAATCCTTCATGAGTCCTCACACATGTTTATGCACCATCGTACATGTCTCTTATATGGTTAATGTGTGTTAATGGGATACCTATTTTTTCCAAGGTTCTCCAAAAAATCTCCCTCGGTCCCATGTTGTAAGTTTTTTCTAGATCAATAAATATCATGTGAAGGTCTTTCTTTTTTGTTCTAAAATATTCAATAAGACGTCTCAAAAGATGAATATTGTCTGGTCCTACTGATTTACCACCTTTCATATGTTTAAGAGCCTCTTTGACTTCATTCTTTTGAATACGTCGGTAGAAATTGTGGTTTATATACTTTTCTGATTTGGCTAACTCTCCTAACCTAATACTTACATCTTTATTTTCATTAAAAAGATTATAAAAATAGTTTTTTTTCTATTCCTTATATCATCATTTGTCACTAAAAATTTTTCATCCTCGTCTTTGATGCGTCTAACAGAATTAAGATCTTTAGTTTTCTTATCTGTAACCCTAGCTATCCTAAAAATATCTCTTTCATCCTCTTTTGAGTTTAGTTTTTTTATATAAATCCTCTCAAATTTTAGTTTTTGCTTCACTTACGGCTTTTTTCCCTTTCTTTTTTGCTTTCTTATAAGCCTCAAAAGTTTAACTAGTTTTCTTAGCATAATGTAATTTGTAACATGCCCTCTTTGCCTTGATTTTATTTTGCACTACTTCACTCCACCACCAAGCTTCTTTTTATACTGGTACAAATCCCTTAGATTCACCTAACACATCTTTCGCCACTTTCCTAATATGTATACCCATATTGTTCCACATATCACAAGGTGTACCAACATAATTCGAAGCATCTCCTTGAAGGACTTTTTGTTTAAATATATCTTCTTTCTCGCTTTTGAGCTTCTACCATTTAGTCTGAATAGCTCGATGCACTCTTTTCTTCTTTGTCTATTTTTTTATTTGTAAATCCATAACTAAAAGTCGATGTTGGGTGGTTAAGCTTTCTCCTGGAATTACCATGCAATCTTTACAACATGCTCTATCGTTTTTTCTAAAAATAAAGTAATCAATTTGTGTTTATAATAAGCTACTCTTATAAGTAATTAAATGTTCATCTCGTTTTTTCAAGATTGTATTGACTATAACGAGATCAAATGCCATAGCAAAATTTAAAATCTCCCTACCTTCCTCATTTATATCCCCAAAACCAAAGTTTTCATGAATACCTTGAATGTTCCTCATTTAAAATCATGAAATGACACTACTAGGAAAATCCCGCAAAAATGGGAGGAAAACCAGTATGTGAGATCATTTGGCTTGAATGGCCAACTGGGAAATGTAAAGGTGAGGTAACCATTCTCGGCAACCTTATTACAAAAACGGTTGGACTGCCCATCCAGTCGTTATCTATGGTAGAAGTGACGGAATGGGCCGTAACAGCCGATCGGTTACGAAGCTCATTCATAACTGACTAGATAAGGGCTCTAAAAGAGGAAAACTCAATAGGGAATCCAAGGGGGTTTGGAGCATGCATTGCTCTATAAATACAGAGCAATGCACAGTACAACACACAGAAAAAATAAGAAAGAGAAAACTCTCTCAGACGAGAGAAAACCCCAAAACATTAGCATCCATACCTGTTCTTCTTTAAGATCGAATCTGCGTACAAGAAGTAAGGTGGTTGAATACCGCCTCGAAAAGTTGAAGAGAACGCCCACCGGAGTTCAACAAATACATGTTCTCAGAGACTGCTACGAGTTGTCAAAGGTATGGAGAACTTGCTTGGGTCCCACCCTGGTCTGCATGGTGTTATGAAACCGAGCTCAATGGGTCTCGCTCACATCAGTGAAGCCATCAAAATAGTGGGCCTCCTTGTTCCACTTGTAGTCTCGAGTGGAGAGTATGCCAGTGAGACATCTTGTTCCGATAGCCTCAGATCATCGTCAAGGTCAATTTCCTCAACTCTTTCCATAAGAGCCTGAACAATTTTTGTTTTAAAAAAAAAGTCTACATCCTCTGATCTACACATAACTGCTTTGAGACCAGCCTGGTGGTTTCAGTCGGAACAGAACCAAGCCAGGAACCTGCTGGAACCATCTGGTTTGGTGGCAGTTCCACCTTCTATGGAACTGGAATCATGTTGGAACTGGAACCGACATCTCCAAACTGTCAGTTTCGTATATTTTTAAGATTTGCATTAAAGAAATCAAATTTCTTAATGGTTTTTCCATATCCGGGAAGCTCAAGACTAAAACTGATACCAGCTGTTCCAAACTGAGACTGCAACCAGCTTGGTCCTGGTCCATTCTGGTTCTCAGTTCCAGGCAAACCAGAACCGATCATGTCGACTCTAATAATTGTGAAATTGCATTTCTATACAAGTGTTTGTGTTACTAGTGAAGATTTTTTCCTTTGTAATATTTATTCAATACCTTTTAGGTCCTTTAGAAACTCCTTCCATCGACTCATGTACATTATTTCTTTCAAAGATGGTGAAGATGGGTTATCAATTCATTGAGGATAAGATAGAGTTAGAACGGTTCTCAAAGGATCCAAATCCAGCATAGATGATGGGTGTTCATGAACGTCTGAGCAGGGCCTGACTTTGTGCATGTGGGTGGGCCTCTCTCCAAGACTGTTTTATGCGTGGAATTCAAGACCGGGCTGTGCAATGGGCTGGACCCAGTTAAGCCGGGGGCCCGTTTCAACCTACGACATCTCTTTTTCACTTTTTTTTGTGTGGAATGGAGAGGCCTAAGCCATATGCACGGCCCCTTGTAATTGATTCATGAGTTTCAACTCAGAGTCAAGCCCTAGCAAAGTGAGATTGCTGTCACATTATATATATATATATATATATATATATATATATATATAGATAGATAGATAGATAGATATAGAGAGAAACAAAATAGGAGTTGCTAAAGAGACTCCTAGACATTGCTTAATCATCACCATCATTCATGTAATCAATCGGATGGTGGTGATTAAGGTGCTTATCTTGCATCAAGTTTAAGTATTTATGTGCATTAAATGATATCAATGTTAATAGGCGGTTAAATCTATGTCATCCACGTGATTGCATGGACGACACATATCGTCTAGTAGAGTTCGGCATGAGAGATGTCTAGTAACTCTCAATATATATACATAAGTAGTGGTAAATACTCAAACTTCCTTCATCCTTAAAATCTACTTTAATATCTCAACCATTCGATCCTTAAAATAAATGGTTGAGATGATAAAACCAAAAGCATTTAATACAAATAATACATTAAATGCAATGTACAAAATTAGAATGAACAAATTTCTATAATTGATCATCTTAATCAAATAGTTAGGATATGCTTCAGTAGATTTGAGCACTTATAAAGTTTGAATATTTGCCATTACCTCACACACACACACATATATATATATATATTATATATAGGTAGAGATAAATGTTCAAACCTCTTTGATGCTCAAAATCTATTTTATCATCTCAACCATTTAATACTCGAAATGAACGGTTGAGATGATAAAGTAGAAATTATTTAATGTGCATGGTGTATTAAATAAAATGTTTAAGAGTAAAATAATACTTTTAATTAAAATTTCTATGGCTAATCATCTTAATCAAATAGTGGCAGATATTGCATAAATTTGAGCATGTATGAGATTGAACATTTATTACTACCTCATATATATATATATATATATATATATATATATATATATATATATATATATATATATATATATATATCAGAACCAACTCAGGCGCAGCTTGCTTTGATCAAATTCAAGAATGGCTTTAGCTCCATGCATTGAATCAACTGGAGCATGCGGCTAAAACATGTTGCAAGGCCGCCATGCAAGGCGAGCTGTTCTAAAACCTAACGAGATTAACTGGACCCAACTCATGTAGGTTAGTGCCAACGCAAAAGTTACAAGTATGGTATTAATAAAAAGTCAGGATAGGATGCAAGTCAGCGACCGATCTACACGAGGCGGCCGTCTCACCTTAAAAAGTTTCAATATCAATATCTACATGCAGTGCTTTAGTTTTATTGTTACTGGTCGGGAGTTCGACTCTCAGAGGGTGCATGTGTGGGTGCGCCTTCCTCTTATAACCAAAAATAAAAGTCTGATAACTTCCGACGAAGTAAATAAGCAAGTTGACTATTCTCTCTCTCCCCACGAAGAGACGTTTGCATGTTCCTCTCTGAATCCCGCCGTTCTTTGCCGACGGTTCTCGAAAGCCAATGGTCTGTGCTAAAGCCGAACGAGATCCCGGAATCTAAGCTTTAGAGTACGACCGCCAGAATGGGGACTTGCGTGAGCAAAGGGAGGAGATCCGATCATTCCAGGCACCAAAATCTTGCCTTTCCGACGGAGGAACTCGGGAACCCGCCAGGGGAGGAGAAGGTGAAGGAGGTCCTGTCCGAGACGCCGACACCGAGCGTCCGCCGCGCCAGACCCATCGAGAAGGAGACGCGGCCTGCGAATCCCGAACCTGATACGCCGGAGAAGGGCCGGATGGCGGAAGATGAAAGCATCGACACGTCGGAGGTGGCGAGCGTGACCGAGAGCTTTTCCGTGGCAGTGACGGACGAGTGCAATGCGAGGCAAGTTATGCAGCAATGGAGCCGTGTGAGGTCGTTTCCCGGCAAGAGGGAGGGGGAGATCTCCGGCAGGAAGAGCTCGTCCCCGGCGAGGATGGAGGTTTCACCTAGAACGAGAATGTACGGTCTCGGCGGAGCGAGGGAGGTCGGAAATCTAACGGGAGACGGGAGGAATGGTATGAGGAGGACCGTTAGCGGCCGGAGATCAAGGCCTCCGGCGGATAACGATCGCCGCCCAGTGGTCGACCGGAGCGGATCGAGGAAGATGGCGGTGCCTCCTGGCCGGAGAGCGATCGCCTCCGGAAGGGAGGATAGTCGGAGAATGATGGACGGTGGAGATGATGATGGTGGTGGGTGGAAGGGAGAAGAGAGATTGATGAAGATGCATGACGGCTTTGGATACTATGCTCCTAATGAGACTATCGAGAACCCTCTCGTGTCTTTGGAATGCTTCATCTTCCTCTGATATCATTTTGTGGGCATTAGGTACTACACCTTTTTGGTTTACTTCTTTTCTTGGTTTAGGAATACGTTGTGATCGGAAAAGGTGAAATTCAGACGATCGTGCTTCCGTTAAGCTTTTCAGGTAAGGTGGAGAAGATGGTGTCGACGATGGAAATATTGTAATCGCTATTCTGTGATTTGATGGTAAATATATATTCTTCTGACCGTAATGTTGTGATGATAAATGTATATTCTTGTGCTAGTAATAGTGTCATGGAAACGGAATTCAACTGCATTTTGTGGTTTTTGGATGTTTAGTGGCGTCGTTTCCCTCTCTCTCTCTCACCCACAGAGATGTTAGAGTACTTGTTGGTAATACTTGTTTCTCACTATAATTCCATCTCAGTGCTTCTGGTGTCTTTGGTACCACAAAGTCTCTCTCTCATATGGATGGAGATGACACGCATGCCGGCGATATCATACAGCTGGAAAATTAAAGAAAGGAGTTTTCTATCAGTGACAGATCGTATCTTGAACATGCAGCGCCGTTTGGCACACTTAAATGCCAGGAATTCACGCTTCACCGTCTCCAATTATGAAGTAGATTCATATCGGAAAAAGACGACACAATACCTGGCATCCATTAATGCAATACCACAAGCCCTCGACGAAATTACAATTCTCAAAATCCCCCAAACCCGAAACATAATGGCTCGCTGTTTCTTCAGAAGCAAAGCAACTGCGTGTCATGCTGATGAATTGCACACTCATAACTTCTTCGCCAATGTGAGATCAATGGTAGGGGGTAGCTAATGTGTGAGAGTTCCTAGCACTGAACAAAGACCATTGTGCTTGTTAATCAATTAGTTTCCTGCTGCACCATGCCTAAAATTGCATTTGGGGTCTGATGATTAAAATAATCATGTGATGTCAGAAATGGATCTTGTGATGCATAAGAGGGTCTTGGATTAGAAGGCCTTCTTAAAGAAAATAGAAAATGTAATCATAATTCAATTTCAGTGATAATTAAAGGCAGTCTCGATGTCAAGTACAACCCCGCTTTTTAATTGAGATTGAATTGGGCAATGACTCACTCATGCCCGATCCACCTTGTAATTAGGTAAAACATAGGGTTAACACGCTGGGTCGTACAATTTCACTTTTTTGTGAAGTTAAGACTTAGTAGGAGAAAATTTGAAACTTAGTACGATATCTGTTTTTGATCAAGGGAAACTGGAATTGAAGATCAGTTCCGTAGTGTGAGACCCTAAAATCAAACTCCCCCTACAAAGAATTTGATGGATCACTCAAAGTAAGGCTATCAATACAAGACTCGATATAAAACCTGGCATATACACGGCTCTACTAAGAAATATTGGGTTATGTTTTTGTTGTTCTGTTTTCAGCACAAACACAGAATGACACGATATAAATACAACCCTCTAAGCAACACAAAAAATGGATAAGTGCTTGTGTTAACTCTAATTGGCCAGCATAGCTGTGTTTGCATGCATAGACATAAAATTTTATATAAGAAATCAACTAAAACTTGTTGATACCATTTTCATGTACTTATCATATGCTGCTGAAATTTTCTTTTCTTGAGAAAGTTGATGTGAAAAAGTTGTGTTGATTTGAATATGTTCATAACTGATGAATGACGATGAAACATATTTAGAAGCTATCCGATGATTATCTGGGTCGAACTCGAATGGACCCAAATAATGTTTGGGGCAGGTCAAAAAGTGGATATCCACACTACCGAAACCAAAACCTATCCTTGTAGCACACTAGGTAAGGTACGCTTAAACAAGTACGAGTGTGCATCGGTCCAATAACCAAAACTTATCCGAACTGAATTATTTGGTTCGGTTTGGTTCTTTTATTTGAGTTACCCAAATTCTCTCTCTTACTCTCTCTATATAACACATATATAGGTATGCATATGTATGTATATATATAAATATATATACATATTTACATGCACATGTATGTATGTATATATAGGTATTTGTATGTATATGTATATATGTGCATGTGTGTATGTATATAAATATATACACTATACACACAATATGTATATGTATGTATATATGCATATGTATTATATATAGGTATGTGTTTGTATATGTATGTATATATACATACATGTATATGAATATGTACATATATACCATATATACAAATAGAATATGAACATATATACCATGTATACAAATATATACATATAAACATGTATATATACATATAATTATATGTATATGCATACATATTATTCTGTTATTCGATTTTCAAACCTTGAAAACCAAACTGCTAAACCGAATTTTTTTAAAGACAAATCAAAATTGAACCGAACTTTACTAGAACCCAACCAAAATAGAAATTTCGGTTTGGTTATTCAGTTATACTCGAATAATGCTCAGTCCTATAAACAAGCTCCAAATAGGGATGTTAAAGTATGCATGTTTGGGTCAGTTATTGGCTCCGCTCGGACATTGTAATTGGATTGGATCGGTGAGCTAAATCAAATCAAACATGCACTGGATCTGGTTTACCCATTTTTAGAACTTCCCCTACATGTGAATGTAAAAATAGAATCCAGCAAGATCCACATTTAATATTTGAACGCTAATACCATCGTTTTGTTAATAATAATATGGGGGGCAGACTACTACCAGATATAAATGCAGAAATCGAACTCATCATGTCTCATTTGAGAACTGATCTGTGAACCAGTCTGCCATGCATCTCTCTCTCATATACATGTGTGTGTGTGTGTGTGTATATATATATATATATATATATATATATATATAGAGAGAGAGAGAGAGAGAGAGAAATCTGTGTGTGTGTGTGTTTGTGCCCAAGAGCTTACTCTCACTCCCTTGGTCGAACATCTAAGGTTATGCATCTCAATCGAATCTTTAGAGATCTCACACAACAATCAAACACAGGATTCGAGGTATTTTCACATAATTTGGTTTTACATTCTCTTTATTGTTTTTATTTAAAATAATATCTCATGCTCAACACAATATCCACAAATGCCTATGCAATCTTATAAACAAATCACAACATAATGTCTCAATATTCACAAGTTTTTCATAATAAAACATATTCATTTTTATCATCCTCAACCAACACACCCACACAACTAACATCACACACAAGCACTACTATCATCAAACGTGCATATTATAAAGTAGTTCTCTATAGATATCATAAACAACTCAGTCTTTATCAAAGAATTTGTAAATCATACAAAAATGTACTATAAAAACATCTGAAAACAACCCCTAACATGGTCTTGTACCTTAATCAGTACATAAATCCACATCCACATCCATAGATGGCATGATCCACATGTGATGTCACTAAGCTGGCTCATTTAATACCTATTTGAGCATATAATAAATAATAAAATGTATTTTATTCGATAATGAGACCAGCAGCTCAAACCTTATGCAATTCAGAGCCCAAACGGCTTCAAAATCTCCAAAATACTCTAACCGGATCTCACTGAAAACCTTAGATCCAATAATTTTCTATTAATCACCCTTTAATTTAGTCATCAGATATACATAAAATCTTCATAATATTAAATCTTACCTCATTATAAGTTCAACACTTTAAATCAAGCTCAAATCAAGCACTGGAACGCCCCAAAAAGGCCAAAAAAACCATAACCGGATCGAAAAGAACTTAACTGGATCCAAACTGTTTAACCCATACCAGTTATTGTTCATCATGTGTCTTGACCTGACCCAATCCGGAGCGATTCATTGGATCCGACATGAATCCAATCTGAAACCATCATTGACATGGAACTGTGCCGAACCTAACCGAACACGAACCCAAAATGGGCACGAAACAGAAATTTGTTGATATCATCATGATGTAATGTTGACATTATTATAGTTGTGCGGGTGCCAACACGATTGGCACTAACACAATACGTGACACGTTGACAGGATATGACCTATTTGGATCCAAAATCTAGGTCGAGGATGGCATTGAACCCGGACCAGGCACCATGCCATATGACCATTGGCCGACTTCTCGTCACCGAAAAAAAAGGCTGGAATAATAACAGCCAAAAGAAACCCTAACTCTAATCAGCTTTCGAAGAAAAATTCGGTTGATTTCGATAATTATCGGGTTAAAATAGGTAATCCATGGATTCGTCTCTTCAAGTCCTACATGTTGTATTACCCCAATCATTGAAAAAATAACTCAAACTAAGCAAAATTAAAAAAAATACATAACTTGTAATAACCTTCACCTAATTCTCATCGTTCTACCACCAATCACTGTCACTCACGAGCTCCTCTATGGTCTAGGATTAATGAGGGAAGAAAGCTCTCTTAGTTGGTCCTTGATCAAATTCATGAAAAAACCCTCATAGAGTTTCCTTATTCGATTTTTTTATATTTGGTTCTATTTCAAATCAGGTCTGAACCCAAACCCAGGTATTATAACGGGTGACTAGATTAAACTAGTGGTGTTTGTTTTTTTTAGTTTGTTTCCTTTCTGCATTATACAAGAACTGAGGTAGGATAATCAACTTTTACAATTTGGCCTTTCGGTTACTTTAGTGACCGGGACCAGCTCTTTGTCTTGAGGTCAAGCAAGTTTTAGCGGATTTCACCTAAGTGTTGTAGTCGGCTACTGTCTCCTAAAACGAAACGTGAAAGTCCCTCCCCGAAGTGTCAAGCTTACCGAAGACGTTGACACTCGAGAACTCACACACCCACACTGTAAAGGGAAGAGGTAAAGAGATAGCAAATGCACGGAAACTTAAAGGCAACATTATTTTTTATAGCAAACAAGAGCGCGTGGTCCCAATATTACATGCAGGGCTAACCAAATTCTTGAGGTGATATGGTCAGCCCCATCACAGCCTCTCCCAAGAAAAAGATGTACAGGTACGACACGAACCGAGCATGACTGAGCTCATTAACTGAGCTGAACCAGCATCTCAGTTCATTGCCATATGCGTAGCCCCATGACTGCAGCAGCTTGTTTCAATGCCTAGGTACCGTTCTTGAAGCTGTCACATCTGATTCGTACTAGGTATGGATGGGTCATATTGGATCTGTCTTATGTACCGTTCACTTTGCTCCTTATATGTTGAATCGTGGATCCCCTTCTTAGTTATTCGAGTTAGTCTTATGTGTTTGGATTTGGATCGGATCAATATTGTGTCAGGATAGAGTTTGGTGTCATAGTGTCCTTAGAAAGTGTCTATGTGATTACGGTCTGAATATGTAATAAACACCTAGGTATTTGAGGGGATTACTATTTGCACACCCACTTTTACTATCCCATACACCCTATGTTTTAAAAATACTGAAAATATCTCTACAACAATTTTCCTCTCCTCTCCACATCCAATTCTAGCATTTTTTTTACTTCAGCAATCAGTATTTCGTTCGTTGAAATATATTGTTGCTTTCTTCCAACGAATACACGAATATTTTGATATGAACTTCCTTGAAAATTTACAAAAGAAGAAAGAAAGAAAAACATAAAAAGAGAAAGAGATAGATTGATTTGGATAATTTTCATATTTTCTTAGGTTTTGAGAGGTTGATTCTTAGTAATATCTTCATATTCTTATAGGTTTATCCTTTTTTTTTTTTTTTTCTTCATTTTGATTTTTGGTCGAGAATTTACTTGCTAGAGTTTCGATGTCAAACAAAGACCAGGCGCGTCTCTCTTTATAGAAAAACGTGCCTTGTCAGTGTCTTCCTTTAAGGAAGAGATGCAATTCTTCAAGGTTATTGGGTTCACATCAACCTCAAAAACATCTTCTCTATCGACTTCGATTTTATGAGTGTAAAAAAAAGAATTTTGTTTGAGTATCGAGGTGTGTGAGACAGTTAAGTGCTCTAAACAACTTTTTACGTGTCATCTGTAGTGACTGTGAATTGGCATTAGTAAATTTTATTCAAATAATATTTTTGGATTTGACTCACTTTTTATGTTGACAACATATAACAAAAAATATTATAAAATTAACAATGAATAAAGAGATAATGAGTGCCTTTGGTATCAGTTGGGGAGGTCATCCACTCATCATATGAGAATAGCTACAAGGAAGCAATGGAGGTAATGGAATTGAAGTGTAAAATATTTCATGCCCTACTCTCTTATCTTAAAGAGTAGTGGTTGTACCCATATAAGAAAAAATTATCTTGGCATGAACAGATAGGGTGATTCATTATGGTACTCATATAACTAATAGGTATGTGAAATTGGTTGCTAATGCATATAGATATATTATCTATTGTTCTTGAAATTTATAATGATTGTTTATTAATGGTTGTCAAGGTCAAAAGTACACACGGAAGGTTAAAAGACTTTATCACTAACTCAATTGAGAGATTTGATATAATGCTCTAGATCGATACAATTACATTCATTGATAGAGTTGCAAATTACAAAATTGAAGTCATTTAAAGAATCACAAATAATCATCATGCATTACTTTGACGTGATAGAAGATACTTTAGCAAACCTTAATTAAAAGAGTATCATGGTATGTTCTTAGCTTAATTATAAGAGTATACAATTATATAGAGATAGTAGGTTTAGACCGAAAAACATATCGTTATATATTATGATGTTCACATGGGTTGTCGTATTCTCATGAGATCAACCATTTTCTTAAATGTAGTGAATCGATATATTTGCCAACAGCTGATCAATTTTGGAAGAATCTATACATGGAGGAGGACATGCCACATATTATAGATCATGTAAGAGAGAATGAAAGAATATCTATGATTTAGACCATTTGGAGAAAGTTAAGAAATCATTTATATCAAGACAGATTTGTTAAGATATTAGATGAGAAGTTGAGTCCTCAGTACACCACCTACAAGAGTCACCCATTTGTCATCATAAAGAGAGACAATGTGACTGATTTATGAAGAGGAATTTATTAGCTTGAGAGCATTCAGACATGAATACCTCTCTTAGAGTAATGCATGGATGTACATGTGTTCGAGGGAGCGATTTCTCTCTTATGGTGGGTCATTCCTCTTGAAGGAGTTGTGATCCCCTTTTAACCATTGAGAATAATATTTCAAAGTGGCTAGACTTTGAACCTACATATTTGTAAATGTTTGAGTTAATATAATTGAATATGAAAATTGCATGTAACAAATCATTGGTGCACTTTTAAGATAAAAGGAGGAGTGGTGGCATGAAACTTGTAAAGAGTGATTAAAAGAAGTGGTACTTAGGTATAACATATATATACAAGTTTTGATAAAAGATAGTAGTATTGATTCTATTATTCTTCGTATTGCATAAATGAAAGATGGGCCTTATCTTAGTGATTATTGGGGGATGTTCATGCCAAATATGGGTTCAATGATTGTTACTCGATGAAATACAGAATTGGTATTATTCTCTATGATAGGATCAATGACATGTTCATCGTTAGTACCATATACTAAGTAGTTAGTTGTGAGGAATGTATGGTATATGTGCTATCATCTCGCAATACAATATTTTCTAGTGGTAATCAATATATTTTTAAATATGATTATGTTATTTAATTATTTAGTTTATCAAAATTATGATTAATCCTCTATGTTGTTTTGATGCCTCTTATCTTTTCGTCTTGACAATGATACCGACATTAAAGCATTGAGAATTTGAATCAATCATTTTATGAGCTATCGAGATATATATACAAATGTGAGGACTAGGAGATGATATTATACACGATATTTAAGACGATAATCAAATGTTATTCAACGTTTATATAAATAAATATTTTTTAATTTAAATGAAAACATGATTTCATTACAATTGTGTATATTTAGGACAAAGAGTAACAAAACTAAATTTCTTTCATTACAAACATCATTTACTTATACACCCAAATACAAGCCTCATCCTACAATGTCATGCATCATCTTTATGTATAAAGATCAATCGGTATACTCGTTGGCAGTAGCATTTTTCATATATCTCTAACAACTCTAATAATATAGGATCGTCCGACAATAGTCACATTCGTTATAAATATACCAAAGTTTATTCTAGTGTGTCATGTACTGCAATAAGACATTGTTATAAGAAAGAAATTATGAGAAAGTTAGTATTATAATCAAAATAAAACAAAGTTTAAAATGCTACTAATATATACAATTATTTATTTACCTACATGAATAATGATGTATTGTGTTATGTAATTGGAGTTAGATGAGTCGATTGTATTAATAGAATCTCTCAAAATAAATCGATACCTTTGAGGAATGTACCACTTCATATACAACTCATTGCACTCATGAGGATAAAGTATTAAGATGCTAAAGTGATCAAGATCAAAACAATGTAAGCATTGTGCCTCACAAGTTGCGTCACGTGACTCATATTATATCTTATTAACATAGGGCTTCGCAAGTCTATTTGCAATTGAGGGTCTCATTTGCACATCTAGGATGCCTTAACGATAATCAAATTGTCGAACTACATGATTTGGCATATACGATTCTACAATATCTATACAACAAATGTATTTGTGCTACCTGAACAACTTACAATTCGAAAATTTTACATAACTATATAGTTGCTAGTCAATCTACATTGCATAAAATAAAAGATAAGAATGTATAACATCAAAAATATAAGAATATATAAAATAAAGAATATAATTATAATTTCAAAAAACACATGTTTTACTATCATCAACTCCAGTTGCTTACGGTACTTAGTAAGTTGATCAACATGAGATTGCTTGAAAGAGACATTTCTCATCTATCGGTCGTCTTGTGATTCCTCATCTAGTCATTATAGTCACATTTTATCTCTGAAGGCTATGAAATACTCATAAATCTATGCCTATAATTAAAATATATAACATAATTATTAAATTATAAAAATACCTATATAAAAGATATTATAACAAGTAAAAATAGTACAAGTTCTTAGTTGGAGCAAAGAAGTGTGCTCACTAAGTTGTTGTGCTTCTATTCGATATGTCTTTCTTAGTTGCTTTTATAATGTTGTTACACCCTAATCATAATTGTTAACTCTACAGACATCATGTGTCAATAAATGCATGATCATTATTGACATTATGTCTCTATACTTATCCTAATATAGTGTATAATTTAACTAATATAATAAATATAATAAAGCTTTGTTTTTGCTACTGACTCCTCTTGAAAAATTAGTTCGAAGTACCCCAAACTTAATGGCTTCAGACTTAATCTTTAGTACTACTTCATTGATATTCATCCCTGACATATCACTCAAAATGTCTTTCTTGCTTCTAGCCATCATCTTTTATGTTAAGACAACAAGTTGTTCCTCTATTGAAAGACTAAGTATCTCATAGACATCGTGAAGTATGATAGTCATCTCATCCCATGACGTAAAAAATGTTTGTGTTTGGTTGTCAATGCTTGATAAAAGCAGTCAACAATGCTTAATCTATAACTTCATATAGCAAACCTTCTTATCTAATTAGCTCACTCATATCTACAATCTCAACCTAATTATCATACCTCCTATCCCTCTTTTTTACTAGCCATGCTTTGTCAATAGTATACCTTTTGTGAGTTGTTACAACTTTTCATATTATTTATATATTTATATTTATATAGTCAATTGGAACAGTGAGTATTGATATTGAATATACAATTTCACTAAAGTTAGAAATTACTTTTTTATGTCAAATCTTATAAGCAATATGACATTCAATGCTAGAGAATAATCCTAACATATAAGGAGACCCTCATCCTCACTCTGTATAATAATAATCTTAGCATTTGAGGTTAATATATCACCCTCATAATGTGAAGGATCAATTTCTGTCACAATGTCTTCTTATCCTTGTTGTCGTCCATAGGATCATACTCTATGTGATATGGCATTGCATTACCTAGATGAAGTGGTGACATTATGCCCTTTTACTCGTGCTCTATGAGTCATATCTTCATAACAAAAGCATAATTAGTTAATCAAATAAAAAAAAAGACACAATATAGATGTCTCTCCTACATAGGGAGACACACCTCAGGCACCTCTTGTGGGTTTTATGTCAGTTGATCTGAAAAGGTTACCTTGACAATGACTACAAATTATCTAGAGTATTTTAGAAAATATGAAAAACATAGGATGTGTGGATAATAAAAAAGGTGTGTGCATGTCAATCCTCTATTTGAGGGGTCATTGGCGTATTAGCGAGAGATTCACTTTCACGTTGAATTGGAAGCTGCTCCTTGAGAGGAAAAGAGTGATTCATGACGAAGAAGAATACAACTGCGAGGGACTGCTCCATTTCATAATTGTCTTTTGGAGTGGCTTTGTTCAAATTTCTAAAATCAATGCAAATCCTAATTTTCCCATTGGATTTTTGAACAACAACAATATTTGAAAGCCATTCCGAGTACGCAATGGGTTTTATAAATCTGACTTTTAAAAGATCTTCTAAACCCTCTTTCACTTGTGCGTGCACATCGGGGTGAATCTTTCTAAGCTTTTGCTTTATGGATTTAGCATTTGGTTCTAGGGGAAGACGATGCTCTACTACCATTGGGTCTAAACCCGGTATGTCTTCGTAGGTTCATGCAAACACGTCTACATATGATTTGAGAAATGTGATGAATGATGTCCTTTCATGCTCATGTAAACATGTACCTATTTTAACATGCTTGAGATTAGACTCACTCCCTAGATTTACTTCCACAAAATCTCCTCCTACGAAATTTAAAGGCTTTTCTAAATCAAGGATTCTATGAAATTCGGGAAGCTCGGAGGTTTGGTCCTCCTCATGGATGAGGGAATCTTCCTCCTTGCTTTGATCACTCTTGAGAAATTTGGGTTCTATGAAAGTGCTAGGCAAGGCACACGGTTTTGGAACATCTACCACTTTCAAAAGACTAGGGCTTTTCACAAAGATAATGTTTTTGGGTTTTTCAAGATTTTCGATTTTTTTGGCTTTTTCGAAATTGCTTTTCGGAGATGGAATGTACAAAACCTTGTTTTTGGTATTTTCAAACTTTTTAATTTTTTTGGCTTTTTGTAAACACGAGGAAGGAACAAAAACCACATTCTTTTTAGAATTTTCAAAATTTTCAATTTTTTTGGCTTTTTATAAATAAATGGAAGGAGGAGAAATGTAAATCACATTCTTTTTGAGATTTTTGAAATTTTCTATTATTTTTGGGTTTTGAGAATTTTCTAAATGTTTTTGAATTTTGCAAATTTTTAATTTTTTTGGGTTTTTGGATGTGGCGGGGTCTTCCATCAAACCTACAAAGAAAACACCATGCATTAGGCTCTAAATAAGAGGTCTAAGTCATAGGTTTCGGTGTTAGGAGGTTCTAAGGCACCCTTGACCCAAGTGGTCGTGGGTGGAGGTTCGGGTGGTATGGATGGATCGTAGCCTATCCCATATCGGCTTGGGTTTGACACTATGGGTTCAAGACGACCTTGGTTTTGGCTCCCTAAGCCTTGATAAGGCATATAACCCATGTTCAACATCATGTTCTAAGGCTTCTTCAATTTTGAAAATGTTTTATAAAGGGGATGACCTTGGAACTTGGTGTCATCCATGTTATGCTCAAACACTTTTATGGACTTCGAGAGGACTTTGGGTAGTTTTGAGCTGGTCTTGAGCGGGCTAGCCTTGGGCGGCCCTTTTATGTGCACGACACCTTTTGGTTTTAGGATGGGTTTGGGATGGTCGACCGAGGGTTCACCTAGTTTTGGCTCATGGGTTTGGTAACCAGACAAGCATGAGAAATTTTGAATTCCCTGTAGATGGGGGTGATTCTCTCCTAGAATTACCACAACTTGGTTTTGGAGGGGTATTTTTACATACCTATGAAAGGTGGATGGCACAACCCGCAAGCTATGTATTCATGGCCTTCTTAGGAGTAGGTTATAATAGGGATGTATGTCTAAAACATGAAACACCCCGGAATGACTTATGCCCCCTACTTCTATGGGTAACTCTATGACTCCTAAAGGTTTGTATGCGTTTCCATCGTATCCTGTGATCACAATGGAACTCGGGTTTAGAGAGGTCAAGGAGACTCCTATTTTGTAGGCTATGTGTAGTGGAAGTATATTTAGACCTCCTCCGCCATCAACCAAACACTTGTCTAGAGGATGGTGATTCAATACCACCTCTATATGCAAGGCTTGGTTATAGTTTTGGTGGGGTTGTTCTAGCTCGTCTTTCGAAAACACAATGAAAGTTTTAGCACAAATGGGTGAGACTAGGAAGGAGAGGGACTCAAGAGTTATGGTTAAGTTAACCTTGGCCTTCTCTAAGATCTTTTCTAAAACTTGTCTATGTCTAAGGGATGTTTGGATAAGTTCTAAGATAGACATGTTTATGAGAATCTTAACAAGGTGATTTTCGAAATCATATGGGGTTAACACATTGTTTTTACCCATGAGATGCGATACTTTGGGAATGCATGATTTTGAAGGGTCGGGGATAATGACCACTTCCTTGCTAGCATCTTTTGCTAAGTGTGGGGTTGGTAGATCCTTTTGGACCTAGTGACCTTGTCCACACCTTCCCTATGGCTCGTTCCTAGGTGGGCTTTAGTTTGATGCTTGGGAGCACCTCGAATCTCTAATAAGGCTCTGGCCGGGGCGGAACTCTAAGTGCTCCCCGGATCACTACTTGTTTGGCTTTTTTTATTACGAACAGTGGTGTGTGACAAGTAGTGCTATCCGGATGCCATGCATGTTCCAAACCATTCAAATGAAAGGAGAGAGTATATACCTGCTTGTCCTTCCCGCTAGTGCTTGCATGGTTGGGGAAGGGTTCCTTGAGTACGGCTTGGGCGGGCTCCAGTTCCTCGATGACCTGGAGTCGGCCTTGCTCGATCAAGTTCTCTATTTTATTTATGTAGCAGTGATTTGTATCATGGCCTTTTAGCCTATGATACTTGCAAAACTTGTTTAAAAATTTTCCTTTAGGAGGTGTCCCCTCAGGAACTTCTGGGAGTGTCACTATTCCCTGAGCGAGCAGGAGGTTGAGGACCTCTGTAATGGACTGCCCCAACGGGGTATACTCCCTCTTTTCAAAAGACCTTTGAAACTTTTTGTTCTTTGATTCAGATTTTGAAGTGTTGGCCAGGCTCGATTCTACTCGGACATTTGCAACTTTTTGGGGTTTTGCCTCATTGTCCGTAGTAGTTGGCCCGTAAGTCCCGAGCTTTTCAAAACGGGTTTTTGAAAAAATCTTGCCTTTCCAAAAGTCATCATAGACCCCCTTTTTCATATTTTCTTCGAATAGGGAAGCCTTCTTGATTAATTTGTGGAAAGTGAAAATTTCATTAAGAGAAAGAAGTATTTTCAGTTCGGATTTGAAATTCTCAAGGATGAGCATTACGGCACATCCTTTCGAGATGGACTCTCTTACTTGCCCCAATAAAGACCTCCATCGAACGATAAATGCGTGAGCATCCTCGTTCGTGGCTTGTTTCGTGTCTCTTAGGGTGTTCAAAGTGAGGGTCACTTCCACGTTGTGTGAAAACTTTTGCATGAAACCATTTACCAACTCTTCAAAAGTAGCAAATTGGCTTAAGTCGTAGGAAGCGAGCCACTTAGAAGCGGTTCCCTTAAGGGAGAGGGGGAACCAGTAGATCCATTTAGCCGAGTCTTTCTTCTTTTTGTATGCTCAGTGAGAAAAGAGTTGGAGGTGGGATCTAGAATCCCCCGTTCCGTCATACCGGTGGAAATTCGGTATGTCATCGTCACTATTCGTTTGATAATCGGAAGGTAGAAAATCGGATAGGGCATATGATCTCTTTTCCTAGGCTTAGCCCTTTAATAATTGTTAGAGGGCCTTGCGATCTTTTAATGTGAATGACTCGAGCTCTTTGTCCTCCTCCATAATAGAGGTCTCTTTGGGTTTTATGGGCTTGCTCGTTTTCTTTCGAGCTCTAGTTTGCTTTCCATGGGATGATCAGGATTCGACAGCTTCGGCCTCTTGGCTAAGAGCGGCTATTCTTGCTTCAAATTCTTTCCTCAAGTCTTCTAATAACACTTTCTTGTTTTTGAAATTTGTTTTTGAAAATCTTTTGGAAAACTGACTTGACGAGAATGAAGCCCGGCTCGACACCTCATAAGAACCATCCGAACTCGACATGATTTTATGAGCCTTGAAAATCCTACACGTACACAATTTACCAATGTTAAACACTTTGAAAATTTTCTGTGAGTTTTACTTGTTTGGATTGAAATTCCTCAAGACCCGAGTCCCATCGGGCGTGCCATTTCTGTAGACATGAAAATTCTCATTTCGAAGTTTATGAGACAAACTTGAAATGAAACTTTCCACACCTACGCTTGCGCGAGCGTGCCAGCTAGTTTAAAACTAGCAAATGTTTGAAAATTTTAGACTTCGGGGCGATTGTGTGCAAGCGGGATCTTTTCACTCAAACTTTCTTGAGCCGATGCTCAAGGGTCGGTGTTGAGTACTTAGAAATTTCATTTTTATAGCAAATATAACTCCCCTTCACATGAACAAGTCTTTTTGAAAGAATTGTTGAACTTGTGCACTTTTGATTCAATACTCGAAATATATAAGCTGCTACAAACAGAGAATTCTGTTTTTAGAGTTTTTTTCTAAGAGAGATTTGAAAGCATTACAGACATCCAAAAATTTTACAAATTTACCAGACGAAGATGGTAGTATGGAGAGACTGTAACCTTTTTCAAATTTGCATTCGGAGTAATATTGAATTAGAAACAAATAATTGACCCAAACCAACTCACTCACTCGAAACAGTTCTGTTTCAAAAATACAAAAACTCAAAGATGAGTCTATATCTCTTTGCTCAGAACTCCGATTCTAATGATTTTAATGTTTCTGGAAAGCTATAGATGTTAGCTTTCCAATGCATAAAAAATCAATTAAATTGGACTCCTGTGGAAAGAGATATGAGACTTTTACCCAACCTCTATTTCAAAAAATCCGACTATATAGACAGTGGTACAGAAATTTAGTTGTTCTTAATCCGCTTTTATTACATGGCTGAGCAACCCTAAAATCTTGTCAATTTTATACAGCGTGCCGAAAGGTGTGTGAAACAAGTGTGCTAAATTTTGAGCTAATTGGAGCAAGCATCACAGAATTAAAATTGTAGAAACAGACATATGCAGAGATGCAAAAATCTAGTTTTCGGTTTTATGAATATAGTTATGCAAAATCTACACGACTTTAAAGTGCAACAACCCTCAAAGCAAATTTGCTGGAATGTAAATGAATGGAAAGTACTTTATAGCTTAGGCATAGAGGGAATTAGAAGTATAGAGGGTATATAACATATAGAAAGGAAGAAGCATTAAAGTAAACACTTAGCGTGCATGTGGGTATATGGTGTTTCATCCACGGAATTAAACTTGCAGCAAAGCTAGATTATTACAACATGGGGGGAGATGAAACTCCATTAATACAACCCCATTTAATGAATTGAATGGAAGAGAAACGAAATTTAGATTGAGTAAGAAAGGTCTTACACGAGTTTTGGAGTATGAAGGACCGGGTTTCAATGATGAAGCCGACCTTCCTCTTGATTGCCTTCTTTCTCAACTCTCCCAAGTTCTCACCTAGCTCCCTCTCCTTCCCACACTAGAGGACGTCTCTCTTTGCTGGAAATTCCTGCTCCTAGTCTAGTATACACCACCCAAGGTCTAGAGCTTCTCTCTCCACTCTTTTCAATGTCCAAAAGATATGGAACCCGCCCCTCTCTTGGCCCTTTTTATAGGCCAAGGGGGGGGGGGGGGTTGGTTCTAGGGTTTTCTTGTGGGGTGGGTTGGAGCAAGTGTTTTATGGTTTCGACCCGCTCCAAACTAACTCCTTATGGTCTTCCTTGAGTCGACATGGGCCAGCCCTTGTGGGCTGGTCATGGTGCAGCCGAGCCAGCCTTATTTGAAGGTCTAGGTGCACACGACCCACCTTTACCAATCGGCTATGTCATGATATAGTCAGCCGTGCTATTTTAACTTCACTTTGTCTTGTATTTGCTCTATGTTTCATCCAGCTTCATCTCGCATTTGATTTTGTATGGGGCAAGTAGACTCCCTTCTTGGTTTGGTTCTAATCAACTCGCCTTGTTCTTGGGCTCGTGCTTCATGTTCTTGGTCGGCCCATGCTCTTGGTTTGTCTTGATGTAATGAGCTCTTGGTGACGCTTTGCTCCACATATTTCGAACATAATTCGCTTGATAAATTTGGCTTTATCCCGATCATGTATTCGCCTTGCCTTGACCCGAACCGTTTGGAAGAGTTGTGTTCGACCCATAATTCTGGGCTTGGATTGGATCTTATCCGCTTCGAACTCCAGAGGCTTTTTAACTTGAATTTAAAACCTTAAAGTATTTCCCCAAATATTAAACTTTAAAATCTGGGGTGTTTTTGAATTTAAAGGTTCATAAAGGTTTAAAATTGGTTTTTGGAAATTCAGGACTTTTTGAAAATATTTGAAAATTTCGGGTGTTTACAATGACGAAGAAGAATACAACTGCGGTGGATTTGAGCGTGAGCGAGGTGTAACGTGTATCTCTCATTGTCGTAGAAGCATAAGGATCGCTGGTATGGTGCGATCACGATCGGAAAAGAAACGGAAGGTTTGTGGGCTGGTTATTCACAGATTCGAATAACACCATCACCCGATAGTTTCAAACCAGAACTAGCCAAGTCTTGATTCTATTTCAGTTCCCGGCTCCAAGAAAACCAGAACCTACGCTTTGGGTTTACGTGGAACCAGCCATTTCTACCTCCGACGCAGAATCAAAGGAATTTAGAAATTATCACTGTAGTTGCATTAACTTGTCCTCAGTCGGGTGTGATCATCTATCACGAGCTCATATTTCTTGGATATCAAATGGATCGATAATTAGGCTATATTCAGGCTGCGTTTGGCTTTTGAAAGAGAAGTATGGCACTGGTCGAATGTGAATCAAGCTTCTTGCCTTCCACAAATATAGGTGATGGCTACATTGAACCTTTTCTTTTATGGAGTTCATCATCTCGAAGCCCAAAGGAACCCGACTAATCTGGTTTGAGTCGGGTCAGCCCACTATCGGAGTAGGGCTCTCCCGCTGCTGGTTTTCTCCACCCACAAGGTTTGAACTCAAGACCTTCTCTACAGACCTCAAGTTGGAGTTCGCCTGCTCGTCCCTTCCACAAGACAAAGATGCAAATATTTGCAGGTGAAGACATGTCAGTCCACCCTTACCTGTAAGGACTTCAATTGGTCGATTTATACAAACTGGTATTAGACTAACGAAATTCAGTCAAAAGTTGTAGCCCATTTGATCACCAAAAGATGGGGTTAGCACGGCAAACCTTTTACATGGAAAACCCCACTAGTATAAGACCAAGAATATATAAAGAATATATATATATATATATATATATATATATATATATATATATATATATATATATATATATATATATATATATATATATATATATATATATATATATATATATACATTATCATATCATGCCATATAATATTATATTAATCAGCATATCAACCAATTCTTGGCTTGTTAAAGTGGTTCGGCATTTGTTCCCCTTCAACAAGAAGTCACAGGTTCGAGCACTGTGAGAGGAGAAACCAGCACCAGGAGAGGTTGGCCACCCGACCCGGTTTGACCCGGTCACCCGTTAATTATAGGTACTTGTATTTAAAAAAAGAAAATAAAAGTTGTAATCAAGCCGCATGGTAGGTGTGCCGACTCGCGGCCAACGTAAATATTTGGATTTTGATGGTACTTACCAAGGAGAAAACAAAAGCCAGCAACGTTCATTCTCACCAAATGCTACTAAATGATAATGTTAGGTCACAACAATCAGTTTCAGATTGTAAGTGATAAATGTGATGCTTGACCAAGTCATATGCAAATTAGGAACAAAATGCCACCGGGTTTGTGAAATCCTCCGGTCATGATCTTTTAAGTTCATGACTTTTTAAGTTTGCGATTTTTTTCCAGAAGGTGTTGTGTTTGATCATTTCCAAATTATTGATGTGGTCTAAAAACTGAAAGCCAAGTTCCTCTTCATGATAAGTAAAAAATTAAGGCATTTTCCTGTTTTTTCTATATATAAGATGGGGTTAGCCTAGACGTGACTCGTTGAAAACCGGATCAGGCTGGAAACAGTCGAAACCGGAGCAGGAACCAAACTGGAGACCCCCAGTTGGGTTCCTGTTGCACCGTCCATGAAACTGAAACTGAGCAACTAATGACTCACACCGGTGGTTCAGACATTTTTGTTATTATTGTTATATTGAAAATATTTTGAATTTTCCATTTTTTATATTTTTATGGTCTTTAGTAGTTTGGCAGACCAACTAAAACTGAACGTGGCCTAGTTCCGATTCCTTTCCAGACCTTAATTGGAGAACCGGAACCGATCATGTATATATTAGGCAGACCCCTACCAAAGGACAGAATTACATATAATGTGAATTGAAGGAATCCATAATGTGATTATTCCTTCTAAAAAAAAAAAATTGAGCGCATGGTTTGTGAAACCGGATCGAACAGGCCGGCCCGACTGATTTTACCGCTAACCAGTTTGATTCACACGTCAAACCTGTGAAATAAAGAAGCTGCCAAGAAACAAGAATTGGCTACTTGGAACAAGAACTGGGAACCAGTCGGCCTTTTAAAAGCTGTTATTTTTTATAATTTTATAATTTCTCATCATTAAATATTTAATTATTATATTTCTTTGAATTACTTATTTTCATGCTTTTATTTTTAAGTTGCTTATATACATGTTTTTATCTAATTTGAGACTAAATTGCTTTTGTTTAAGTTATATCATAATATTTTTAATATGTTTTATATATATATAATGATTGAGAGAAAGAGAAATCGAAAGATGCTAGATACTTTCTCATGCCAGATTCTACTATATGATTTGTGTTGTTCGTGTGATCGCATGAACGACATAGATATAGTTGCTCATCAACATCAATATGAGGTTTGAGGTTATTTAATACACATTATTACATTAAATGCGACTCGAAGCGAGTGCTTTGATTACTATCATCCGATTGATTACACGAATGATAATAATAATCAAACAATATATAACATGACTCTCTCTCTCTCCATATATATATATATATATAACTGTTACGGGTTCAATTGAATCAAGTAGCCCTGCCAGATGAGCTAACACTATGCGTGCTCATTTGCTTTGTCTTTTATTCATCCAGCACTAATGTCCTTGGCCAATATATTCAGGTACTGGACTTGTACCGGAAGGGGATGAGTGGTGACACTTATGAAAGTTGAACTTTCACTTCTCATCTAGTAGAGCTGGCAATATACCACATGACACGGAAACCTGTGCAACCCGAAAAATTCATTTCCATGTCAGAGGGTTACAATTTCCGTCATGTTCATATCCACCGAACCAACATAGAATAACTGGTTGTCTTCAGGACCGCTTGGACATGAAGACAATGACACGAGATAACCCGAAACACAGAATTAACGTGGGGATTGCCGATATAATACATGGCACTAAAACATGAAGTAAAAGGTCAGTGTTCTTGTTATTCGAACGTTGTATTCACCCAATGAGAAAAAATTGGGGCTATCTCTAGACTGATCTATTTATGACAAGAACATGGAATACATGCGAGAACCACTCAGATCACAGAGTTGATTATACAACACAACCCGAAACACGAAAGTGTGGTAAACTCTTTTGGGGCAGCTGACCTGCCTTACATGTTCTTGGATATTAATCCTAAGGTTGACAAATGTCCAGAATCAGATCCAAAAGTAAGCCATGTGTCCGAATCTGATTAGTCATATCTGATCGCAAAATGGGATAATTTATATTTAGTGTCACATACGTGGAACCCCTTTAAAGGGGATCATGGCCGGTTCTTAACCGGCCCAGCAATTTTAATCGGAATTGAACCGGGTTAGGAACCAATTGTTGAAACTTGAACTGGAGACCACTTGATTTGGTTCTGGTTTTACTTTTTATAAAACCAGAACTAGAATCAATTCGGGCAGTTTCAAACTGTCGGTTCTGGTATTTTCTTAAAGAAATTTCTTGTCATTTAATTTTAAAAAAATAAAATTAGCGTTTCCAAGTGGTTCTAGGCTCAAACCAGAATTATCTCGAAACCAGTTTTTGTAAAACCGTAATCGGAACTAGTCTCGGGTTGGTTCGATGACGGTTCCAGATTCTAGCATAACTGAAACCGGACATGTCTACTTTTAAGATCGTTTGAACAATTGGAAATAATTTAGATAACCTTTGTGATAAAAATGTGTGACAACAAATATTTTAAAGAGACTTAAAATTTATTCAACCATTGATGTTTGAAAGAACAAGAGAAATTATCCTATTTCTTTTTTGAGCCCACCACACGGAAAGTAAGATGACTTTTTCCCTACAGACTCACTGACAAATTTGCTAAAGTGAGGCTATAGAATTTGGGTTTGAATTAATGACTCTGGATCTGGGTAAGGATTCAACACGATGGACCTCAGGCGCCCTAAGATTTGGACCTACCGGAGTCGCCATAAACAGGACCAGGCAAGCACAGCTCCACACGCAAACAGCAGCACACCTTTAGAAGCAGTTCCACTTTCTCATTTAAGGATACCGTGGGCATGTTTAGTTCAACCAGAACTGAATCGGGACCGGACTGATTCATGTTCTGATTTGAAACTGTCAGTTCCGGTTTTGGCTCCAGTGTAAGGTTTAAACCATCCAAAATTGAGAAAATAATATAAAAGCTCAAAATTAAAAAAAAATAACGAATTGGCGGTTAGTAACCACAACTCTGGGTTTTGGACCAGTTCCATTCTATAAAAGGTGGAACCAGAACCAAACTAGGTGTTTCCCAATTCTGGGTCTTGTTTTGGGCTCGGTTCAATTCTGGCTGAAACCATCTGGCTGGTTCGAAACTGGCCATGTTTAGTTCAACCCTTGAATCAGAATCACATTAAAATGCATCTCCGGTATTGCAAAACAAAGTTGAGACTTGGATTCCAAAGAGTATTGCTTTATCCGGACTAACAAGAGGGCTTGTCTCTTCTCAGAATAGGCTGTGTCACAAGGGTTTTGGTAAATTTCAAGTGCGTGAAAATGGAAAACCCGAATTGAATTTAACCAGATTCATATTGCCTTGTCATATCCAAACTGATCTATATATGGATCCGACCCATACCCATCACTATCCGAGCTCAGAGGACCTGGCCCGAATCCAAATTGATATCGGCAAAAATGTTAAAGAAGACTCTTGTGGATACCTTACTTTTCAGACATATTAATTACAAAACTAACGAGAATGCCACTCGATGGCGGCCGAGCTTTCTTTGACAAGCCGTCCACTTAAAGTAAACGAAAGTACAACGAAGAGGGGTCGAGGTTGGATAAACAGGTGGGAAAACGTTTTTAATAAAAGCGAAAGACAGGGGTAGTTTGGAAACTGTGAGGAAAACGGGAAATTATTTAAAATTCAGCATTTTCAGATACTTGCGAGTATAAGACACTCCGTAGCGATCTTGTCCGCTCTGGATTCGGAGTTCTCCGAGAAGACGAAAGGTGGAGACGTTTGGCTCGTTTCTCTGGCATTTTGCTTACTTCTCTTTCTTATCCTCAAGACGGTTATATGTAAGGATTTCTCTTCGTTTTGCGTGTCTCTTGTCTGTTGTTACAGATTGGTAGCCATTTTCTCGTGGTTCGTCTTGAACGCCACTGAATTGTGCTCATTTCGTTAGGAATTCGTCTATATTTGTCGAGAAATCGCGATTTAAGCACTGGTTTCGGGGAATCTTTGGGGGTTTACGACAATGCGAGTGCGCCGTAGGCTTCCCGAATCAGGATTTTCCTTGGTTTCGTTTATCTTGGTTGCCGTGTGAGTTTGATGAAGAACGATGATTTTCTTGATAGTTCTAGAGTTCTTTACTGCTTAAGATCTTCATTTATGTCGTCTTTTGGGTTTTCTTGTGCTTATTATTGAGCTAGGGTTGAGTAGTTTTCAAGATTCTCGTGAATTTGCTTGCGGGAAAGCTGCGCTTCTTCTCTTGATCCCCATGTTTAAGATTTGATACCATGTGCTGCTTCTTTGTCGCTGGCTGAGCTAATTGAGTTCTAGCTTGATATTTTGAATTTTTCGTTGGAATTTTCCTGAGCGTCGGGTTGTTATGCTTTGCACAGTTTTATTATTTTTAATTCTCGGAATGTATCTGAAGTCCTTTCTTTGGTGTATGTGATCCTTTGTATTCAGAAGTTTCGTTAAGTTTTGATAGTTTCGGGTGAGAATAGTGCGTTAGTTGATGGAGAATGCTTACCTGAGAGCATTTTGGCTGGCGTTTGCTGGGTTTGCATTTTCTTTGATGCTGCCAATTTCAAGTGGCCTCACTGATGTTCAACATGGTAAGATTAGCAGTTCAACCATTAGCTTCTGTGGCTATTACTTTACAAACATTTTCTCATTGTGCTATCTTATTCAACCTTTGAGATCTCAAGACTTTGGTCAGGTAACTAACTTTTCTGTTACCTTTTCTGTCGGCATTCAGTTTATGCCATCAACAGTTTATATGTGTCACTGGGCTCACCTCGTCTTCCTGGATGGGTTGCTTCTGGTGGAGATCCCTGTGGTGAGAATTGGCAGGGCGTGCAGTGTACCGTTCCCAATATAACTGGAATGTATGGTGGGGTGTTCAAATGTATTCATCACTTTGGTGCATGAATTATTGTCCTTAACTATGACATTTGTTTCCTTTCTAAGTGTAATGTTTGAACTTGTCAGAGTTCTTAATGCTGCAAATTTGGGTGGACAACTTGGTGATGCTCTAGCAAATTTTACGACCTTAACAACTCTGTATGCATTCTCACCAATTTCATTGTGATGTCCATGGTGTTAAATTTTCTATGTTTGTAGTTTACTTGATAAACATTTCACTTCCGTTACATTTTGGATTTTTCCTTGTTCTGCTAGTGAACATGTATTTATGAATCTTGTGGTGATTTTGTCGATAATCATGTGCCTTTAATAACGGTACCACTTGTGTGCCAGGGACCTGAGCAACAACCTTATCGGTGAGAGCATTCCAGACAATTTGCCTCCTAATTTGCAGCGCCTGTATGTCATTATTGTCTTTCCTTGTTTCCTGAGTTCATGGCTTTTGATTATCATTGTCACTTGGAGATTATAAACCTACTGGCTGAAATTTTAGCTCGCCATTGCAGATTCCTGTCTGCAAATCAGTTTTCTGGAAGTATCCCTAGTACCTTGGGAGGACTAAGCCTTCTGACCGACATGTAAGTGACATCTAGATCTCCTTCAATCACAAAGATGACACATTTGTTTCATAAAAGTTGCTTTAAAATGTTTGTTGTCCATTTACACAGATCACTCAACAGCAACCTCTTCACAGGACAGATACCTGATGTTTTTCAGGACCTTGTTGGTCTAATAAACATGTGAGTGTTCCTCTCCTCTCAGAACACAGCTCACTCCAGCACAGATGGTCCATGCACATACCCAGCTGCCAAGTTTCATCACAGTTGTGGTAGACCATCCGAAATGTTATGTAGAACTTTGATAGAATTTGGCCTCCATTGTTTTGGTATCCATAAAAGTTTGAGTGTGTTCTCATGTTGGTGTACAGTGAAATGTGGTAAGGATGTAACAGAGAGACCTCAACTTGGTTTCAGTATTTTTCACCAAGTAGGAGTGAGTTTAGCGTACCACAATGACAGAAAGGCTGTATAGTGGAACATTTAGTCTATTATTATCCTGATATATACTCATTCTGACATAATCATACTACTATTAAATGCAGGGACCTGTCATCTAATAATTTGACTGGTCAGCTACCACAGACTTTTGGGGACTTGTCATCTTTGGCTACATTGTGAGAATCTCATCATTCAATTGATTTTTATGTGGACATTCTCTTCTCACAAGTATACTCATCAGCTGAACTATTTTTTTCCTGCAGGCATTTGCAAAATAATCAGTTATCTGGAACCCTCAATATCTTAGAAGATCTGAAACTACAGGATTTGTATGTTCGGTCAGCTTAACCAAGATTTTCATCTGAATAACTTGTGTGTTCTTTGTTGTGAAAGTGTAGTCTCACTTACAAAGATATTGTTCTTATGTTGATTAATTGTTTGAACTTGTATTCATGGATGAAAGGTCATTCTGTTGCAACAGGAATATTGAGAACAATCTATTCTCTGGACCAGTGCCTCCACAACTGAGCAATATCCCAAATTTCAGGTTTAGTACTCCTGCTTTGGTTGCTCAACATGCTCGAGCTTTTGAAGAGTTCTCCCTTGTATCGTCCTAACAGTTTGAAGAAAGTCAGTTTACCGACTACTTCTGCTTCTTTTATTTTGCTCAGTTACTGATCTTGTTGTGCAGAAAGGATGGGAATCCATTTAATGTAACTTCCACAGAATTTCCATCATTGAGTCCACCAGGCCCTTTCTTTAAACCATCAACACCTCAAACTGCTCCCAAGAGTCATGCTGAAGGGCCATCACAAGCTTCAAACTCCAGCAGTTCAAGCTCTCACCGGTTCTTTACTACTCGTAGGACAGTGGGGCTGGTTTTTGCAGTATCAATGGCCATTGGCGTTCTAATATTAGCTATGTGTATATGTGCATCATGGTGCAGACAGAGACATATTGTACACAAAATTGAAAAAAGAGATGATATTGTTGCTTGTAGTGAACTTGAAAAGAAACAATCTCAGAGGAATGAGAGTGTGAAGTGGCCGAGCAGCGACACTGTTGAAGGTAAATCAAACTGTGAATAATTCATTTGAAATTAATCAAAATCTTCCTTTCCCTAACCTTCTTCTTTTGTCATGGACTATGCTGAACCATGTCTCCTAATCAAACGTTTGTTCTTGACTTATTGCTTGTTTTAGCAGTTCCATATGACTCTACTGCAGTAAGAAGGATGAGCCATGTGGTTGATGTAGATGTGCATTTGAAGCATTCCTCTGTCAATAAAGTTCCCAGCATTGAACAAGGAAGACCTACAAGGAACCCTGAAGGAGAAAAAGCAATTTCCTGTTCTTCCTCTGTTGCTTTGCATCCAAGTTCTCAACAGTTAACAAGACCAAAAGCACACAAACCACATCTGGCAATTCCTGGTGTGACATCCTATACAATTTCGGACCTTCAACAACTCACAAAAAGTTTTGGGCAGGAAAATTTAGTTGGTGAAGGTTCTGTAGGAAATGTTTATTTAGCAGAGCTCCCTGATGGAAAGGTAATGATTGTTCTCTTTGCCAAATGCCTTTTCAAGTTTTTGGCTCTCCTGTCTAAGTGTAAATAATTATTCTAAAACATCCTAACATGTGTTGGTTTTTCTTGTCGGCGTATCTGTTGATATTGATAGATTAGGAAGCCTCAGAACCTGACTATCTGTGTGCATATGGATGATTGTCAGGTCCATCTAATTTTATGTGGGTACTGAAAAAAAACACGTTCTCATAGTGATGTAGGCCTAAGGCTGCCTGGGATCAGCTGATCTATTAGTGGAATGAATGTTGAGTTCCTCTTAAATGTTAATGATATGCTTTTTGACATCTAAGTTGAGACCGTATTTACAGCTTTATTGTAATATACAAATGAAATCTTTTGCTGACTGCAGAAAAATAGTCTATATATGGCCTAAACTTGTCAAACAGGAACAACTTCCCAATTTCTTCGCAGGAAACCTATATGAATGGATGAGATTAAATCTAACTCGTGAATTGGGAGTGACTAATGAAGTGAGATGGGTGGCTATCATGGCAATGGAGAAATAAGAATCTGTTTGAGGAAGAATACAAAGAGCCAACAAATAAGCTGGCCATTATTAGCAGTTTCACGAAACAGATATCAAATGCAATGCAACATAGAGAGATTGTATCGAACAAATCACTGCAGATGAGAAATCGGAAGTGGACAGCTCCAGGCAATGGTTGGGTGAAGCTGAACACAGATGGTTGTGCTAAGGGATCTCCAAGGAAAGCCGGTTGTGGTGGATTAGTACAAGATCACGTGGGAAACTGGATATACGGATTTACGCACTTCTTAAGAGATTGCTCAGCCTTCACCGCAAAGCTTTGGAGCATACTAATGGGACTAAAGACCGTATTTCAACTGGATACAGAAAAGTTATACTAAAAAATGATGCATTGGAAGCAGTGAACTTTCTCAACATCAACCAGGGTCCGCATGATGGGAGAGGCAATCTCCTAAACAGAATTTGGTGGTGGTTACAGAAAGAATGGCAAGTGAGAATTAAGCATGCATCAAGAGATGAAAACTTTTGTGCAGACTGCCTGGCCAAACAGAGCCTAAAGTATCCTACGATTTGTTTACAAAAGGAAGCTATCCCAAATCAGTTAAAGGCACTGCTTGAGGAAGACAAGTCTGGGCAAGTACTGCTCAGACTGAATGTAACCAGTTGAATTTTTGGGCAGGAGCCCCATTTCTCAACCAAAATAAAAAATGAAATCACTTGCTTAAATTAGAAATCTCAGAATAATGAAGTAGACACTGATCATCTCCATATGATTCATCTGAGCTTTTCTTTTTTTAATTTGGATTCTGGCAACCGTGTGAGGCAGTAAATAGCAAGAACTTAACAAGCTTAGCCAATAGTTGTGGTTTGATCTTTACAAAAGATGATTGTATCATTGTCTTTGTTTATCTTGCCAACTGCACATTTGGATCAGAATCAGTGTGTTGAAGACTCTCTTTTTCTTACAACTGGTTTTAGCAAAGTGTGCATGAGGCGTATGATTCTCATAAGATCGGATAATATTGTCATAAGCTGCTTCTATGTTCTGAGCATTAGAGAATCCATACACTTCACTAAAATCTGAGTTACCTTCTTATGGACTACTACTTTTTATTCCATGCAAGTTACTTAGCAAAATCAAAATTTTGAAGGATCTAAAACAAATCATGGATGAATTGAAGGGAGCAAATGGATAAAAGAGTTTGTAGATGTCTATCTAACCGCTCCTACATGTTTGGGGGTCAAGTGTCAGAATGAGCCATTTATCCCAGAGAAGGTTTTGTGGCAATGAAATGAACATAAAGTGTTGTCACCTTTAAACACGCATGAATCAACAAAAGGTCATTTTTTATGTAAATAGGCCATTAAGTTCATTGCAACACACTGAAACTGTCACTGGATTCTAAAGAGGGGGGGAGGGGTTGGAATAGAACAAATATTGGGCTTTTGTTTTGTAAGTTAGTGGAAATGCTTTTTAATTGTGATTACCTGTGTTGTGTATCCATAATCGCATGCAAAATTTTACTGTTTGCATGTTTCAATCTATTTCTTACAAACACTTATATTATGATTTTAGACTTGTTCATTTTCCGGAACAGGTTTCTCTCTCTTTCTCACATCTGTTAATGTCTTGGCCAGCTATTAGCTGTTAAGAAGTTGGACACATCATCTGCCTTGTTGCATATGGATGAAGCTTTTCTAGACCTGGTCCATTCCATCTCTAAGTTTTGTCATCCACATATCACCAAACTTCTTGGATACTGCATGGAGCATGGACAACGAATTTTAGTTTATGAGTACTGCACTAACGGAACTCTGCTTGATGCACTTCATCAAATAGATGGAGACAACAGAATTCTGTCATGGAAGGCAAGAGTAATGCTTGCTCTTGGTGTTGCACAAGCGCTAGAGTATTCTCTCTTTCTCTTTCTAGACACATGCATGCATGCATGTATGTGTGTGTATGTGCACAGATATTTATACTTAAATTACAAGACGCACAAGAGCATATGCAGTTGTAGATGTCACTTTGCTGTCTGTACAGATTGGAATTGGTTTTGTATTTTGTTTTGCATCGGTGTTATTTGTCTTCAGTGATTAATATACTTGATTTTGTGATGAAGGTACCTGCATGAAGATTGTCAACCGCCGGTGGTTCATCGAAATCTGAAATCTTCTAATGTTCTCCTTGATGATGAGTTTTCTTCAAAGCTTTCTGATTGCGGATTGGGTTCCCTATTTTCAACTTCTTGTGCAAGCCAGGTAACCATAACTTCATCTCATGTGAATCATCTGTTCATGGTTTCGAGCAGGACGTCTAAGATTCCGTTTCTGTTTGTAGGTTTCATCGCATATGTTAGGTTCATTTAGTTATGGAGCACCAGAATACACCATGTCGGGTGTCTATAATGTTCATGGTGATGTTTATAGTTTCGGAGTGCTGATGTTGGAACTTCTAACTGGTCGGAAACCTTTGGACAGGTTTGTTTTATGTTTGTTTGCATTTATAGTTGTATGTCTTTTCCATTAAACTAGTTATATACGAGACTAGATGAACGAGGCATTAAACTGAATGAAGTGGCCGTTGGACCTAGTGAAATAAAGTCGCAGTCACCATCTTAACCGCATAAAAAGTTTTGTTACTTTAGAGGAAGCGAAAGTCTAGTACAGTTTTGTTACCTAGCAAACCCACACGGGAGATGTGACCCGCTCATACTTTTGGCAGCACAGGAACACAATGGTCGGGCCTTTGCCCAAAGGACCTGTGCTTAAGGCTCAGACACTTTAAAAGTACTTTTTTCATTGAAATTAATAAAATAGTTTCTCATTTTCTGGCTGTAACAAGTATTAATAATTACGTCTGGTGCTTTATCCTGATCTTACGGGTCCTCCAGGCAAAACTACAAATGAATTAAAAGAACAGAGTTTTCCTTCATAGCTTCAGCATTTTAAGTATTCATGGGATTTGACGGAGGATTTCACACATATGTAGGACCCGTCCTCGGTCAGAACAGTCTTTAGTAAGATGGGCAACTCCTCAGCTCCATGACATTGATGCGCTTTCAAGAATGGTTGACCCTGCACTTAAAGGGGTTTACTCAGTCAAGTCATTGTCACGATTTGCAGATATCATCTCATTATGCCTACAGGTAAATTCATGCTTTTTGCTGAACATGACTTCCACTTTTTCCAGGCGTTATTTTCTCTCCTATATAGAAAGATGAACTCTGTGTGTGTGTGTGTGTGTTATTAGTAGTCCCAATGTATGTTATAATCATGGAACATAGGGTGCTCCATCTTTTGCTGTTCCTGATGGCCATTCGACTTTTTTCAAACTGTTAGTGCTACTACATGATGCCAGTTGGTAATGAAATGAAATTTGGTTTTGCAGCCTGAGCCAGAGTTTAGACCACCCATGTCTGAGATTGTGCAAGCCCTTTTACGCATGTCACGGACGACGGGACCTACTTCTGGAGGTCAATCATATGATGGCTCTACATCTAGCTTTCCCATGTTGCAGACAACCTCTTGAAGTCCTTCATATGATGGTTCTGCAACTGGTCTTCTCCACTCGGGTAGACATTGATAAGCCTCATGCGATTATGCCTCTATTCGGATTTGCGGTCGATGCGTCCATTATGCCTCGATCCTGTGGAGCCTCAAGGTAAGGATCCACCATCATTTGTAAAAAGTCCACGTTCGGACTTGCTAATTCATTCATCTGTAAACATAAGGTGGCCCAATGTATTTTACTGGCCGAAGTATTCTTTTCTTATTATTGCTATATGATATTTTTTCTGCGGTTCTCTGCGCATTATATACTAATGAGCTGCTGCTTTTGTTTCTCCTGTTCTGTGATTGTGATAGCGACTTGGTCGCAACTCCTGAGAACTAAGCCAACCTAATGAGCATCCAGTCAATGGTTGCAAGAATCATGCCTCTCCAGTCAATGGGTTAGGTACGATCCAAACAGGGAATGCTTCTGTTGGTGAGCAAATGAGCTCTTTATTCTAACGAATACATAATATATCGATTAAATCACCGGCTCATATATGCACTCATAATGTATCGATGATAGGTCTCGGACCAAGCTGCTTGTCTAGCAGCTCGGTTCAGCGTTCATTGAGCTCATTTATGAATTTATCAGCCAGATGATATTGGTACGCGTCTTCTGTCATTAAAACCACTTAACCTCCGTAGCACTTGATATGATCAACTACATTTTGTGTTCTCAATGTGTGCTGTTCTCTTGTGCGAGCCAATGCATAGCACAGACCTTCAGAACGAGTCATAATCTTGATGAATCACGAAATTAGGCCTCTATCACTCAATCACGTTTTGGATAGGGAACCTAAGACAACCAAGCAAAGGTCCCACCTGGCGGAACTCTGTGCCGTGCCTTAGGCCTGCACGATAATGCATGCGGTGCTCGGGCATGTGGGTGGATGCACACGTGGCACGACCCCTCCATGTGCACTAAACCTCTGGTAAGGTCGATTGTGGTGCGGTGTTAATTTTCTTGTGAGTCAAAAAAATTAAAATTTAGGGTAATATCTCATGAAAAGATTTATTTTATAACTTTCATTGATGATTATTTGAGATATAAATATTTATATTTTTTAAGATATAAATTTAAGGTATTGGGTATATTTAAAGAATATAAGTTTAAAGTTGAAAACCAATTAGAGCATAAAATTGAAGTCTTTAGATCTTACTAAGGTGGTGAATATCTCCTTACAAATTTTTTAAAATACTATAAAAACTTTGGTATTTTAAAACAAAATATCATGCTCAGTACACCTCAATAAAATGGTTTAGTTGAAAGATATAATAGGATCTTATTGAATATGACTAGGTTTATGTTATTAGATATTTCTGTTCCTAGGATTTTTTATGAAGAAGCATTGACTATAATTTTGGATATATTAAATAGAGTATTATGTAAGACTATATTCTCTACATTATATGAGATGTTGTTTCAAAGAAAACAATACTTGAGTTATCCCCAGAAGTGAGAATTTATCGCACATGTTAAGATCCTTGATCAATCTAAAGATAAACTAAATAGTAAATCATTGAGATGTGTTTTTATTAGATACCTAAATGGTTCAAAAGTATCTAGATTTTATCACAATGGTCATGGTTTAATAAAAAATAGAGATGCTAAATTCTTAGAAGATACTAAGAATGACATCTTTGAAAATGATAATGAGAGCACTAATGATCTAGTGGATATAAATTTATCATTATTTCAACTTATGGATTTTGATCTAAATGACCTTCTTGAACAAACTGAAACTTTAAGTATAGTCACACCATCCTACTTAAAAGATTATCACACTTATCTTTAAGAGGAAGTGTGTAATTTAGTGGATTTAGATGAGTTAACTAATAACATAATGTATCAACATACTATTAACTCATTTGAATCAACGGACTGAGAAAAGCAATGGATGAGGAAATTGAATCCATTAAAAAGCCAAGTTTGAGAAGTCATAGGTTGTAAATGAGTTCTTAAAAAGAAATATAAAATCGATGGAACAATTGATACATTTAATGTATGGTTGGTTAAAAGAGATTTTCACGGAGGAAATAGATGATGTAGAAACATATTTTTTTATTGTAAATTTTGCATCCATCAGGATTATTTTGGCTATTTTGGTATTTTATGATTTAGATTTACATCAATTAGATATAAAAATCACTTTTCTAAATGGTTATTTAGATGAAATCATGTATATACATCAACTAGAAGGATATATTGTTTAAGGCCTAAAAGATAAAGTTTATAGGTTAAAGAAATCCTTATATGACCTAAAATAATCACCTTGTTAATGGTATTTAACTTTTCAAAATGCTATTTTAGAACTTAAGTTTGTGCCTAATGAACTTGATCATTGTGTATATGTTTGTAACAACGAGAGTCACTTTGTCATTCTATTTTTATGTGTAGATGATATATTGTTTATTAGGAATGACAATGAGATAATTATCAAAACTAAGTCATGATTAAACTGTAAATTCAAAATGAAGGATATAGAAGAGGCATCCCATATTCTGGGTATAAATATTTCTTGAGATAGAGAATATAAACTTTTATGTTTGAATCAAGAGATATATATATTGATTATATTCTCAAGAAGTTTGGAATGAGTGATTGGAAATCAACAAATATACATGTTGCTAAAGGGGTAAAATTGAGTGAGGTTGATTGTCTCAATGAGAGAGAAATAAGCCTAATGCTCCTTATACATGAATTGTGGACAACTTGATGTATTTTATGTTGTGTACAAGACCAATATCAACTTTTTTGTTAGTCTTCTGAGTTGATATCAAAATAATCTTTGTTGATGATATTGGATAGCTATGAAAAGGATTTCGAGATGTCTAAAATGAACAAAAGATTTAAAATTATGCTTTCAAGTAAATGAACTAAAAGTGATATAAAGCAAAAGTGAGCCTTAATTTTCCTAAAATATCCTAATGCAATTAATTGCAAACATGGCTTAGGTAAAAACTTTTAAGATGTCATTTCATGAGCTTGCACTAGCTGAATTGAGCCAAATATATTATGCTCAAGAAGCAAACATGACCTTAGAGAAGCAATTCAATTGAAGGTAGGTTCATAGTTTCAATAGTTAAGGGAGCATCCTAATTGATAATAAAGAGGCAATTGGTTAAATTGTTGTAGGAGCATTTGATTCTTAAGTTCATGACCTTAGAGGAGCAATCTCTTTGTCATTATAAAGGTTGATCATCTAATAAATCTACTAAAAGGGAGTTGCTTGTGAGAGCATATTAAGAGAAGTGCTGCTTGAGGAAAGATGCAAAAGAGCACTACAACAAAAAAATTGGGATGCCTCTAGGACAAAATCTTTCCTCATCAAGTAATGTTGGTTTTATCTTTGATACTAACTCTCTTGGTAATCATAGGGTGTCTCTTTATGTTAGAAAGACATCTAAAAGGCTAAACTTTAAGCAATCATATACAAAAGAGATGTCATGATTATGATCATATATATTGTTAGATGTGTTGCCGACCCTGTCTAGTATGGGAAAAGGCTTAGTTGTTGTTGTTTTGTATATTGTTAGATGTGTTAATGTTGTATGAGATGAGAACTATGGTATCAAGTCATTGAAGAGCTTTTGCAAGATAGGTAGACATGACGACTTGAAGCTTGTAGAGAATGTTTTAAGGAGGTTGCATGCCACTATTACCTATAGTCTCAAGTTTTCATAGGAGAGAGTGGTTTTGATGTTCTCTATTGTATTACATATTGGAAGATTATTAGTGTCATATGATTGCTAGATGTCAATTTTAGACATGAGTTAGGTCATACTACTCAATAAATCATTGCGTTAGTACAATTCTCTTGGATTGTGTTGTACAATGTTCCTAGTATTAATTCATTTAACTACTAATCACCTATGAGACATGAGTAGTACATATCTTATCATGATTTACCACGACATTTCTTAGCCATAAGAATATTACTAATCTACCAAACATCTTAATTTATTATATCAAGTTTTTTATCACATATCTTGGGTTGTATTTTCTGCAAATATATGTGCTTAATGATGTCAAATGATGCCTATATTTTTATTTTGCTAGCTTAAGAGGCATGAAATTGTTGGTAATTAGGATTATCCCTTTTCAAAGATGATACAACTAGGTACATCATGATTTTATATATGATACACACTGGGTGCGTTATGTTTTTAGAGATAAGAACATTGGGTGCATCCTTATTGTAAGGATGTGCTCTAGATGCACCTCTATTCAAAATAAGGGCAATTTTGTTCAAACTTTAGGCCGACATAGAACACAAACATCTCTATATATTAATGAGTCAAGCCATTTTATTTGTTTTGAGCTTTCATGTCATACCATATATATTTATACATACAGACATACATATATACATACATATTCATACGTATATATAGAAAAATTGAATTTTGCACACCTCTTACATTCCCACATCAACTTTCAATAGCACGAGTGTAATTTAAATTTTTTAAAGAGATTTTAGAAAATAATGAAGGATATTATTATTAACTCATTCTTCCGAAAAGTAATAGTCATGTAGCCTCAATGGTGGACATGATCCAATCACTCCACATATTATATATATGCCATCCACTTGTCTTGTTGGAAATAAAATATTCATTTTAAGTGAGTTGAGGCCATGAATTGAATATGTTAAACTAGGAACGAGCCAAATCAAGTCATTTACCAATCCAAACCATAATAAGTATTTGTTTGGTATTATTTTCATAGAAAACACTAACTCTTTTGTATTTATTATTTGTCCAAGTTTCTTTTCATCAAGAAAAGGATAACTTGTTCAAATTAATTAGGTAGAAATAAACATAAAGATCTTTAGATATAAACCAAATCAAGTCATTGCATTGGTGTTGAGCTTTCATGCCATATATATGTGTGTGTGTATGTGTGTGTGTGTAGAGAGAGACAAAGAGAGATGAATTGTTGGTAGGGATATAAAGTTTCAAAACATCTTTAAAAAGAATGAATTAAATTAAATTCACTTAATTATAAATATATGCCTGAAAAATTAATGATATAGACAATAATTACAACACATCTAATTATCATCATCATTGGACACATAATTTTATCAAACTATGTATTCTCTTATAGTAACCATGAAGGTGGTTAATGAGATCAGATGTAAATAGTAATGGATTTGGGTATTGACTCAATATTTGCATCAAAGGTTTCACCATATGCTCAACATCCACAAAACATTGCAAATAACTATGAAAAAAGTTTAAACTTCTTCATTCTATGAACTCTAATATGAAGGAGTAACACAAAATACTACTTTATCTTTGGTTCTCAATGTTGAATGGTGAATGTTCAATATAGAATGAAGGTATCGTAGCAATGCACAAAATCTTCGAGTAAAAACCAATGTGTCAAAGTGACATACCAACACATGTACAAACATCACACTTATGTGGGTGACATGCCTAAAGACCAAGGTGTCATGATCGGAGATAATGTGAGATGTGTAACTACAAAAGAGTATCTTGTGGATGGTGGCCTATCCTTTATGAATGTGGTTTTGTGGGCCAATGTACTTACTAGGGCTCAATGAATCAATCATAATTGCTTATGATGATTGAATTAACGAGTAACTTGGTCTAGTATGTATGAATCTATGATGTCTAGTAAAAATATTCATGAAACTAGGACAAATGATAGGTCTTATTTATATAGTTTCCCCAACAATAAGGATGCCTTTTAATTTACGATAAAATCCAATAACAATAACCACATACTACATCTGTCATCATCGAGCCCTACTACTCACGATATACAATAAGATGATGCATTGAACAATCTCTATGAGTAACACTGCCCATTCACTTGAAGACTCTAGGTTATCCATCAACCTACTACCATTTGTTACCCCACTCTAAAAGTCAAAAAATACTAATAAATTCATTCTTATAATAAAATTTTCTCTATCAATGAGTTATAAAACAATTATTTATACATTAAGATAACCAAAATAGACACCTAAAATAGAGTATTGTTGCTACTAAATTGATGTGCATTTGTATGAGAAGCCTTTCCAAAATTATATATAAAGAGACTAATATCACCAGACCCCCAACATAGGTCACTGCCGAGACAATCAAATTTGACACCCACTCACTTATTCTATTACATGGTACATACAGTATAATATAACAAGAATAACAACACATAATACCATGGTATAATCCCCTTCTCTCAACATGTACCAAGATTAACTCTAACTTCACTTTATCATAGTTCATGTCCATAACTTCATCCATAATGCCTATTTTATCCATTTCATCTATCACCCACATGAAAGCCAAAGACCGTATGCCTATCAAAAGGCCGAAAATCTTATAGACATCATGGAGAGCGATAGTCATCTCACTCGTGACATATCGAAGCTCTTAGCGTTAGGTTTCATTGTTCAATAAAGGTAGTCAACAATAGTTGGTCGAACGTTTGAAACAACGAGTCATTGTACTCAAATAACCAAAACTAGTGCATATATCTTTATCAGCTGCCCAACATTGGCATCTCTCCTTAAAAGAGGCCATTTAACCACAATATTGTGTGTAGCATATTATCAATTTTAATAGTCTATGCATAATCATAATTGTATATGTGAATCTTTTACCTATACATACAACATTAACTCCAACAAAGGTATAAAATTATCAAATCTTATCAAACTATATATTCAATGTGACATGCAAAGTTGAAGGACAACTTTAAGGTAGGGGCCGTATGATATCACCCTCTACAGAGTACTCGTTGAAACTTATATTTTGATCACGCTTTAAAGGATCGACTTTATCGCATTGCCTTAAAGAACCTATTGTATCCGTCTTTAACTCGGGCTAGATCCTAGGATGATCCGCTTACAATATCTTGACATAGCTCATCTCGTGTCAATGAGTTGGTCTAATATATGTCAACTCAAAAATTTCAATGATGCAGTGACATTGCATACTTTTACTCAAATGGCTTCGTAAACTCCATTACCACATGCGCAAATCCTTCTTATTACAAAATCTAAAAGAAAATTTTCATTATAATACATGAAAATGCAATAGAATATGTACTAGAACAAGTAATAATTATTATAGTAATTCATTTCAATGATCATCACTAGCATTTTAAAAAGAATTACCTAACATGTAAATATTTATAAATATCAAAGAACAAACACTATATATACTTATGTGTCTATATGTGTATATATATGTATATATATGTATGTATATACATATATATGTATATATATATATATATATGTATATATATATATATTCATGTTAATAGACAATTGGTTTCAATTACCCTAGAATCTGAAACCATAACCAAACCAGCCCGATACCAGTTATGGTCACGGTTTTGGAACTGTTGTTTTCAGGCGAATTTGGCTCGAGTCTAAAACCACCTAGAGTAAAAGAAAGAATTTTAAAAATGAAATTTAAATGAAAATTTTTAAAAATTCCAAAAAGAAACTGGAACCGAACTATGTGGTCCATAGTTTTGGGCCAGGTTTTGGATCCAATTTCACTGGTTATGGATTTAACTAGTTAGTGGAGCGGTTTGGTTCTGGTTTCAACTGCCAACTGGTTCCAAACCAGCCATGTTTATATGTACATTTGTGTGTGTATTTATACATATATATATAAAACATGAGACACATAGTATTATATATGTGTGTGTATGTGTGTGAAATTGAGGAAGCATAGCTTGACCATGTTGTTTCATGAAAGGGAAGGAAGTCAAAGCCGTAACCCCTATAGAGGGAGACACAAGTTGGCCGCTTCACCCTATATAGGGATGACATGGACAAATTACATTTCTTCTTTGGGTGTCATTACATGTATGGTGCATTTGTCCAAAAAAAGAAATGTTGCCTAGTCGTGTCTCCTATTAAGGGGAGTTGTGACTCACTACATTTCTTTTCCCTTATGCTTAGTGATTATGGATTATTGGGATGATCATCAGGGGAGGAGGAAGAAAAGCACAAAATGAAAAGAGAAAATGCATAAGGATACTCGCCATCCAATTGTGGCAATGCTGAAGTCAAGGACGAGAAAAAGGGGTTGTTGGTTGTTTGGTGGTCTTGCTGATACGAAATACAATACAACACATAGAAAAAGAAGAGAGAGTGAGACAAGTGGAAAAGGAGAAGACACCATAAACCAAAGCGAAGGTAGAGAGGTGCATGAGAGGAATAATTTAAAAAAAAAACATCTTAGAGAGTATGTTTAGAAAAAGGGGCTTATAAATAACAATTCCTTTTCTGGATTGATAGACACACACCCTTTTTACTATCTACACCCCCTATTTTTCATCTGTTTCTCAAAATATTCATGGTAATTTATGATAATTATCAGGATATCCTTTTCATATAAACATACCCTCTCTTTGCTATTGTGCGAACTATGGTCTTCCACCCACTTCTGTCCTTTTTTCCTTCCATTTTTTTGCTCTTCGACCTACCCCAATCACCCATTACTCGATCTAAATCCATTTGCAACAAAGGAACTCATAAAAATCCATAAGTAAAGAAAAAGAGAAAGAAAAAAAAGAAAAAAAGAATTAGGAGGCCAATTTAAGGGAGATTCTGTAATTTGTCAAGGTGTGTCATTGATTTGATTTTTGATTTTTGTTTTTTTTGTTTTTTGAATGGATTTTCACCCAAAAAACTGTTGTTTTGATTTGATTAAGTAAATTTATTTTTTTGCTATATAGATATAGCTCATAGAAAACTCCTATCTTTCTTCCTAATTTTCATTCATGCATTGTAAATATGTCTTACCATACTAACATTTGTCTCATCAACATACTTTAAATGTGTCAAAATATGCTTTGGTTTGTATTGACTTTTTGTAAGGTCTTTTGTCGTACTATACTCAAATCCATGCATTCTCCCTTCAAAATTATATAAGATATAAGCCTAGAGGGTGATTATGTGTTCTATTCACTACATTCAACTTTCAATAATCATCGACTGAATGCTCTCTTGTCAATAAAAATGGACAGTTTATCTTCTTACTTCTTGTCTACCTACTATTTTCAACATCAATATTTTTACTCACACTGTATTTGCCACCACTTTCATACTTAAGTTATACCTTACTTGTTACGCTTTTACCTTTTGAACGAAGAGCAACAATAACAATATTATGCTTTCTCTCAATATTTTTTACATACTCAATTATGACGGTTAAACACATCTTCTAACACAAACCTTAGTGAATAATGAAGTTCATTACCCTCGTAGTTAACAAATATTTATTCTACTTCATCGACTAACCAATTAAAGAATACATGATCCGATGCACTAAATAACTTTCAGTCTCCTTATAATAAATACTTACAATAATAAAGGGATATATGGTTTGAAGCATATATAACATATAATATGTGTAATGCAACCCAATCACGTCTCACCATGAGGGAGATGCACATCAATTGTCTCTCTCCTTCAAGAAGAGATGCACAACATCTACGTTTCTCCTTGAGGAAGAGACTTGAAGCAACTATGTCTCCCCTTCATGAGGGAGAGGTTGTTCCTTCACGTCTCTCTCCAAGGAGATGCACTTGGTTTGTATCTTTCTTTAGAGAGAAGCGCACATGTGCCACTTTTTGAATTGAAAATCCGACAAATGAATCATTTGATTGAAAATTGTAAAACATCAACAATAATGAAAAAATAAAACACAAACCTACAAAAATACAAAGATATTATTAAGAAACAACTTCTCAAAATCTAAAAATAGGATGAATCAATCTATTTTCTTTTTCCTTTTTTCATAAATTTCCAATAAAGTTTATAACATGATAATCGTGTATTCTTTTACTGTGAAGAAAGCAATCATAACTCTAAATGAATGAAATGTCGGTCGTTGGAGTAAAAGAAAAGAATTATGAAATTGGGTATGAAGAAGAGAGAAATTACTTTAGGAGTATTTTCAATATTTTTTAAATTAAAAGTGTGTGAATAGTAAAAAGGATATGCATATACGAATCTCCTTTCTATCTTGGACTCTCGGACTAAAATCTTATGTTCTTACGATATAGTAGTTTAAGCCTCGGCACAAGCACAACACTGATCCGAATTGAAGCCCGATCACCTGCATGACAACAAAGGTCCTCCGGTTGCCCCAACCATTATGGGTCTCTCGTGAAGAATTTCCTAGGCTTGAAATAGCGTAAAAAGGTTCGGCGGTCATATGAGAAAAGTAGGATAGTTTGATCCAGCAGCGTTTAATACATTCAAATCTTACGTACTCTTCTCGCTTTTTGTGGTGATGAGTAATAAAGCTATTTTTATATTTTTTTACACACATTATAATTTTTTAAAATAGTATTCATGCTCTCAAAACGCAACGAAATGCTTTAAGGATACGTGTTAAAGATGCGCACGCTAAAACCACCCTTAGTCAAGGCCTTATGAAATAAGAAAAAACGGTTATAAATATATATAATTGGAGTTATATATATTGCGTAATTGGAGTATAATTTACTAGTACTTTTAAAAATTCGTTATTTTATTCATATTCATTTGTAATTTTTTAATGGAGCAAGTGGTTTTGCATTTAGTTCTGCTTGTCACGTCGATGTTCGCGCTCGGGATGAGACAGTGGGTATCAGGTGAAACTCTATTTCATATGACCGCTTACTTAATGACAACTTGCTACGTCTTAAAAAAATGAAATCGTTCGACAACGCATACACTAGTTTAGTGGCAAGCCAGAACTTTTCTTTTCTTTTTACAAATAGAGCCTAATGCTACATCTGTTGGGAGTCGAACCCCCGACCAGTGGCAAGAGCATGAAATGAAAGAGTCTAGGTGCGACACATTTTCTTTTAAATATTGTAGGACAGGGCATTAAAGCCCAAGGGACCTTCGTTGGACAGTCACTTACCTTCTCACAAATCAAACTGAAGAGAGAGGATAAAATGAGAGAATATTGAGAATATTGTTTAAGATGGTTTGGAGATATATACAGAAAATCAGAAAAAGAACCTTTAAGAAAGTATGAAAAACTAAATGTAGAAAGTATTAAAAGAGGTAGAAGAAGACCATAAAAGTGTTGAAAAAAATAATAAAGAACGATCTATCTTATATTAAGTTAACCGCTAACATAGCACCTGATAGAACTATGTGGAAACAAATAATCCATGTAACCGACCCCGTCTAGTATGAGAAAAGGCTTAGTAGTAGTAGTTGTTATTGTTAACCTTAAAGGATGCTCATTTACCTAAAATACCTTAATACAATTGCCTTGAGACCATGATTTAGTTAGAAGATCTATAGTTGCTATTTAACGAGTAAATTTATGTGAACGACCTTATATGAGAAAAACCTTGGTTGTTGTTGTTGTTGATGATGATTTAAGGAGTCCTTGGCAATTTACGAGTTTGAATCGAAGCTAAACATAAGGTGTTCAAGTTGAGCTCGTACAGTTTAACGAACTGGAGTTAGGAACCAACTGGACCGGCTTGGTTGATTTACCAGCCCTTGTTGTTGCAGAGAGCCCGATTTGAAAGGCATCACGAGTCTGGTATGAAATGACATTTCACCTAGTCACGGACCAGAGACTCTCTCTCTCTCTCTCTCATAAATAAATGACTAAAGATTCAAAAACTTTGGGAGGTCTCTCTCTGCGATGTCGGCAATGGCGGATTCTCCCTTCAGATGTCGGCGCATATCTCTCACAAATCTCAGCAATGCTGCTCACCTGACGACCTCCTGACGGCACGTTTGGACGCGGTCGTCCTGACGCCTCATGCGTGAATGACTGAGGGATCTCAAGATGAAGCGGGGGTACAAGCTCCGTATCCTCTTCTAATGGGACGGGAAGTCCCTTTTATCTCTTTTTTCGTCTTTTCTTTTTCTTTTTTGCATTTTTCGGAGAGGTCTTTTCTTTTTCCATTTCCCTTTTATCTCTTCTAATGGGACACGGTCGGCCTTTGATTTGGGAGAGGTGAGGTTGACGATGTATCCTCTTCCGGATGAAGGTTTTCTGTGTTTCCTTCTTGTTGGTGATGTTATTTCTTGACTGTGTGCGACTTAGAGGAATTCGTGGCGCATAGCTCGAATGTGAATTGCTTGAAGATCGGGAAGAAATCGTCGAGGGTCGTTGTTACTGGCGGGGAGGATCACAAGGTTAACCTTTGGGCGATTGGCAAACCTAATTCCATCCTGGTTGGTTCGATTCTCTTCTTCTTCTCTCTCTTTATGATGTTCTGAACTTTGTAAAGTTTTATGGTTTTATAGATTATTTTTTGGGGAAATGGGCTTCCGTCATTTTAAAATGTTATTAGACGCATAATGCTTTTGGATCTCTTTTTCGGTAGTTTGACCACATTCTGCTGAAATTTATTTGAACTGTTATGACTTTTTTCCGCGAGCCGTATTATGATTTGATCAGCTTTGGTCTCTACCTGGTATGACTCTCAATTTTGTGAAGTTTTGATGTGGAACGTTTTTACCCAAGTGTTCAGGTAACTATTTCTGCTAAGCTTTTATTCCTGCGCCTTTGAACCTTTTGCATTTGCTTTTAGTTTTAGCGTTTTAGGTTTGGCATGATTTGATATGGTTAGTTTCTGAGTAGGGACATGGTTACTGCTGTTAGACTTGAGTGAGATGGCTCTGGTAGTTGCTTTGTTGGGTTTTGATAACAGAATTTTCTGGAAGAAATATGGTTTATTAGCATATAGAGTCATAGACAACCTTATGAATTGGAGATTATGCGTCATTTGTCCAGTTTCAGGTTGAGCTCCTTCTAGTATAACATCAAGGTATAGTATATCACCTAGGTTCACTAATTATGGTTCTGCATTTACTGACATACGTAGCATGCTCTATACTTGTCTCTAAACAAGGGAAATTGTTCACTGGGAATATGAATGCCACGCTACATTTAAATATCAGAAGTGCATTCACAGTTTTACAATAATTGCAAATACAGGAACCTTCAGTGCATCACTATGATCTAAATTTCATCTTTTGTTATTTTACAATTTACCTACTTGAGGGTAGGTATACAATCGGTAGAGCATTTCTTTTTTGGTTTTAATAGGAACATGATTTTGTTATTACTTGACATGCAGAGCCTTTCTGGTCACACAAGCCCGGTAGAGTCTCTAACCTTTGATTCTTCAGAGGTCTTGGTTATTGCTGGAGCATCTAGTGGTACAGTAAAGCTTTGGGATTTAGAAGAAGCAAAAAGTGAGTCCTTTGTGGAGTCTACCTGCTCCATTTGGTGATTGGCCTTTATAATGATGTTATGCTTGATTTGGTTTTTTGCTACTATGTTGGTGGACAGTTGTTCGAACATTTACTGGTCACAGATCAAATTGTATCTCCGTTGATTTCCATCCTTTTGGAGAGTTTTTTGCTTCTGGTTCACTGGACACTAATATGAAGATATGGGATATGAGAAAAAAAGGGTGCATTCATACATACAAGGGGCATAGTAAAGGTGTTAACGCCATTAGGTTCACTCCAGATGGTCGTTGGGTAGTTTCGGGGGGTGAAGATCATGTTATAAAGGTAGGCAAATGGCCATTTCTGTTTGTATTATATTTCTTGTTGTAGATGCATTGCTGTCAGAAACTTATTTTTAATGAAAATGACCAGTTAACGTATATTGTGCCTTAACATGTGCATAGTTATGGGATCTGACTGCTGGAAAGCTCTTGCATGATTTTAAATCCCATGAAGGGCAAATACAGTGCATAGACTTTCATCCTCATGAATTTCTCCTTGCGACAGGTGAGTTTTTCAAATGTCCACTGTAGTCCTTTGTATGAGATGAATCTGTTTACTAAGTCTAATTGATTTTGATCCATAACCATTTCTTCTGTTATTGATATGAACGAATGTATGGTCACTGCCCAAAACTTGAAGATTCTTCGTGGTAGTACTTTTTAAACTGCCCAGGACTTGAAGATTCTTTATAGCAGTGGCTGATCTATAAAATTTAGAGTTAGTGAGGGGGCAAAAATATAGGCTTTGGCCGCATGATTCATTATATGTGTGAAATTGATATACTTAAAAAGAGCTACCGATAACTAAGTTACTAAGAGCTCATTATAGTATAGTTATTTGTATGTTCAATAAACTTTTTAAGAGTAAAAAGTAATATGTTAATACAAATATACAAACAACAACAACTAAGCCTTTTCCCATACATGTTAATACAAATATAACTACCAATAATTCTTACGTTGATAACCGAACTACCAAAACATTTATCATCACTAAAATTCTATAAATGCCACAAAGATGAAATACCATAATACAATAATGGAAACATGTGTTACATAACTGCTCATATAATACAAAAATGATAACAAATAAATAACTATTGACGATGATCATAATAGCGTTTGTTATGTGACAATCATGTAATTGAAGTGATCATTGTAAATAGTTATGTAATTATGATATAAAAATACACGTACATTCAATACCTTATACTCATAGTGATGCAAATTTGTTGTCTCACTCTGCCTTCGTCTTGCCTGTACCACTGGCCATGTTATCCTCCATTTTCATGACCTCAATATCATTCATATTACAAAATAAATTTATCTTTGCAATGAAGCGCTCCCGTTCATGGTCTTCAATTCTCAACTTATTTAACCTCTTCAACAACTTTACAAGATTCAAAGCATTAATAATATCTTGGATAACCTTAACTTAGCCAAGGAAATACCAGTTGTACAACTGGTAAACAGTTTTCTAAGCAAACATGGGGTTAGACCATTCATTTGCACTGCATGAGGACCAAGAACTTACATTAGCATGAAATATTCACCAGCCGGTGCTCCTCATATAAAACTGAATAACAGTTAATTATACTAGAAAGTAATCTCGTACTTTTACTTGAAAGAAAAACATTCCAAGCACAATAACAAGAAAATGGTTTTTTCTTTTCATTTTTAGGGAATCAATAATGAGAAAATATTAGTTACTAACTATTCAGTGCACCTGCATCATTTCACAAGGAAACAGCAGAGAATGTACCTAACATGTCGACCATCCCCATATGCATCCCTCACGATTACCTGATCTGCATTCAGCTGCTTCTTGATCTGTTAAAATACGTAGCTACAACCGGGTCTGCGGCAAGTCCTACTGAACTTGATGATTTGTGAGAAGAAACTCAATTTGTTAGAATGTATTTGCTGCCAAAGCTTTTTCTATTAAAAGAACATTCTTGATATTTTCTCATCATTTGGTACTCAGGACAACCTTTCGTTCATGTAGTGCAGTGTAATAAGAAGTCTTTCTTTTGTTACATTTAAACTTACACCAAAGGGACATGGTTTGTAGTGCTAATGGTAAATCATTTGTCTTTTTCAAAATTTCTTTCATTAAATGTACAGTAAATACAAAATCAATACCTTTGATATCATCATCACCATCATCATTGATAATATAAAGCACATTCACAATGGATTGAAACATTGTAATTAAGTTCAACAAAGTATAATAATTTGAACCCCGACACGTGTTTCCAACCCTTTTAATTTGAAGGGGCTGATTTAATCATTTACCACTTCTACTATATCCAAGTTTCAATTCCTTACAAACTCTATCAAGTTCTAATTCTATAAGCTTCTCAAAGAGTTTACACGAACCTCCAACACAGTCTTGATTGCAGAAATAACATCAAACAATTGACTTACTTCTTTATGTTTTTTAGCAATTGCTATAACAAATAATTGGAGTTCATGTGAAAATCTATAAATATAAAAAGAACATAGATTTTCTCTCAATATTAATACTTTTAATCCATTAAACTCACTTTTCATATTGTTGCTCTATGATATCCTTGCCCTTGTAATTGATTAATACTTTATGCCAACTTTACGGAACATTTCTATCATAGCTGTCATAAACGATATTATTGTAGTAAAATAGACATATACTAAACCAAGTAAGAGTTCAATAATATGAGTATCTTTATCAATATACCTTAACACTATTGCCATTTGCTCTTTATTAGATACATCATGAGATTCATCAATTAAAATATTAAATATATCATCATGTACTTCTTTGATGATTCTTTAACCGTCTCACTTGCAATAGCACTTACAAATTACAATATCCTTTTGAATTGAAGGCACTATCAATTTTGAATTTTCAAATGTATTCTGTAATTTAATACTACGAATCTCTTCATTATTATGATTAGAAAGAAAGGATAGAAGCTCAAGAATTTTTTTTTATTGGAACTTTCATTAGACTCAGGATGACTACGAAATGGAAGACTTTGTTTAAGAAGAAGCCTTACAACGTTAATTGAGGCATCATATTTCTTCTTTTCTTCTTATGATTGCCTAACAAAATAAGTATTGATAGATGACTTCTCATTAATCAAAGCCACACTTTTCATTCTATAATACTAATATCATGTTCATAAAGTCTTTGTTTCTCTTTAAATCGCCAAAATCCATTCAAAATAAATGCTTGTTCACTATTAGGACATTGAAAAAGAAAACAAAACAAACAATACACAGCATTTTTTGTTATGTACTCCAACCAATCAAATTCATTAAACAAATTATGAATGAAATGAGCTTTTGCTTTCCTTCTTTAATCCATGGGAAATTATGTTCTCTTGGTTAAAATTGACCTTATATACACATCAAATTCTCTCTTGATCATTAACTTAAAATAGGTAGTCTCAACCCAGGATCTACAATTAAATCTTTCATATTGCATTCAAAATTACTTTGTAGATTTCTATCTCCATCTAAGATCTCCTCATCATTACTTTTACTATGATTTTTCATACTTTAATAGAATCAGTGGTTTCAAGGGTATCTCTTCAAGAGATTTCTTTTAAAATATTTCTCTATATCTATATGAAGCAAAAACAATATCCAAAGTGAGTGGAAGAAAATGAAAAATTATATGCATAATGCATTGCATCCAAATATTATAAGATAAATTTCATCAAGGATCTACTCTTTTTTTAGATAGATAGGACCGATTGACCGAAACTATTAATTTCTTCAAATAACAAACAATACATAATTCATAATTCTATACAAGAAAATAGACAAATAACCCAAATTCTAGATTTGGGAAAAGAGCATCTTAACCTTAATGGTGAATCGGGTCGAATTTGATTTGGGACTCCCACATGACGGGCCATGGCCGTTGGCTCGCTATTGCTTGTTGAGTGCCGCCTATGGCTCACCACCCCACCGGAAAGAGATAGAGAGAGAGAAGCAAGCAAGGAGAGAGAGGGGGAGGGAGAGAACTCGGGAAGCAAGCTGCATGCTGCAACTTGTGTTACTTTGAGAGAGAGCAGGGCCAGCATGATGCACTCTGCAGGGCAGAGAGAGAGAGAGAGAGAGAGAGAGAGAGAGAGAGAGAGAGAGAGAGAGAGAGAGAGAGAGAGAGAGAGAGAAGCTTATGCTTGATCGAGAAAGAGGGGGATTAGGGTTGGGTTTTGGGCATCTGATTGAGATCATATTAGAATGTTTTATTGTTGGTACCCATTATTAATAATGAAAAAGGGCTCTACGTTTTCATATTTACAGACAAATGATTAGAACAATTGCATTTTCGATACATATATTTTTTTTTCAAAATTTCTGGAGGGGTGATTTTCAAAATTCTAAATAGTGGATGGGTTTTTACGAAATTCCTTGTTGGGGGGGGGGGATGCCTTCAATGTACATCTGCCACTGCTGTATAGTATTTTTCAACTGCCCAAGACTTGAAGTGATAGTATTTTTTGTTTATTAATCTATATCTTGTGGACGGAACACAGTATATGATGTGTCCATTATCCATGTTTTAACTAAAAACTTGGTTTCTGCTTCTCTTCATTATCTCAAGAGTCACTGCTCTTGCATGCTTCAAAATTCAAATACCATATCATCATTCAATTACATACAATCTACTTTGGAATATACCTTTTGGGAACACGATCCCGTATATTTTCAAATAATTCCTCCTATGAATTTAGTGTTGTCGTTTACAGAAAATCTGTGTGAAAGTGATTGGTACTTTGACATGGAATTCCCATAAAGTGGTTAGTTGACTGCCATAGAACTCTTAAAACATAACTTGATTGTGTAGTTATTGTTGAGGAAATACGGGAAATATGGAGGCCTCTTTTCTGTTCCTTTCACAATTGTAGTCCTTTGACCTTTTAAAATTTTCTGATGATGTTATTATGCTTCATGAATTTGTTTTGCCTTTGCCATATCTATCGACTACCTTGCTTTATTTTTTGGATGGAAGTAGGAATCAAAAGGCGTTATTGTTTTAATGATCAATTTCTTGCATAGGTTCTGCTGATAGAACAGTCAAGTTTTGGGATCTGGAGACCTTTGAACTTATTGGATCTGCAGGGCCTGAGGTGTGTAAGATAGCTTTTGCTAGGAATGCACACATGCGGTAGTAACTTTTGTAGTTATTTCAATAGATCTTGTACCACAAAGTTCTAGATCAGCACAAATATTTCGAAAAGCACACCATTATTGTAAGGAAAACACACTGCTCAGTAGCTTATGCTAGGTTGAACATAAACATGACAGTTGATTTTGGAGAACTTTCTGATCATTATCCTCCACAACTTGGTAGTGTAGTTCATGTAACATGAGATTATTCAACTTTTGTTTGGTGTTGCCTTGAGCAAGAATTACTGCAACATCTTCCACAACAAGAGCATTTCAACATTTGTTTCTGTGTAGTAGAGGAAATTGTTTTCATTTGCCTACAAGAACAACTTACTAAGCCTTTCTCATACGAGATGGGGTTGGTTATATGATTTTTTTGTTTTCATAGAGCTCAATCATGTGCTATGCAAACATTTAACTCAACTTCTGTGGTAGTGAATCAAATGCAATCATCTATAAAGGAAATGAAATATCTGTAACCATGCAATGAAGTAGTAGAACATCGACCCCAAACATTAGAAGTTCTCGTTTCATTCAACGAAAAAGTACACGATGATGTTTGGCCTTTTGACAAGTTTTACATTGTAAAATCAAATCATTATAGCTAGAAAATGCTAGTAATATCATCTTAATTTTAGAAAGTGGAAGGTATCTCAGTCTCCGATGCCATAAGATCAAATCTTCATTTTTTTCTTCGTAGCATAGATAGATTGCATGCATCGCTGTTTTGCTGGTCTATTCGAAGACATAAAGTCCCTTTCTTATGCTACCCTGACCAAAGATTTTTCCCGTTCTCAGTTTTTGAAAAATACACTAAGTAGAGTTGAATGTTACAAGAACAATTCAAGTATTTGACCAAGGTATGAACTGATAAGAGATTAATTGAAATGTTTGGAACATGTAAAACATTTTTAAGAGTCCCAAGATATGTGGTTATACTCTCTTTTCTCACTATGGGAATGTTGGATCCATCGACCAATCTGATGTCAATCCCTTTTTGAATTGACTGATAATCATAAAAAATTCTCTCATACCAATCATGTGGAATAAACTATCCATATCCTGGAATTAGATGAAAGAGTATTACCAAATGCCATAAAGGAGAAGGGATAAGCCATGATAGCTTGAGAGTCGACAGGAGAAGAAGTTGATGCAGTTTGTGATTCATTTATTCTTCCTTTAAGTTATTCAATTTCCTTCTTCATATCAGCCAATGAGTTCAACCCCATTTCTATATTCTGTTTCTCACCTTGATCACTGAAATAAGCCTTATTTGGTTATAGTTAGGCCTGCCCATATATCGGGTTTTACCACATTTAGAACAAGTCAACTTGTCTTTTTCATCTGATCTGCCTTTGCCTCCATATCTACCTCTACTGCAAGCACTTGATGAATGTACTATATTAGTGTCCATAAATGCAAGAGTTTCTTGGCCGATTTTAATTTCTTTCTCTAAGTGTTTTATGTCTTCTTTTTGCAGGAGAAAAGAGTATATTACTGAGGATATTACTTTTAGCCACCTTCTATTATTAAAAGATACCCCATAAAAGATCAAACACTTTCCGTTCCTTCGTATAATTTTGACATTTTATCTTTAAATAAAATTGCAGCTCCTCTCATGAACCACGAAGTTTAGTGTAATACTCACTCACTAACCTTCTTCCCTATCTACATTTTCTAATCCTCTCGATAATCTCATACTTCTTAGGTACATTCTTCCTTTGGGCATATGTATCTTGGACAACCAGCCATATGTCTTTCGCCGACTCTAGGAACACAAAAGTGTTGCCAATGGATGATGTCATGGATTGAATAAGCTATGCACTAATGATGGCGTTCTCTCTACGTCATATAAAGTATGAAGGATCATATACATCAGACGTGGGAATATCTTCAGTCAAATAATCTCATCACCCCCTTGTCATCATAGCTAATTCGATAGATTTAGCCTATTAGAGGCAATTTCTACCATCCAACTTCAGATTTATAATATGAAGGCCTTCCCCCTTGTCTGAACCAACATTCTCACCATAATATTCTATTTTCCCTCTTTCACACATGATGATTGCCCTCTATTTTTAGGGCTGAAATATATCTTTTCTTTTTTAACTACAATCCCTTTTTCGTTTTGTTGAAAAAGTTTTTCTCAATCAAACCTTTTTGAAGTATAACTGGCATGATCCAAATCTCTTTGGACTGCGATCAATCCACGCTGCCCTAATCGCCTCTTGGCCCTCTTCTTCAAATCCACTATGAAAATGCTCTAATCTCACGGATTGGGCTCTAATACCATGTTGAAAAACAACTCAAATATGATTAATGATAAATCAAGAAAAAATGACGAAGATTGTAAGCAAGTAGGGAGTCGACATCTCCATGGACTGCCGCACCCTCTCTCTCTCTCTCTTATTTCACTTGCTTGAATCACACAACTACACTTAGAGTATTTCTAATACATATTTATAACTTGAAAGACAAAAATACCCTTGATTAGTAAATTTAATGATAACTAGCTCCTAATGGATCATATTCTGATCCAATGAGATCCGCATGATCTAATTACAAAAGTTAAATGCTGAAATTCAAATTACAGAAATATTTAATCGGTGCATATGACTATTGGATGATGTTATCAAATCGTACAATATCATTGATTTTGCAGTTTTTTTTTCAAAAAGATTTAAATGAATTACTTCTTTCATAAAGTGAAGTAATACCATATTGTATTATTTGTTGTGATATATGCATATCAGGGCTACATAGGATATGGGTGTTAAGTGTAATAGGTACGGGCCACTAGGGCTCATGTTTGGGGCTGGACTGGCCTAGGCCACCAGGGCCTGGGGGGTCCAGTCAACTAGCCGTTGGACTGTTGTGCAGTCCTGTGCACAACAGCTAACCTTAAGGCTAGCTTTTCTTGTTTTCTTTAATTCTTTCTTAACATTCATGAACCTATGTAATCTCTATATATACCCCACTCACTCGTGAATAAATTATGCTGACATTGTACAACTTTTGGCTTGTTTTTGTTTTGCTTCCGCTCTCTTGATTACTATATTTTAAGTTTGACACCCATACTCGGGTGACTTTGGAATCTTGGCGATTTGTCGAAGTTGCATCGTGAGCATCAACCTTCAATCACCAACACCAATTTACATGGTATCAGAGCCTCGGATCGAAGAAATCAAGTGCATTGGGAAGCATGTCACGAGTGCAAGTTTTGAGAAAACATACCAAACTTAAGGTTAGTCCAAATCTTTTTATTTTGCATGAAATGGAAGGAAAAAATGAGATGTTTAAATGTATCCTTACCCAAAATGTTATCAAAGTTGGGTTAGGACTATGAAAAAATATTTTTTGTTAAAAGATTTTTGGGATTATATTGATGGAACCATAAAAGAACCAATTTTGAATATTGATGGTTTGAACGATGATGAGATTATTAAAGCTCATGAAAAATATAAGCAAGACTTGAAAGTATGGGAAGAAATGAGTGTTGTCTGAGACATAAAATACCCACAATTGCAAAAATTACGTGGATTATTTGTCAAAATGTTGATGACAATCTTAGAAATAGAATTAGTGCTTTCGAAAATGCATTTGAAACTTGGGAATATTTAAAGAAACTTCATTTTCAAGATGAATTTGTTTTTCAAATTGATTTGATGGAAAGAATGATAATGCTTAAACAAGGAAATTTAAGCATTAGAGACTACCACAATGAGTTTTCGGAACTATGGATCCAACTAAGAAGCTTTGATAAATTTGGAAATCTTCATAAATTAGATGAATTTCAAGAATTTTTGGACAATCAATATTTCTTTTTGTTTATGCGTGGGTTAAGAGATGAATTCGAAAATATTAGATCAAATTTAATACATAGAAAACCTAGACCTAGATGAGACTCTTTTTTGGTCGACCTTGTTATGGAGGAAAAAAGATTGAAAAATATGAATGTCGCCAAAGAAGCCGTTCTTGCCGCATCCAAACTAGGAGCTAACATGAAGACTTACAAGCTTCCACATGCGAAAAATACAGAAGGCACATCAAAGAAGCCCATGGGACCATGGCCTAACAAGGACACCATTTGTCACTATTTCAAGGAAAGTGAGCATACCAAAACCACTTGTCCTCTCCTTCAAAAAAAGTTTAAAAATGTGGGAGCCGTAGAAGGATGAGTCTTGCCCAACAACATTACGGTATATATAGAAGAAATGTTCAAGGAAAAGGCAAGCATCTCCGGGAATGCTCTATCCACCTCTCAAGGTATGTCTTGGTTTTTAGATTCGGGTGCATCTTTTCATATGACGCATAATAAAAATTTCTTGATTGAATCTCGTGAAACCAGTGGAAAACATGTGTTTACGACCGACCATACAAAACTTCTAATTAAGAAAATAGGAAATTTTAAAAAAGAAAATTCAAAATTCAAACCGTAAGCTTTATACCTAAACTTAATTTGAACTTACTTTCGGTTGATCAAATCTGTGATAATAATTGTATAGTCACTTTCTCATCCAAACATTGTGTGGTGCAGGATTACCTATCGAGGAAGGTGATTGGTCAAGGTCATAGAGAAAGTGGACTATACAAAATGGATTATCTTGTTATGCCAAATTTTGAGTTTTGTAATGTAGCCCAAGATGCTACTCTTTGGCATAAAAGACTTGACATTTGGACTTATAAAAATTATGTAACATTCCCTTGAAAAAAATTAGAGAGCAAAAGTTTGAATGTAAAGAGTGTATTCTTGGGAAAATGCTTCATCTCCCTTTTGGAGAAAGAAACTGATATTTGTAGATGATTTTACTCGCTTTACCTGGATATACCTCTTGAAAAATAAATCAGAAGTATTTAAAAAATTTATAATTTGGAGCCACTATTAAGATTTTTAGATCGGATTCAGGAGGGGAATACATGTTAAATGAATTCCAAAAATTTATTGAATCAAATGGAATTTTTCATCAAAAGTCATGTACTAAAACCCCTCAACAAAATGGCTTAGCTGAAAGAAAACATTGACATATTATTCAAACATGTCGAACTATGCTGATTGCTAGTAAGGTTCCTAAATTTTTATGGACATAAGCTACTCTTACTGCTATTTATCTTATAAATAGAATGCCTTCATCTAATCTTGAAAATATTTTACTTTTTGAAAAATTATATAATATTTCTCCATATTATGAAAGATTTAGGGTTTTTGGATGTAGATGTTTTGTGTATACAGATAAAAGTGATAAACTGTCTCCTAGGGCTATTGAATGCGTATTCCTTGGTTATGACATAGACAAGAAGGGTTATAGGTGTTTTGATACTATTGAAGACAAATTATATGTTTATAAGGATGTAAATTTTTTTGAGAATGATGCCTACTATAAGTCTAAATTCTTAGAAAATTCTCAAGATTTCTTTGATGTAGAAGAAGATGATGATTGTGACTCAGTAGATCATCAGGATAATTCTCTTGAGAATAGTGGTGTTCCGAATACAATTGTTGATTTCCAATCCATTGTTGAACCCTTTCCTTTACATTATACACAATGCCTTAGAGAATCTAATGATACACGTCTAGAACCCGATGATACATGTTTAGAACCTAGGGTCTCAAAACCTCTCCAACGTTTTGCTTCCTATGAATCTTTTGAACCCCAACGAAAAAACTTGATTGTTACTTTTCATCAGGTTAAAGAACCTAGGTTTTATCATCAAGCTAAAGGTATTCCAGAATAGGAAGATGCTATGATGGATGAACTCAACGCTCTAGATAAAGCTCAAACATAGACAGTTACACCTATATCAAAGGATAAGAAGGTTATTGGATGCCGGTGGGTCTATAAAATCAAAACCCATAGCAATGGTCATATTGAGAGATATAAAGCCAGACTGGTTGCAAAGGGTTATGCCCAAGAATATGGAATTGACTATGATGAAACATTTGTCCCGATTGCTAGGATGATCACAATTAGAATTCTCATAACTCTTAGTGCCATTAGGAAATGGGATATATATCAACTTGATGTTAAAAATGCCTTTTTGAATGGTTTTTTGGCTGAAGAAGTTTATATGACTCGTCCTCCAGGTATTAATGTTCCTCAAGGTCATGCTCTTAAATTGTAGAAAGCCTTGAATGGTTTGAAACAAGCTCCTAAGGCTTGGTTTGATCGATTCGAAAAATTTATGCATTTGCATAATTTTACAACTTGCTATACTGACACTGCCTTATTTGTACGCAAACAGAATCAGGTATTGTTATTCTTTTGTTTTATGTGGACGATATGATCATCACCGGGAGTGATAAAGACGGGATTACAGAGGTTAAACATAATCTTTATCAAGAATTTTACATGAAACACTTAGGCCTTCTTAAACATTTTGACAAATAAAAACAATTGTGGGTATTTTATGTCTCAGACAAAATTTGTAAATGATGTCATTGAAAGGTTTGGTCTCACGGATAATAAAATAGTCGACACACCAGAAGTCCTAGGTGCCAAGTTAAGATCCTCCGATGGTGAAAAATTAGCTGATCCCACCCCATATAGACAACTCATATGTGCTCTTACCTATCTCACTATTACTAGACCAGATATTTCTCATGCAGTTCATACAACGAGTCAATTTCAACAGGCACCAATTTCTGTTCATATGAGTGTTGTTTTATGCATCATTTGATATGTTAGAAATACTTCTAATATGGGGGTTCTCTTAATTTCATCTTCGTCTTTTGATTTAGCTGTATATACAGATGCTGATTGGGGTAGAGATGTCAACAATAGATACTCTACGACTGGTTTTTGTGTTTTTTTAGGTGAGTCACTTATCTCTTGGAAGTGTAAGAAGCAACAGAAAGTGTCGCTCTCATCCATTGAAGCTGAATATTGAGCCATGGCGCAGGGCTATGGAGATCTCTTGGATTAGAGCTATTCTAGGTGATATGGGAGTTACTTTGCAACATCCGACCACTATGTATTGTGACAACAAAAGCGTTATGTACATTGCCTCCAACAACACCTTTCATGAAAGGACGAAACACGAAGAATGTTTGAATAAGATCACATTGTGTTATATCACATCTGAGATGCAGGTAGCAGATTTCTTTACTAAATCTCTCTCAGCCACTCGTTTTCAATTTTTGTTGGACAAACTTTCGGTATATACTCCATAAGTTTGAGGGGGGTGTTAAGTGTAAAAGGTACGGTCCACTAGAGCCCGTGTTTGAGGCTGGATTGACCCAGGCCACCAGGGCCTGGGGGGCCAGCCAACTAGCCATTGGAGGCAACTGGCCTCCAACGGCTAATTGAATAGTTGTTGGACTGCTGTGCAGTCCTGTGCACAGCAGCCAGCCTTCAGGGCTGACTTTTCTTGTTTTCTTTAATTCTTTCTTAACATTCATGAACCTATGTAATCTCTATATATACCCAACTCACTCATGAATAAATTATGCTGTCATTCTTTTTGCTTGTGTTTGCTTTGCTTCCGCTCTCTTGATTACTATATTTGAAGTTTGACACCCATACTCGAGAGACTTTGGAATCTTGGCGATTTGGCGAAGTTGCATCGTGAGCATCAACCTTTGATCACCAACACCAATTTACAATGGGGCCCGATATGATATTTACAACTTTGGGAGAGATAAGCAAGATTAGGTATGAGGAGCTACATGAGTCCCAAGGTGTGGTATTATCAAGCCAAAATGATGCTCCACTGTGGGGCAGAAAGTTAGAAATAATATAAAAAATATAAGAGACACATTTAGCAGTTAAAATCTTTGGAGGTTTTGGCTAAGGAAGAAAGAAATCTTCAAACCAGCTAAAACAATGAAGAGGGAAGCTTATGGCCTCTTGCAAGCAAGGAAGATCAAGGATGATGAAGAAACCTGCTCATGACAAGTGTGTTTATCAAGGCAAGATAATGAAAGGTACTTGAAGAAAGTGGTAATATAAGGTGAAGATGATATAACTCTTTGCCTGAGCTATTTATGGGAGCTAGTAGGTTAAGATCACTTTCTGGAGTCACCCAATTCTCAATAGTGCAAAAAGTGTGTTGTTTACCAACTCATCAAAGGGAAGCATGTGAAAGAGAACCAAAATTGATGAAATCTTGGAGACAGTGGGGCTTAATGATGTTCTAATGGGAATTTGAAAAATGTCAGGAGATGAAGGCATTGCTTAGTTTATAAAATTATTTAGTAACATCTAAAAGATAGAAAGATACTAGACAAATGAGGGAACAACCAGTGTTATCTGACGCGTATCGTATCGTGTATCGCTGGGCTCCACGATACGGGCGTATCGTATCGTATCATACTTTAATATTAAAATAATGTAAAAATAATTAAAAATTAATAAAAAATAGTAAAAAATCGAAAAAAATCAGGAAAAAATCAAGAAAAATCTGATAATTGCTTTAAATTCATATAATGTAAGTTTAGTACAGATTGAGCATTCAACATTGAACAATTGCATCCAAATTTATATATTTTGAATCCAAAAAATAAAATACAGACATAGTTTACACTTTACAGTACACTACAGTTACATATAATGTTACATTTTACAAATTGTAATCAGGATCATCAACTAAATAATCTTCATCTTCTCCTTGTTGCAGATCCTCATCATCATCAGCCACGCCCACACCTTCTTCAAAATCAAATTCTTCATCTCCATAATGTTGTTGCGCTCCTTCCAAATTAATCCAGGCAACGTCTTCTTCTGTTAGGAGGGCATTTTCTTCAGTGTCTTCCATAACCCAATCTTCTAATATATCAAAATTATCCAAACTTATTGGATCGAACTGACTTTCTTCTCTATTTACTTTTTTTAATTGCCTACGACACAAACAAAGATAAACAATTAGTAAGTAATATTAACAATTGAAAACTGAAGTTAAATAATATCGAATTGAAAATTTGAAAGTAATACAACATTACCTTTCACGAAGGCGCATGTTACAACGAATATAAACCAAATCATTAAGCCTTTTGTGTTCCAACCTGTTGCGCTTTTTTGTATGGATGTGTTCAAAAACACTCAAATTTCTTTCACAACCTGTTGCACTACAGGTTTGGCTTAAGACTCTAACTGCAAAATCTCTAAGGTTTGGACAATCACTTCCAAACCTGTTCCACCAAACATCTGTAAAAAAAAATATAAACATTAGAGACATAATAATCCACAGTAATGTAAGATGCAACTTAAATATGAAAATAAACAATGTACCTGGACGCATCGTAGAGCGGTTGCGAATTGCAACAGGCAAACCCATCAAGTGAAGAGCATTATCATATATCTCCATCTCTCGATGTATCGCATCTACTATGCTCTCATCAGGGACTAATCTGTCGATGCATTCAATGATTCTTCGATTAACTTCACCGTCCCTTTTGAAGGTTGCTGAGTACCTCAATGATGGGTTTAGATAGTAGGTTGTTGCATGAATAGGCTGATGCAATTGTTTATTCCATCTACTATCAATTATTTTCCACACGGGTACATAATCTCTTTTTTTTCCATTAAAGTTATTTCTGATTGCTTCTTTTGCCCTGTCCATGGATTCATAAAGGTAGCCCATAGATGGTTTCTCCTCGTTGTCAGCCAATCTCAAAACTTTCACTAAAGGACAAGTAATTTTCAATAATCTGATACATGCATTCCAAAATGAACTTCTAAAAACCGTTTCTGCAATCTCATTTAACTTTCTGTTCCTTCTGTTTTGTGGCAACTCTGCAAATTGTTGCCACTCATCTGAGGAGAACATTCTCTTTAAAGCTTGCTTCTGTCTCACAATACTCTGTACAGATAAGAAGTTTGTTGCGAACCGAGTTGCAGCTGTGCGAAGAAGCTCTGTACCTTCTGTGTATCTCCTCATCATACATAAAACAAATGCATGGTTGTAAATAAATTTTGTAATATCTTGGCAACACTCAGTTGCTGCCTTTATTTCATCCATCTCACCGATGTCCTCGAGGATGAGATCTAAACAATGGGCTGCACATGGTGTCCAGTAGAAAGTCCCATAAATATCAGCTAACTCTTTTCCGGCTGCTTTGTAGTTAGCTGCATTATCTGTAATCAATTGGACTACATTTTCTAGCCCAACCTCTTGTATAACCTTATCAAATTCCTCTCGTAGGATCTCTGCAGTGTGCCTCTCCTCTGACATATCTAGAGATCTCAAAAACATGAGTCCTTTAGGACAATATACAAGAAAGTTTAGCAATGTCCTTACTCGCCTATCGGTCCATCCATCTGCCATGATAGTGCATCCTGTTTCCTTCCACGATTGTCTCAAAGTCGAACAGTATTGCTGCACTTCAATCACGGTCTGATCTAATATCTTCCCTCTCAACTTCTGATAAGAGGGCATCCTGTATCCTGGACCAATGTTAGCAATTGCATCTGCCATTGCTTGAAAATGAAAACTGTTTGCTGCATTAAATGGAATGCATGCATCATAAAACCATCTGCCCACTGCAAGGTCTGCTTGATCGTGCAGTTGTTCTGAAGCCATAGCAGCACGAATTCCTGGCTGAGCACCAGGTGTAGTGGAAGGAGGAAAGAACGAATGTATGCTAGAAGAAGAAGCTCTTCCTCTACTCCTTCGTGAACTTCCTCTTCTGCCACCTCCAAAGTCTTCAGATGCAACCCTCTTTCCTCTGCTAGGTGCTCGCGAACTGCTACTACCAATATCTGTTCTAGCATCTGAAGGCAAACTATCAGTGAATCCAACTCCAGTGGCAGTAGCATCATCAGCTTCTTCACACATCTGGAAATCATCCTTTTGTTTTCTCCTTTCCTGTATGCTCTCAATCATCTGCAATCATTGCCATTTAATACCTTCTGGCACACTTCTAACTCTGCCTGTGCATGGAGCAACTTCTTTCCTGGTTCCTGCTAGGTGGTGTTTCAACCTTGAAATTCCACCACTAACCACCTTTTCACAAAATAAACATCTGATTTTTAACCTTGAACCCTCAACTGGTATACCCCACTGCCATGCCGGATCATCAAACTTTGAATGAGAGTCTCTACCACCCCTTCCTGCCATCTCAATGGAGTACTTTAATTCAAACAAAAACCTGAAAATAAAAGCACTTCGTAAATCCCCCAATCTTCAAGTAACACTCAAATCGAGTGTCTCCCACTTCATGAATGCAATAAAAATCGTATACACACACTTAATAACTTCATATTTTGTCATTCAAAAAAAAAACCCAAAATAACACAAAAAACAATAAATATAAAGGAAAAAAAGGAAAAAAACATTGAAAATATACCTAAATCCGAGTTTGGAGGCTTGGACGGACACCGTAGGGCACGATTTTAGAGCTTTGAACACCAAGGAGGCGAAAACCGACTCTTAGGGACCTTGAAGAACCCAAAAGGAGAGAGGAAACCCGTGAAAAATCGCGGGTTTCTCTCGGGCCGGGACCCTTTATAAGGGTCCCAGGGCGTATCGTACGATACGGGCGATACAGTGCGATACGCCCGCACCTGCGATACGGGGGCCCGTATCGTATCGTGGTGGCCCACGATCGGACAACACTGGGAACAACATATCAATAGCCATCCATCCATTAAAGAACATGCAGAGCATCAAGTGATTAGTGATATAATGAAGCTCTAACATTTAGCAATAAAAAAGAGAGATCTCCTTATTGACAGAACTGGTTGGTTGGTATTCATGTTAGAGCTACTATGGAATCAAGAAAAAAGCCCTAAACATGTTTATTGTGTTAAAGTTATCCTTTCGAGAATCTTGGAGAAGCAATAAATACCTATTATGAATGTAAACATACATACATACATGCACACAAGCATGCATGTGCATACATGCACACAAGAATGCATGTGCATGCATGCACACACGCATGCATGCATACTATATACACATATATACATATATATACACATATATACATATATGTATATATACACACACACACACACACACATATATATATATATATATATACACATATATATACACACATATATATATATATATATGTGAATTTGAGCAACAATTCATGTAGAAGTAAGGACTCATGCAAGGCTATGCATAATATATTCTTAATCTTTTACCTCTGTTCCATTTATTACTTATCATTCAGAACCCGGTCAAGTATTCAGATATTCTCTCCACAGTTTTTAGGATAATCTCATACCTGACAATGTGTCACAGATTCAAGCCATTGATAGTTCTTTGGTTGTAATTATACAGGTTTTTGAGATTGCAGTTGTCAACTGCTTAGCCACTTCTATTTGAGACAATCCCCATTTTGTTCCTGTGAATACGATATGTCATAGGAGTTGATACCATAACTCCCTCTAGAAATATCTGAGTGTGAACGTACCTATTCCATATTTAGAACTATGCATCTGTGTCTTTATGTGTTACGTGCATATAGATCATTCATATGATCCATGGCAAAGGCACTCCACCGTGCTGACAATAAGAATGAGAGAGATGAAAGCAAGAGGAGAAAATGGGTTTAGATACCCAGTAGTCCTTGACGTATAAGTTTTACTATATGAATTTTAGCTCAGAGTGGAGCAAAAGATAGCACTCCCAAAAGGCCATGAAATTTACTTTGTATACCTAATGGTACCTTTGTACTTGAACACCAGTCAATAAGTTTTTATCCTGTTTTTAAGTTTGATAACCCCTGAAGAGTACATGTTCTCACACCTTTTTTTATATGCATTCATTTGCTTCTGTTTGTAGGCTACTGGTGTACGTTCTATGGTCTTTAATCCTGATGGAAGAACCCTTTTTTGTGGGCTTCATGAGTCCTTAAAGGTAGTGTATCGTTTCTGGTTTAGCTGATCATTGTTCTTTAGTAAGTTTCTGAAACTTTATGTTGTTTAATCAGGTGTTCTCTTGGGAGCCTATCAGGTGTCATGATACAGTGGACATGGGATGGTCTAAATTGGCTGATGTTAATGTCCATGAAGGGAAACTTTTAGGTTGTTCCTTCAATCAAAGTTGTGTTGGTGTGTGGGTTGCTGATATAATGGTAATGTTTTTTATTTTTCATCTGCTATTATGTGGTTGTTGTATCACATATACAAAATAAATCCGTACTTTAGATACCTAGGGTCAATTTTTCAGAGTGATGGAAGAATTGATGGAGATGTTACACATAGAACTAATCCTGGTTGGTTAAGATGAAGAGGAGCATAAGGTATTCTTTGTGATAAGAAGATACCATTAAAGTTAAAAGGTAAATATTATAAAGCAGCAATTAGACCTGCCATGTTTTATGGTTGTGAGTGTTGGGCAGTTAACCATCAACATGTACAAAAGATGTCTGTGATAGAAATGAAGATGTTGAGATGGATGAGTGGTCATACAAGAAAAGACCGTATACAAAATGAGGTTATTAGAAACAAATTAAGAGTGGCACCAATAGAGGATAAAATGAGAGATTATCGTTTAAGATGGTTTGGACATATAAAAAGAAGATCAGAAGAAGAACCTGTAAGAAGGTATGAAAAACTAAATTTGGAAAGTATTAAAAGAGGTAGAGGACGCCCACAAAAGTGTTGGAAAGAAACAATAAAGAATGATCTAGCATATTGTGAGTTAACTGCTAACATGGCATGTGATAGAGCTCTGTGGAAACAAAGAATCCATGTAGCCGACCCCGTCTAGTATGGGAAAAGGCTTAGTTGTTGTTGTTGTTGTTGTTTAGGATGACAATGCTGTTCTTAATTCATTTACAGCGCATAGCACCATTCACAGTTGGTGGTGTGCCTAGAAATCTGCCTATGGAGTCCAAAACCAATGTAAGCAAAGACCAACCAGTACAGCAATCAGAGAGCAGCATGAAGATCAACACTAAAACAGCTTCTTCATCTCTGAGTTCTGAAATAACAGACAATAAAGTCAATCAGCGAGCAGACTGTAAGGGTCTTTGTCTTTTATGCTGCTCTACTTGTCTTGATGCATACATAACATGAATGTGCCTACGCATTCAGAGCATGATGATTGCATAGAATTATTTATTATGCTTCGCTTGATGCTTGTTCGTCCTTGCTATTCTCTGCCATCTCTGCATTTGAATTCTTAAATGACAGTTTCTGCACAATTTTGCAATTGCAGATGATGAAACTGCTTCTCGTTCTCCACAAAGAGTTGGTTCAATTAATGTACCAGAAGTTCTTGTGTCTAACTCAACTACCGTATCCAATTTATCTGCCTTGAAGAAAAGTGTCATGCCCAAGTCACAGCCTGCAATCTGTGCCCAAGTCCTCACTAGACCAGAAGTTTTACCTGTCATAGTTCCCAGAATCAGCCAAAAGGTTGAACCACCAGCTGATCCTGTTGAAAGAGCAAATTTTGTATCCAAGTCATCCCATATACGGAAACCATCAAACGGTAGATGTGGTATCAGTGGTGAACCCATTTCAATCCATCCTGGACCATCAACTAGCAAGGATGATGATCTGACCCGTGAAATAGATCAGAACTTTTTCCCTTGCATTGACGCAAAAGAACATACTGCTCGTTTTGATGAGGGAAATGCAGCAAGTATCAAGGAAATTTATGCGAAGACCGAAAGAACCCTAACAATAGGAAAAACACCGAGCAATCTGCCTGAAAATGGTATATTCCTGCATTCTGATTCTTACCTTTCTAGTTTGCATAATAACTCTGGGATAAGGGGATCCTTTTCTGCTTTTACTTCTGTCTGTTTCTTAGTTAAGTCCTCTCTCGAGGTACTTTCTTTTAGTTGTCTTCTACTTTTCTTATTTAAATAAAAAGAACTAGTATCCTCTTCATATGCTAGGAATGAAATATGTCAAACATCAGCAATGCCAGTGGTTATGAAAAATATTTGAATCAAAATCTTTGGTTATGTGACCCTGCCAGCTTGCGTATTATTTGACATTGGACTGGTTCAAGTTTACATACAAACTTGCCTGTATAATCCATGATGTTTTAGGTTTGAAGAAACTCAAACATAACTGCTTTTGTTACTATCATATTTTAGCTGTTTGATTTCAGTCAACAGTTGCATTCCCTGTTGAGTTAGGACCTGTAGTTGGTTATTCTTTGTTCTTATTATTGAGTAATTGTGATTTCTTTTGTTTCTTGTGTGATGCATAGGTTCCAAATCTCAATGATTGAGTCAATTTTCTAACAGCTTGAAGGTTATTGTCTTTATCTAAAGAATGTTGTCATCCTTGCTTTCAGGTGATAGTGAAATGTTCGTTGGAAGCAGGAGATCACACACCATTCAGTTTCCGAAAGGTGAACCATACAGGTCCTACAGGATCAGTTATTTGTTCTGTTGTGCTCTGTAACCTTAAAAATGTTGTTCCATATTCTATATTTGCAGAGAAAAGGCGTCCCAGGGGAAGAACACACACTAAAGTGGAGAGCTTGGGGAGGAGGGAGATATCTCCAAGCAATGAAATACATGTGATAAATGCTGCTATCGATTCACCTGATAGTTCACTTCCTATTTTGGTAGGATTCTCCTTTTTTGTTATAGATTTCTTTTTGTTCGTCTTTGATGCCATTCAGTATGCTATACCGATCAGTTTCACTGACATTTGCTTCAAATGTTTCCTTCAACAGAATAATGGCTTGCCTTCAGCGTCTGATGATGATTATTACTACAGTGGATTAAAAGATCATCAGTTATTTTTAAGTGAGATCCAGTCTCGTCTTGCAAAGTTACAGGTATATTGATGAGGCAGATATTCATTATGGGATTTAAATATGCTTTTACCTGGATTGGTTGTGTTTCTCTAACCTTTTCACTTCAGCCTAAAGTCATCCTTAAGTGATTTTTTTATTCGAGTATCCACTAGTGATTGCTTGATTTTTAGCAGTGCATCATCACCTCATAAGGCTTGATATAGTTGGTCTCTGTGTGGTTGTGATTTTGAATTTTAAAGGTTTTGTAATCTGAGTGAAAGCATGGGAAGGTATCCACTGGCTTCCTGTTGATTTAACATCCCTTATCTGGCTTGGGAGGATGATCTTTAGTGATTGAAAGAAGGGTTCATCATTTACTAGATTATGAGGATCATTGGACCAGGGGAAATACTGCGTGTGGCTGGTTGATGTACCACTTGTCCAACGTGAGTTCTGAGGGAATGATGAATCTGTAGTTTACTCTCCGTAGAATCTTTGGTCAACCATCATAATTCTGATTACTTCATGAGTTGCATTTTGTGTACGAGTACGCAAGTTGAGTGCCAAGGGGGGTTGTGTACTGGAAATGCCTCTGGCTTCTAGTTGGGCAGTCAATCACTCAAATATCATGTGGACTACCTCCTTGTGTAAGCTCACTGCGATCTTAGGCGCTGGGGCCAAGGGTCCTGGGCCTTGGAGTTCTACTCTGAGCTATGCCAACTTCATGAAAAGCTGTTTGTTTGAATTATAACTACAAGTGAACAGAAAGGCAAGCTGCGTTTGTGCAGACCCCCTAGCAGATGTGCACCTGGGTATTGACCTACTACCCCATCATGGGACACCCTTAGCCAGTGAAACGTTCCTTCGGGATGATTCATCCAAGACCTACTAACTTATATTTCTTTTCCAAAATTTAAAGATATATTACTCAAAAATTTCTTTTCTATCTACTTTGCAAATATGGAAGCTAAAAATAATTTATAAACTTCTAATAACTACAAAACACAAGATACTTGATTAATATTAGCATCACATGGTTATGAATTATATGCATGATAGTACAAAATGGATATCGAATTTTGTAAAATGCAATGCGTTTTTGACTTTTGAGTATTTACACCATTTTCATTGTGAATAACTATATAATTTGGACTTCATAACGGTGCAACATTTTAATCAACGGGTGTGACATTTACTTTTCAATTATGACTAAAATAGTTAGGCAATTCTGAAAGGTTTATTTTTGTGTAACCTACACTTCATTATGTATACTTGTGCAAAACTTATGCCCTCAGAAGGCCACTTTTCGTGGAACTAAGTTACAAAAGATACTGATTCTAAGTGGATTCCTAGGACATGAGTTCTGCCAGAAAAGAAGAATTGAGATAGTCACAAGCTGCACAGTGAGTTGTGGTTATTTTGAATAAATTTTCCCCTAATCATAGTTACAAGGTCTTTTCCAGTATCCATTATTTTATGGGCCTCATCTTCAACACTTCTTGCAAATTTTCTTTGACTTTTTTTATTGGTTCCTCTTGATATAATTCATGGTCTCTTTGCTGCGACCAATAAGGAAAGCCCTTAACAAGCTGCCTTTCTTTGCTTCGAGTTTGATGATGCTCGGAAGAGTTCCCTATGATGTTCCAAAATTGAGATTTACCACCTGGCTTCTTGTTCTTGGGCTCTAAATAGAACCAAGAACTCTAAATAGAACCCCCACACTCGTGTGTGACAGCCCATTTTAGTATGTAATCTTCCTCACTTCATTATGGATTTCGCAACATTTAAGTCTCCCGTTAAACTTTATAACCATCTGTGAAGCATAAGTGTCACTGCATTGTTACTTGTGAAGGTCCTGATTGTCTAGGAATAAATTTCAGGTAGTACGGAGCTTCTGGGAGAGGAATGACATAAAGGGTACCATCTTTACCATGAATAAAATGTCTGATAATTCTGTAGGTATTCTGTTCTTGCTACTATTGTCTTGCTAATATTAGGTCAGCAGATCACTTAATTTCATAATGCTTTCATACTAACCATAGTCACTATTGGACATACAGGTGCAGGCTGATGTTATCTGTGTACTGATGGAAAAAATGGATGTCATGACGTTGGATGTTTGCGTTATTACATTGCCAATTCTTACTAGTCTGCTTGGTAGCAAGTTTGACAGGCACGATTTCTTCCTTCCTGTGGCATACTTCTATTTTATATTATGCAGCAGGAGCAGGGATGAGGCACGTTGTTGTGCTTATATAATTGTGAATTGCGTGTGGTCTGTTTTTGATGCGTTGGATTTTGAGTGGACAGGCATGTAAGTGTGTCATTGGAGATGCTGCTGAAACTTGTGAGGATCTTTGGGCCAGTAATCCATTCAACCGTATCTGGACCAGCACTAGTTGGGGTTGACCTTCATGCAGAAGAACGGTCTCTATTGCGAAAACTGCCAACTTTATATTTCATTGAGCTTCAGTTTTACTGCTTTACTATTTCTCACTTGTTATATCCCCCACTCACTGCAGACTAGAACGCTGCAACCAATGCTATGCAGAGTTACAAAGAATTAAGCAACGTCTTGATTCTGTACAAAGGTAAGTGGTTACAGTTCAGAAGCTAAGCATGTTGCTGTTGATCTTCACTTGTTTCTCATCAGATGCGGGAATGGTTGTCTGCATGATGGATCTTGATATATATACTGCCTTTCAGTTGTTCTTTGCTGTGCAAATCCGCTCCAGAAAGATAATGCTCATCTCCTAACTGAATACTAAAGACCAATTATTGTATGTCCTGTTTTGATTACCTTCCTGGCATATGAGTGAGGTTTTTCTTGCCTTTGGATGGTTTCTTGAGCTGTCACTGGCAGAATAATGCTCTCGAGTTGAGAGTATTGCAATTGAAGCACCTAGGTTGTTAAACTGCCATCTCTTTTTTCCTGAAGCCCTTAGGTGAGTATCCTTTTTTTTCCTTTTGCTGTTGACTTCGATTATCTCAATACCAGGACTGCCAGTCAATTTGTTGCCCTAGATCACCCGTAGCACTTTAGAAAGGTATCGTGATATTCTTTGTCAAATTTGGGATGGCCAAAGTGTGCTTTCATAGTAATTGCTTTGGAGCTGGTACAGTTGTCATTTCAAAATAAAGTTACTCTATTTAAGTGGTTATGAGAACATGCTTATTTTTCCTATGATGTCTACATCTTCTATACATGTCTCAGAACTTTAGCTTGTCAAGAAACTAAGGAGACATTGGAGAAATGAATAGCTATTTGCACGTTTCTTGTCACTCATTAGAAGCATGTCACGGCTTTGTGATGTATCTTTTGCTTTCACAGGAAAGGAGGGCTCATGTCAAGAACAGCCCATGAATTGAATCTGGCTATTCAGGAAGTAGGCTGTTGATTCTTGAAGCATGGTTGTACTACGATTGTCACTTCTTGCAAGAATTTGGCTGAAATGATGGTAAACTGTTGCTATGTCATGACCACTCCCTGTGGTTCTGGATCCACGAGTGCACCTTCTGGGATGAGCATCTGCTACATGTGCAAGTTCATGGGAGGGTTGCAAGGTCACTGGTGGTGATCTGGTGCGAATCTGATGGTTTCTGCTTGTTTAACTGATTTTCCCGGCTCCAGTCTGAGAACAGACGAATCCTCTAACTAAGGCTGCAAAGTTTTGTTCTGGAATTTGTTGGGTTTGATATGTGTAATTAATCATTGATGCCTTCTATTGTTTGATTTTTATAAAAAAAATGGTGTACACGCCCCACGGTGATGTACAAGTATTGGATCAATAGTGAAGCTTTTTTTAACGTGTCTTTGTTGGCGTTGTGCTGCTTTCTTGTTTTCTATATGCCTTGTTACAAAAGCTGCAGATTTACAGCCCCAGGATGGTTAGTTTCATGGAGAGCACTCTGATCGGTAGACAAGCGGTCGGGTGGTGATTCGTATTGGTCCTTGGCCTGAGAGCTTGATGGTGGGCTGTTCCAATCCCGTAAAGACCGAGTTACTGCACCGAGAGCGTTTGCTGAACGGGAGGGCGCTCTATCACCGTTGCTGCTGGTGGGGAGTTCGGCTCCCAGAGGGTGCATGCGTAGATGGGTGTTAGGCTTCGGCCTCCTCTTGTAATAAAGAGAGACCGAGTTACTAAAAAAATATATCATGAAGATTTAGTTCTTTGGTTCAGGAAATCTGTAGTTCCTGATTTTGAAAATATGAACTTGTTCTCAAATTAGACTTTATATTTTTCACTGGAGGTCAGAATTTTTGTAATGAGGAGAAATATTTGTTATTTAGCAATTTCATTGAAATGAATGACAGCAGTATCTAGGTTCCTGTTTTTTTTTGTACAACAGGAAGGCCTAAGCCAGAAGTATGCCTTGGGTATTGAACTCATGACCAACTTGTGAGTTGAACCTCTCGCCGGGTGAGCTATTGCTCGTGCATTCAGGCTCAAAATTTTGTTCATGACTTGTTTACATCGTGTCATATGCTATACCCAAGTCTTTCTGCCAGTGCTTGTGGCAACTATATCGCTGAGGGTTGAACAATATAGTGAATTTGAAATATTACCAGATCTCTTTTAGCCTTTGTATACAGTGTTTAATTCATGTACATTTTCAGAGCTGGTAAATGAACCGGCTGCTCAAGGTTCAGCTCATGACCAGTGTAGACGACGAAAATCCCCGCTTCCGGTTCTTAGGCCTGAAGCGAATCTTTTCGTGTGTTTAAGTCCTTTTGAAGCAAAAGGGCGTGTTAACTAGCTTGCTTAAGCTAGCGAAGAAATATTTTGAAATCTGATTTTTATTGTGGCGACTGTGAGCAAGCAAGCAAGCTCTTTTCGTCGCAGATCTTCTTGTACCAACGCGCAAGGGTCAGTCTGTACGCTTAAAAAATCAAGTTTTAGACATGATAACCTAGGGAAAATGTTTGAGGTGTTCGATTCGGGCTGATTTGTATGGTTTCAAATTTTATTTTCACGTGGATTTGCACGTGCTTATGTCTTTCTTTTTATCCCTTTTTGGGCCAACTAGGTGTGTGTATGCATACGTGACCTAAGTGGGGTGATTTTGAGCGAGAGTGTGGGGTTTGCTTTGATGCAATATGCGTCCTAACTCATGGTATGACGTATATACAATGCAAACTCACGCAACTCCAAAGGGAAAACCCGAATTTGAAAGACAATGCGGAAGGGAAATGACTTAATGTAAATTGGAAAAAGGGAAATATGGCTATATCTTAAGAGCAGAAAGGCTCAATTGTGCAAGTGTGTGCCGTGTATATATGTAAAGACTACGCACATTGCTGAACCTTAAAACCCAAATATTAAAGACATAGCCGAAAGGGAAATACTTATAATATATATGGGCCCGAAGGTCGCCAACGTGTGCGTGGGTGTTGTGTGTATATTGAAAGACAACTCACACTACTTAAATGAAACCCAAATATAATTGCAATATGGCCTTAACTGAGGTCTTGGGAGTAAGAGCGAAAGCTCAATGTGTGTGAGTGTAGAATTGAAGTACTACGCACACGACATAAATGAAACCCAAATATAATTGCAATATGGCCTTAACTAAGGTCTTGGGAGTAAGAGCGAAAGCTCAATGTGTGTGAGTGTAGAATTGAAATACTACGCACACAACTTGAAGAAAAACACCCCAAAACGAAATTGCAATAGGCCCTTATTAGGGTCTTGAAAATAAGAGCGAAAGCTCAATGTGTGTGAGTGTGAAAATTAAAAGACAACACACACAACCTAAACAAAAACCCACGCAACTTAAATTATATACGTATAGCTATATCTTAAGAGTTGATTAGGCCCATGTGTGTGTCAAAATCGTGTGCAGCTAAGAGCGGGATAGGCTCAAGTGCACGTGTGTGTGGGTGTGCCAAACCACATTATTACAAACGGGAGGAGACAACGCTCCATTATTACAACCCCGGATCGAATTTAATTAAGCATAAGCAAGTCTATACCAAGGACCGAGTTAGACACTTACGTATAGCTGGTCTGGGTGTGACTTACTTGCGCTTGGGCTGGTGTGTCGCCTTGGGCTGCAAGAGGGAGTTCCTTGGATGGGCGCGGCAAAGGAAGGTACTGGCCGAAAGGTGAAGATGCAGGTGGTGGCGCCTTGGCGCTAGTCAAGTGGAGGAGGTGCTGCCTTGGTTGGGGTTGGGGTGCTTAGGGAAGGTAAGGATGCTAGTTAGGGTGTTAGCTAGAGGCTGGTTTAAGGGAAGAGGTAAGGCTGAGGGTGTTAGCTAGGGGCTGTCTAAGGGAAAGGAGGGGCAGGTGGTGCAGTCGGGTGATGCTGGCCGAACAGTGGAAGGTGGCAGGTGGTGGCTAAGAATGGAGGGGGAGTGAAGAAAAGGTGGTGTTGAGATGGGGTACTAACCGGGATGAAGGCTGGCCAAAGGGTGAGATGGCAGGTGTTAAGGTGCAGCTGGTGGCATGGAGCTGGCCGAAGTGGAGTGGAGTGAAGTGGTGCTGCTGGAAGTTGGAGGTGGCGGGTTCCAAGAGGGTGAGAGAGAGATGGTAGGGGAGAGAGAGAGCAAGGGCTGGGCTGCCCAAGAAGTCCTGCAAAACCCGCCCACAAGGGGGGGGGGGGGGGGGGTTTATAGGCTTTTAGTGGGGTCGGTTGGGCTAGTATTGGGGGGGTGGTTTAGGGGTATGGTGGTGGTGGTTTGGGGATATGGTGGGCTGGGCTTTTAGGTGGGCTAGATATTTATCTTGGGTGGTTTGGGGATATGGTGTGCTAGGGATTTAGGTGGGCTGGTTTAGTGGTTTAGGGCTTAGCTAGGTGGGTTAGGCTTAGGGTGAGGTTTAGTGGAGTGGGTTAGGTGTTTAGGCTAGGATTATGGTGAGGTTAGGGGGATTAGGCTAGGTCTAGGGAAGGATTAGGGAAGTGGGTTAGGTGATTAGGCTAGGATTAGGGAAGTGAGTTAGGTGATTAGGCTAAGATTAGGAAAGGATTAGGAGGAAATGGCTAGATAAGGGGATTAGGCTTAGGATTAGGGTTAGGAGCATCCCTTTGCATGACCCATGGACCTAGTTGCATCAAGTTGGTGCAGCACTAGGTTAGGTGTAGGTGCATACAAGCTTAAACCTACACTCATTAGGCTAACCCACATGATTAACCCCAAACTTGACATACAAGTCAAGCTTAACACATGTTCACTCATATTTAATCACCCCATTCTCTCTCATACCCAAGCTTTTCACGTGATTTTCTTATGGGCCCCACCTCCATTTATGAGAAGGTGATGTGGGCCCTGGATGTGGATATTGGATTGGATCTCTGGATCCAAATCCAAATCCACATATGTGTTTGGATTTGGATCTGGATATATATGATCCAGATCCAATCCAAAGCTGATTTTCTGATTCCTTCATAGTGTGTTCGAAATGAATGGTTTGTGTGGGGCCTGACAGGATCAATACTCCATCTTGCGTTGGGGCTTCGCCAACATTGTCGTCTGCTCCTCTTTTCACCTTCCGGAGATGATTTTAAGGAGATTGTTGATAACAGGGGCTTGGATGTTCGAGATTTTGGGATGAATCTGATACGAGAGTTTATGTGCCGGGCTCGACATGTGCTCCATTTTCGGGCTCTCTTTCGCTCTTCTGGTCCTGCTTTCGTTAGGCCAAGTCGCTTTGTGGGGTTTCAAAACATCTTTTAAAGGGTTTTAATACTATATCCTACATATTTTAAAACATATATAGTTTAAACATATATACAGGGTTGCTTGGAAGGCTCTTGGGTTTCTAGACTCAAAATAGCTCTTTGAAGCAGCTTTTTGCAAAACCAGGTGTTTTGGGAAAATCATGGGATTTTGGGGTGTTTACAGATGCCCCTATTTGTCATTATCCAAATTGATTTGGATAATGGCAAAGACAACAAACACCCCTTTCAATGTCTCCTTAGATCTATTCATGAAAACATGAGATCATCCCAATCTTTAGCAAAATCTCACTTTTAAACCCTCGTAGGAGGAGATATCACGCCAAAGGGATTTGTATGGTTTCTTATCCTAAAATGGGATCATGTTTATGCAAGTGCCATGCGTGGAAATGCAGATGCATGACATGGGTGGGGTGCCAAGAGTGGTGACCTCCAGAGACCAGATATGGTCGAACTCTTGAGACTTACCAGGCCTGCTGCTCTAAGTGAGCAAATCCTATGTTGTTCGATGTTCGATTTTTCAAAATTTACAAAAGGGAAAACTGTCTTTTGCCTCAATCCTAAGGATCTTGAGCTCTTTGTGTTTGCCTTTGCTTGAGTCTTGACACTCGCTAATCTAGCGGAGGTTTTATAAGGAAACAAGCTACATTTCAAGATTTCTACGTCTTACTCGAAACGTCGAATTCTTAAACAAAATGAAATTCAAGTAAGTAAATCCTATTTTTACTCTAGGATTCCTCGAAATGAACCATGTTTATACTTGGGATAAGCCAGGGATGGGGAAAGAGATACCATGGTCCCTTTTGAAGCGTCCCGTGGTTTAAGGCATAGAAGGCGAAAAACTGCTCTTTTTGAGCTTTTTGGCCTCTTTTTTCTTTTTTTTTATAGAGGGTTTCCCTTTGGGAGTATTTTTTCTTTAATCCCTCTTTTTCGCAAGAGAATCGAATTTTTCTTTTTGATCCTGGTTTCTTTCTTTTGGAAAGAGACTTTGGATGGGAAATTCCCTTTATTTGGCCGTGTTTTCCTTTTGGAAGGAGAAGAGAAGAGGGGAGGACTTATCCCAAGGTCACACTCGATCCATTCAAGATCAGCCTATTTAGAAATAGCACGTACTACTTGCAAGTATCTTGCTATATTGAACTAGGCCTTTCTTTGTAAGAAGAAAGATTTTGATATGTAACCACGTGTTTGGAAGACTCCACTCTTTCACAAGTGCGAATTCTCTCACTCAGGGTCACACAATTCGCCTTTGAACCATACTTTCAAAGTTTCAAAGCAACTATCCCCAAGAGTCTTCGAAAATGGTTATTTAACCTAAATCCTACACATAATACTTCTTTAAGTATTGAATATTGATAGGATCTGCTAAATTCCTACCTTCTACATCGATCAACCAATACGAGTTGTTCGTGGTGGTTGCACATACAACATAGGGTCCATCCCACTTGGGGCGCCACTTTCCAAGTAGATGTGGGCCACGATAGTGGATGATTTTCAAAACCATATCTCCCACTTCAAAGTGGTGAGGTCTCATGTGTTTGCCATAATGTTGGACTATCCTTTGCCGGTATGTACGAGCATGATCCATAGCAAGGAGTCGCCTCTCCTCTAGCAAATCTAGTTCGGCCATCCTAGCATGCTGAAGCGTCTCTAGGGGGAGGTCAAGTGCGATGGATGTATGGAATGAATGCAATTGTGTATGAATGAGAAGAATGACATTTGTGCCATAGACCAATTCGAATGGTGTGACATTCATGGGAGTCCGGATGGAAGTCCTATAAACCCATAAGGCTTCATGCAGCTTCTCGTGCCACGTCCAACCCTTCTCTAAAGTCTTTTCAATTATACTAATGAGAGTCTTATTCGTGGCTTCGGCTTGGCCGTTGCCTTGAGGGTAGTAGGGCGAGGAGAAGTGGTGAGTTATGCCATAAGTGTTGCACAACTTAACCATCCGCTCGTTTTTGAATGGGGTGCCATTATCGGACACAAGGTCTCGTGGAACCCCAAATCGAGCCAAGATATTCCTCCTAATGAAAGCCACCACATATTGCCCCTGTACGTTGGTCAGGGAGATGGCTTCCGCCCACTTGGAGAAATACTTAGAGGCTGCTAAAATGAATCTATGCCCATTCGATGCTTTTGGAAAGATCAGGCCTACGATATCAAACGCCCACATGGTAAATGGCCAGGGGCTGACCACGAAATGCAGTGAAGATGAGGGGATATGAATGGCGTGCCCATGCACTTGACATGGATGACACTTCCTAACATGATCGTGACAATCCTTTTTCAGGGTGGACCAAAAATAGCCCGCTCTAAGTATTTTCATTGCCATCATGTTGGCATTAACATGACCTCCACAATCTCCATCGTGGAACTCACGCATCACAGTCCTAGCCTCCTCTAAATCGACACATCTTAGTAGGATGCCGGTAAAGCTTTTCTTGTATAGAACCCCACCCAGAATGGTGTATCGGGTTGAAATTTTACGGATGAATGCCTTATCTTTGGATGTGGCATCCTCAGCGAATCCCCCATTTTCTAGAAAACATTTGATGTCGTAAAACCAAGGTTTTTCAACAGAATCTGGGTTATTTTGGCAAATATCCAAATCGTGTGTGGATGGGTTGAGCGCATGCCATATCTCTAAGAATCGGGTCCCTAAAATGGGATTGACCTTTAGGGCTGAACCCAAGGAGGAGAGGGCGTCGGCAATGCCATTATCCTCTCTTCCTACGTGTGTGAGTCTACACGATTGGAATGACTCAACTAATCGATTGGCCAACTTGTGATATGGAAGAAGTTTTTCATTTCGCACTTGCCAAATTTTCAAAACTTGGTTTATAACAAGGAGCGAATCTCCAAAGACCTCGATGCATGATGCCCCTAGAGTTTTCGAAATCCTTAAGCCTTGTATGAGTGCTTCATACTCAGCTACGTTGTTGGAACATTCGAAATTTAGGAGGATTGCTATGGGAATCTCACCCTTTTTAGGGGATATAAGGATGACCCCAGCACCAACCTCTCGTTGGTTTCGTATCCCATCGAAGTGCATTTTTCACACTTGGTTTTCGAAAGAGTTTGCCAAAATGTGGTTTTGAAAATGATTTTGCAATATGCATTCATCAGGCATTTCATCAAATGTGGGATATGTGTCTTCCAGGGGGAACTCAGCCACGTAGTCAGTTAAGGCTTGCCCCTTAATGGAGATCTGGTGATGGTATTTCAGGTCATACTCCATTAGAAGGAGTTGCCATTTGCCCAATCTACCAGTGAGAATGGGTTTTTCAAACAAGTGCTTGATAGGATTAAGCTTGGACACTATCCAGATCTCATGATCTAGGAAATAGTGTCGAAATTTCTGGTAGGCCCAGACTAGGGCCAAGCACGTCTTCTCCATGGCTTGATAATTTCTTTCGTAAGCCAAGAGAGTTTTTGAAATATAATAGATGGCATACTCCTTATGGGTGTCATCCTCGTATTGAGCTAATAGGGCTCCCAAAGCATTCGCATGCACGGAAATGTAAAGTAAAAGAAGTTTTCGTTGCTTCGAAGGATTCAAAACAGGGGGATTAACCAGGTATGCCTTTAGTCTCTCGAAGGACTTTTGGCAGTCGTCATCCCATGAAAATTTCGTGCCCTTCCTCAACAGTTTGTTCAAGGGTTCGCATCTAGTCGTCAGGTTTGATATAAACCGGCGAATGAACTGTAATCGACACTGGAGGCTACGAATTTGTGTGAGATTGGAGGGTGGAGTCATATCTATGATGGCTCGACACTTAGAGGGATCGACTTCTATACCCCTTTGGCTCACCATAATGCCTAGAAGCTTTTCGGACTCTACTCCGAATACACATTTTTGAGGGTTTATCTTTACTTGGTAAAGCCTAAGGCTTTTGAAAATCTTTTGCAAACATTCGATATGAGTGCATCGGGTTTTGGATTTTGCCAAGAGATCATCTACATACACTTCTACGAGCTCATGAATCTGATCATGGAAGATAGTGGTCATGGCTCTTTGGTATGTTGCGCTGGCATTTTTCAAACCAAAGGGCATGACTGTATAGCAGTACGTGCCCCACGGGGTTGTGAATGCAGTCTTACCCTGATCTCGTGGACTTAATTTAATTTGATTATACCCTGAATAGCCATCTATAAACGAAAACATTTCGTGATTTGTAGTACTATCGACTATCAAATCTATGTTTGGTAAAGGATAATTATCTTTTGGAGTGACTTTATTCAGATTTCTGAAATCGATGCATATTCGAATTTTTCCATTGGTTTTTCGAACCACAATGATGTTTGATAACCAATCAGAATACGCAATGGGTTTTATAAATCCGGCTTTTAGCAGACCTTCTAAACCCTCTTTGACTTGCGTGTGTACATTTGGATGTATTTTCTTAAGTTTCTGCTTTATGGGTTTTACATCCGCATCTAAGAGAAGACGATGTTCGACAATGCTGGGATCTATGCCCGTAATGTCTTCATACGTCCATGCAAACACATCTAAGTAGGTTTATAGAAATGCAATGAATGCTTATCTTTCATGCTCACGCAAACATGCGCCTATCTTGATGAGTTTGGGATTAGAATCACTCCTTAGGTTCACCTCTATGAAATCTCCTCCTACTGAATTGGAAGGTCTTTCAAAATCGAGAATTTTATAAAATTCTGGGAGCTCAGAAGTGGGATCTTCCTCAAGGGGATCCACTTCTAGGCTTCGATCATTCTCGTGGATTATAGATCCGAGGGAATTTGATGCCTGGATTTTCAAAAGACCTGGTTTTACACTTGGAATTCTAATTGATTTCGAAATTTTTGGTCTGGCTATGCAGACAACGTCCCTTTTGAAATCCTTTTCTTTTTCCAACGCCTTACCAGGAGCAGCTATGTACAAAATGTTTTTGGTATTTTGTAGATTTTCGATTTTTTTGTGTTTTTGCAAAACAAGAATTTTGGGAACTATACAAACTACCCTGTTTTCGATTTTGAATTTTCCAAATGTTTTTGTATTTTTGTAAAAGGGATCTTCCATCATACCTACAAAGGGAAAACACTACGGGTTAGACTCGGAATAAGAGGTCTAAATCGTAGGTTTCTTCTAGGGTAGGCTCTAGGGCACCCTTGACCCAGGTGGTCATAGGGGGTGGCTCTGGTGGTATTTTGGGAGTATAGCCGATCCCATATCGGCTTGGGTTGGCCCTAGGAAGGAGGGGTTCTAAGAGACCCTGGTTTTGTATCCGTAGACTTTTATAGGGCGTATAGCCCATGTTCAACAACATGTTCCACGATTTCTTGTTTTTTGAAAAATTTGAATACAAATCGTGGTCTTGGAACTTGCTGTCGTCCATATCATGCACGTATGGCTTCTTTTCCAGGGGTTTTGGAAATAAGGGATGTTTGGGTCTTCCTACAAGGGTTAGGATTGGGAGGGGGGCAGCCTTGGGTGACCCCTTCATATGCACGACCTTCCTAGGGTTGTTTAACACGAGCCTTGGCGGCTCGACCATGGTTTGCCACAAGTTAGCCTCATGGGCCTCGGAACTTGACAAACAAGGGGAGTTTATGATCCCCTGAAGCTGAGGGTGACTCTCACCTACGATCACCATGACTTAGTCCCTAAAAGAGATCTTGACACACCTGTGGAAGGTGGATGGCACAACGCACAAGTTGTGTATCCAGTGCATTCCCAACAACAGGTTATAATGGGGGTGGATGTCCAAGACATGCAACACCCCCGTGTGTGTGATCCCTCCCGTTTCCATAGGGAGTTCGATCGATCCTAAGGGTCTAGACGCATTCCCATCGTATCCAGTGATAACGATGGGACTTGGGTTTACAAAAGTCAAGGTGACTCCTATTTGATACGTCACATAAAGTGGAAGGATGTTGAGCCCTCCTCCCCCATCGACAAGACACCTGTCCAGAGAGTGGTTATTCAGAACCACCTCGATATGTAGGGCCTGGTTATGGGCTTCGTAGGGTCTATCTACATCATCTTCCAAGAAGGTGATGGGCGATTTTGCTCCTATTGACGCCACTTGGTCAGATAGGGATTCAGGGGTTATGTTCGAACTAACCTTAGCTCTTTCTAAATTTTCTCTAGCATGAGTCTATGCCTAGACGAAGTTTGTATTAGCTCTAGGATGGACATGTAAACAGGAATCTTTGAAAGATGGTTTTCGAAATTATAAGGGTTTAAAATGATTTTCCCATTGTCTGCTTTCGGCAGAACTCTAGGAATACATGCTTTTGAGGGGCCAGGCACACTGACCACCTTTTTAGCACTTTGTAGGTGCGGGGGTTGATAGATCTTCCTGGATCTTGTCACTTCCCCCACAACCAACCTAGGGTTCGCACCTAATATGGCTCTAACCATGAGTTTTGGAGCACCTTGAATCTTTAACACTGGTTTAGTCGGGGATTCAGCTCTTGGTGGTCCCCGGATGATTACTTGGGCGGGTTTCTTCTAAAGTACAAGAATAGACGCACAAGTGGATCGATCAGACTCAGATGAATGTGTTAGATCTTGTGAAAATATGAGGGTACATACCTCTTTTCTTTTCTCACTGCTACTGGCGTGCTTGGGAAAGGGTTCTTTAAAGATAGTTTGGGTTGGCTCGGGTTCCTCATTGACCTGAAGCCGGCCCTTCGCTATCAAGTTCTCAATTTTATTTAAAAGGGAGAAACAACGCTTTGTATCATGGCCTTTGAGCCGATGATACTTACAAAAGCGGTTTAAAAATCCCCCTTTGGAAGTGACTCTCTCGAGAATTTTGGAGAGTTCAATCATGCCCTGGGCAAGTAGGAGGTCTAGGACCTCCGTCACAGGTTGCCCCAACGGAGTGTACTCTCATTTTTCAAATGGTTTTTGGAAGTTTTTCTCCCTTTTGTTTTCTATTTTTTCAAAATTTTTTGAAGTGTTCGCCGGGCTTGGATTCACCCGGATATTGGCAATTTTGTGGGGTTTTGCCCCTTTGTCCATCGTGGGTAGCCCATAAGTGATGGGCTTCTCCAAGCAGGTTTTTGAAATGACACTTCCTTTTCATAAGTGATCGTATATCCCTTTCTTCAAATTGGTTTCGAAAAGGGATGCTTTTTTAATCAACTTATGAAAAGTTGAGATTTCGTGAAGAGAGAGAAGGGTCTTTAATTCATTTTTAAAATTATCCAGGATGAGCATAACTGCGCATCCTTCGGATATTGGCTCTCGCACTTGCCCTAAAAGGGATCTCCATCGAATAATGAAGGCATGGACGTCTTCGTTCATGCCTTGCTTTGTATCCCTTAAAGTCTTTAAAGTCGGCGTGACTTCTACGTTATGTGCAAATCTTTGCATAAAGCAGTTCGCTAACTCTTCAAAAGTAGCAAACTGACTTAGATCGTAGGAAGCCAGCTATTTGGCAGTTGTACCTTTAAGGGATAGAGGGAACCAATACACCCATTTCATCGAGTCCTTTTTCTTCTTATGGGCTCGACGTGAGAAAAGTTACAGGTGAGACCTAGGGTCTCCCATGCCATCATACCGATGAAAGTTCGGTATTTCTTCGTCACTGTCTGTTTCATAATCCATGGGTAGGAAATCAGACAAGGCGTAATTCCTTTTCTCTTTACTTTGCCCTTTTAGCAGCTGTTGTAGCGCTTTACGGTCCTTTTGTGTGAAGGACTCGTGGTATTAGTTGCCTTCCATTACGGAGGCCTCTTTATGTTTGCGAGGTTTTTCAGGTCTTTTCTTGGCCTTTTGTTCACCATTCGATGAACATAAATCACCTGCTTCAGCCTCTTGGCTAAGAGCATCGATTTTGGCCTCGAATTCCCTTCTCAAATCTTCTATCTCTTCTAGTTTGTTTTTATTTTTCAAAACCCTCTTAGAGTGAGAACTTGATGCGCATGAGCCTTGGCTCGACACTTCACTTGGATTGGATTTCGACATGCTTTCAAGCTTTCAAAAATCCTACGTATGAAGCACAAAAAGAGTTAAAATGACACATTTGGAAAAAAAATCACAAGGTTTCTAATATGACTCGATTTTTCAAGACTCACGTCCCACCGGGCGTGCCAAAATCTGTAGACGCTGAAAATCCCCGCTTCTGGTTCTTAGGCCTAAAGCGAATCTTTTCGTGTGTCTAAGTCCTTTTTAAGCAAAAGGGCGTGCCAGCTAACTTTCTTAAGCTAGCGAAGAAATATTTTAAAATCTGACTTCTATCGTGGCGACTATGAGCAAGCAAGCTCTTTTCGTCGCAGACCTTCTTCCACCGACGCGCAAGGGTCAGTCTGTACGCTTAGAAAATCGAGTTTTTGACATGATAACCTAGGGAAAATGTTTGAGGTGTTCGATTCGGGCTGATTTGTATGGTTTCAAATTTTATTTTCACGTGGATTTGCACGTGCCTATGTCTTTCTTTTTATCCATTTTCGGGCGAACTAGGTGTGTGTATGCACACGTGACCTAAGTGGGGCGATTTTGAGCGAGAGGGTGGGGTTTGCTTTGATGCAATATGCGTCCTAACTCATGGTATGACGTATATGCAATGCAAACTCACGCAACTTCAAAGGGAAAACCCGAATTTGAAAGACAATGCGGAAGGGAAATGACTTAATGTAAATTGGAAAAAGGGAAATATGGCTATATCTTAAGAGCGGAAAGGCTCAATTGTGCAAGTGTGTGTCGTGTATATATGTAAAGACTACGCACACCGCTGAACCTTAAAACCCAAATATTAAAGACATAGCCGAAAGGGAAATACTTGTAATATATATGGGCCCGAAGGTCGCCAACGTGTGCGTGGGTGTTGTGTGTATATTGAAAGACAACTCACACTACTTAAATGAAACCCAAATATAATTGCAATATGGCCTTAACTAAGGTCTTGGGAGTAAGAGCGAAAGCTCAATGTGTGTGAGTGTAGAATTGAAATACTACGCACACAACTTGAAGTAAAACACCCCAAAACGAAATTGCAATAGGCCCTTACTAGGGTCTTGAAAATAAGAGCGAAAGCTCAATGTGTGTGAGTGTGAAAATTAAAAGACAACACACACAACCTAAACAAAAACCCACGCAACTTAAATTATGTACGTATAGCTATATCTTAAGGGTTGATTAGGCCCATGTGTGTGTCAAAATCGTGTGCAGCTAAGAGCGGGATAGGCTCAAGTGTACGTGTGTGTGGGTGTGCCAAACCACATTATTACAAACGGGGGGAGACAACGCTCCATTATTACAACCCCGGATCGAATTTAATTAAGCATAAGCAATTCTATAACAAGGACCGAGTTAGGCACTTACGTATAGCTGGTCCGGATGTGACTTGCTTGCGCTTGGGCTGGTGTGTCGCCTTGGGCTGCAAGAGGGAGCTCCTTGGATGGGCGCGGCAAAGGAAGGTGTTGGTCGAAAGGTAAAGATGTAGGTGGTGGCGCCTTGGCGCTAGCCAAGTGGAGGGGGTGCTGCCTTGGCTGGGGTTGGGGTGCTTAGGGATGGTAAGGATGCTAGTTAGGGTGTTAGCTAGAGGTTGGTTTAAGGGAAGAGGTAAGGCTGAGGGTGTTAGCTAGGGGCTGTCTAAGGGAAAGGAGGGGGCAGGTGGTGCAGTCGGGTGATGCTGGCCGAATAGTGGAAGGTGGCAGGTGGTGACCGGTTGGATGAGGTGCTGCCTTGGCTAGGGGAAGGTGGCGGGTAGTGGCTAAGAATGGAGGGGGAGTGAAGAAAAGGTGGCGTTGAGATGGGGTACTAACCGGGATGAAGGCTGACCGAAGGGTGAGATGGCGGGTGTCAAGGTGCAACCGGTTGAGGGAAGGTGGCAGGTGGAGCCGGTGGCGTGGAGGTGGCCGAAGTGGAGTGGAGTGAAGTGGTGCTGCTGGAAGTTGGAGGTGGCGGGTTCCAAGAGGGTGAGAGAGAGATGGTAGGGGAGAGAGAGAGCAAGGGCTGGGCTGCCCAAGAAGTCCTGCAAAACCCACCCACAAGGGGGGTTTTTTATAGGCTTTTAGTGGGGTCGATTGGGCTGGTATTGGAGGGGTGGTTTAGGGGTATGGTGGTGGTGGTTTGGGGATATGGTGGGCTGGGCTTTTAGGTGGGCTAGATATTTATCTTGGGTGGTTTGGGGATATGGTGTGCTAGGGATTTAGGTGGGCTGGTTTAGTGGTTTAGGGCTTAGCTAGGTGGGTTGGGCTTAGGGTGAGGTTTAGTGGAGTAGGTTAGGTGTTTAGGCTAGGATTATGGTGAGGTTAGGGGGATTAGGCTAAGTCTAGGGAAGGATTAGGGAAGTGGGTTAGGTGATTAGGCTAGGATTAGGGAAGTGAGTTAGGTGATTAGGCTAAGATTAGGGAAGGATTAGGGGGAAATGGCTAGATAAGGGGATTAGGCTTAGGATTAGGGTTAGGAGCATCCCTTTGCATGACCCATGGACCTAGTTGCATCAAGTTGGTGCAGCACTAGGTTAGGTGTAGGTGCATACAAGCTTAAACCTACACTCATTAGGCTAACCCACATGATTAACCCCAAACTTGACATACAAGTCAAGCTTAACACATGTTCACTCATATTTAATCACCCCATTCTCTCTCATACCCAAGCTTTCCACGTGATTTTCTTGTGGGCCCCACCTCCATTTATGAGAAGGTGATGTGGGCCCTGGATGTGGATATTGGATTGGATCTTTGGATCCAAATTCAAATCCACATATATGTTTGGATTTGGATATGGATATATATGGTCCAGATCTAATCCAAAGCTGATTTTCTGACTCCTTCATGGTGTGTTCGAAACGAACGGTTTGTGTGGGGCCTGACAGGATCAATACTCCATCTTGCATTGGGTCTTCGCTAACATTGTCGTCTGCTCCTCTTTTCACCTTCCAGAGATGATTTTAAGTAGTTTGTTGATAACAGGGGCTTGGATGTTCGAGATTTTGGGGATGAATCTGATACGAGAGTTGATGTGCTGGGCTCGACATGTGCTCCGGTTCCGGGCTCTCTTTTGCTCTTCTGGTCCTGCTTTCGTCAGGCCAAGTCGCTTTGTGAGGTTTGAAAACATCTTTTAAAGGGTTTTAAAACTATATCCTACATATTTTAAAACATATATAGTTTAAACATATGTACAGGGTTGCCTGGAAGGCTCTTGGGTTTCCAGACTCAAAATAGCCCTTTGGGGCAGCTTTTTGCAAAACCAGGTGTTTTGGGAAAATCGTGGGATTTTGGGGTGTTTACAACCAACTCCATTTTTCAGTTAATGATATGAACAACCCGAACATGAGTTGGATCATCTAGCTTTATGAGCTGAACATGAACAAGGTATGTATGATTTGGGTTGGCTATGTGTAGGTATTTCTATTTAAAATATGTAGTTGATATGTGTATATATTAATTGAGGTTATTGGGTGGGTAGGCATAATGAAATTAAATTATCAAATCCTTCAATTCTGCTACAAAATTGTATGACCTAAACCAAGCCTTTTTCCATGCTAGGTGAGGTTGCCTGCATGGGTTCTTAATCGCCATTTACCTCGATCTAGTGTCATATTATCATTTAGCAAGATCATTTTTCATTATTTCTTTAACAACCTTTTTTAGGAAAAAATATTTATTTAATTTCCTGACTGGAGCAACAAGTTTTAGATTGACGTTACATGTTATGCTTTTAACTTTAATGACCACCTTGCGTTCAGCTTGTTTAACTCGTGTCAGTAATAACGCACTACCAAGCCAAAGAAGAACAAGATTTTGAGTAACAAACGAGCCATGAACAGCCCCTGGTTATCTCATTCGGTTTATTTCCAGCCATACCCATTTGGACAACTATAGGCAAGCAAGCATAGATGATTATAGGTATGTTTCTTGAATGGAGGGCTAACAATTCCAGGGAGCGGCAAATCTGAGCAACTAAATGGACCAGAAGCTGGCTTTGTGTTTTAAGCCTGAAGTTCAATTGTGAGAAAATCTACGTTTCTTGATCTAAATAGCTCAAAACTGTCAACACGACAATGGAATGACGGGTTGCATGTAGCCACATAACAAAACTACTGATTCCGATATGAAACCCGAACTTCTGACTTCTTTTGGGATTATTATTTGCCCACCCCAAATTACTACACACACCTTTTTTATGTGATTTTTGAAAAACACCTCACTCATTTTTGAAAATTCTCATTTTGTTCCTGCCCTCTCCTTGTATTCTTCTCTCCACTGCTGCAAGCTATTTTGCTTCTTTCATTTTTCATTGATGTTGATATTCTATTTTATGGTAAGACACCTTATTCTACAATTAGATAATGCATAACTAAACCTTATTGGACCTTCATTATCTTCTCTTATAGAAAAATAAGAAAGAAAGAAAAGAAGAAGAAGACAAAGAGGTTCGCATGTTTGATTCAATGAGGTATTTTATATTTTTTAAAGGTATGTTTATGTATTTTCTCGTATTTTGCTTTTTTTGTATGTGTATTTCATGTCAACAATTAGATAATTGTGAAGTCACCATGAGTTGGATAGAGATACAGTTGAACCGCGCCTTCCGATTTAGAGATACGATTGAGCCCCGTTTTCTCATTTAAAAAGACACAGTTAAGCCATACCTCCCTAATTAGAGAGATGCAGCTCAACCATGTCTCTGTGCTCGAGCGTATCAATCAAATGAGAAAAAGGACAAGAAAGAATAAGATTCGATAAAAAGACTTATAATACCCCTTTCTTTAGTGTCTAATCAACAACCCAAACTCAAATACAATGCATTTTATTCTCTTTTCCTTCTCCAATTCGACTAAAACATTGTTGATTATTTTAAGGGTTTGTTAGTTCTTCAATTCGATTATTTTTTTCAAACGATTGTCGAAAGATTTCGAGAATGACACAATAATCATGTTGTTTGTAGGAGAGAGAAATTGTGTTGAGGGTATTTTAGGTATTTTTGAAAAGGGGTGTGTACATATCAATTATGTTCTTTTTTCTCAAGATTGACACACACAACCTTGTTACTATCCACAAACTCCATTTTTCATGTGTTTCTCAAAATACTCTCCATAAATTCAAGTAATTACTAGGATGTTCTTTTTCATCTCAACACACACACTCTCTCTCCTATGCAAAAAATCATCCGCCACTCCTTTTTCCATTCGATCTTCACTTCCCGATCTGCCTTAGTCACCCATTGCTCAATCTACATCCATTTGATTAATTTTTTCTCATTTTTCTTGTTTTCATTATTTTTTTGGTCGGATTGTTGTTGAAAAAACCCATTAGGTTTTCGCTTTAAGACACGCACAAAGCGCATCTTCCATACACAATGATACGAACATGAAAACATTGAGAATTGGAACCGATTATTTCACGAATGTATTTAGATGTATATACAAATGAGATTACCAATAGATGATATTGTATACAATATTGAGGATGATGATTAAATATTTATATTTTGTAAATATAATTATTGTTTCAATTGAAATGAAAGCATTATTTTATAAAAGTTGTGTATACTAAGGAAAAAGTGTGACGAATCAAAATATGAGTCATTACAAACATCATTTACATATACATGTAATGAATAATACAAAAAAAGCATCCCAAATATAAGATGTAAACCTCATATACAATACATCCTTCCAACGCATGAATTATCTACGATGCCAAACTCATACATCCTCACCATGGCCATAGCAACTCTAACAACGAAAGGTCACCCAACAATGACCATAGCACACACTCTAAATTTACTAAAGTTGATGCTATTGTGTCATGTATTGCTTGCAGTAAGACATTGGTATAAGAAAGTAATTATGAAAAAGTTAGCATTATAATTAAATCAAAATAAAGTTAAAGACCATGCTAAAATAAATAGTTATTTATTTACTTGCATTAAGAATGATTTGTTGCATTGTTTAACTAGAGTTGGACACAATTGACTAATAAAATCTCTCAAAATAAACCAATACATGTAACTAATATAACACTTTATATAATACTCATCGCACTTGTAAGGATACACTGCTAGGATGTAAAAGTGTTCAAGTTCAAAGCAATATGAGCATTTTGCCTCTCAAGTACTGTCTCGTGGTTCGTTACACATGAAGCTTTATAGGTCTATTTACAATAGACGACCTTATCGATACAACTAGGATACCTTGACAACAATCGAATTGTTGAATTACACAATCTAGCATATATTATTCTTTAATATCTATACATTGAATGCATCCGTGGTATCCGAATAACTTATATGCTTTATTGCAATCCAAGTACTTTGCAAAACTATATTGCTGCTAATCAATTTGCATTGTATAAAATAAAAGATAAGAATATATAACATCACATGTTGTATTTTATATAAAAATAAAAATATAGTTGCAGTTTCACAAATTACACTTTGTGTCATCATCAAATCTAATTGCTTACAGTACTTAGTAAACTGATCAATAGGAAATTATCTGTGATAGATATTTCTCATCCATCAGGAAACTTGTGGTTCTCCAACCAGCCATTGTGGTTCTCATAAATTTATGCATGTAATAGTTACACCGAACGACGATGTGAAATATAATGTCACTGACAATATCTGTATCTGAGATTTTACGATGTCATGTATGATATTGGTGAGAGTTTAGATCATGTAGTAGTTATTGTAGAATACTTCAAGAACCTCTATCTTTCTTTATAATTTTCATCTATGCATTATAAATATACCTTATCATACTAACATTTGTCTCATCAACACATTTTAAATATGTTAAAATATACTTTTATTTGTAATGACTTTTGTAATGTCATTTATCACATTATACTCAGATTCAATCAATCTCCCTACGAAGGCATGCCCTTGAAGCAATGTGACTATTTGTAATGACTTCCTAATTTACATTTGCATAGTCATTTGGAATGGTGACTATTGATATGGAATGTACAATTTGACTAAAGTCAAAAATTACGTATTCTTGCTAGATCTTATAAGCAATGTGACCTTCAATGCTAATGATTAATCCCAAGATATTGAAAAATTCCTCATCATTACTCTCTGCAATATCAATCTCAGTCTTTGAGATATTTAATCCTCCTTATAATGTGAAGGCCCTCTTCAACAACATTTATATCTACTAAAATGTCTTCTCCTTGTTGTTGTTTGTGTGGTTATCCTCAGTATGATACAGTGTTACGTCTCCTAGATATATCTACATATGAAGAAAGAAAAAACAGTTAGTCAAATAAGAGTTATTCGAAGCAAGAGAGACGGACAACAGGTATATCTCCCCTAATCAAGAGATACAACACATGTTCTCTCACCATGTCCCACGTAAGGGAGATGCACTTGGTGTGTGTCTCGAAGTGAAAACTTATTGGACTTTTTGCAAAGAGAATCCAATAAAAAAGTAATGAAAATAAAACGATGCTAAAAACTTAACCAAATCACGACATACCTCAAAAAAATCATTGAATCCCTTTTTGAATCGGCCTCCTGTTTCTTTCTTTTTCCCTATTTTCCCTTTTTGAATCGGCCTCCTGTTTCTTTCTTTTTCCCTATTTCTTCTTTCTTTTTTGACAAATTTCGATGAGTTCCTTTACTGCGAATGAATGTAGATCGAGCAATAGATGATTGGAATAAGATAGGGAACAAAGAACAAATGAAAAAAGGGTGACAAACAATAGTTCACACAATAGGGGGAGAGAGTTCATATGCAAAAAGGTGCCTTGGTAATTTCCGAAATTTACTAGGGGTATTTTGAGAAACATGTCAAAAAATAGATATGTGGATAGTAAAAAGGTTGTGTGCCTGGGAAAAAAATGGTCATACACGAGTGAGCAACATCAATAGTAGGTAGGATCCAATCACTCCATACATACATACATATATATATATATATAAGAAACCTGGATCTTGCCCATACTAATACCTGTTCACCGTTGTTTTTGGGTGGAATGAGTGTAACTTTAAAATTTGTAAGGTATTTAAAAAAGTATAATGGGTATTTTGATTATACTTATGTCACCCAAAAGCAATGAGTGGACAGTCTTTGGAATCTTTTTTTTCTTCTTTGGATTGACAAGCTGAGGTTACCAAGACCCACTATCAGATACACTCTAGGTATCAAATTCTTGAACTGTTGATATAATCTCTCCTCTCGTAAGGATTATGGTTTACATATGTTGCGCTTCTTTTCCTAGCTTGCGTTGACATACGTACAAATAATTTATACTCGAACTTACTTGTGAGCTGTTCGTTGTTTCATGATGAACCAAGTTCGAACTGAATTCAGACTCGTGCTCGTGTTTGCTTTAGCTAATTCTAAGACAACATCCTGATATTCCCTAGAAGAACATGTAAATTTTATGGCCTGTAAATATCTACTGCAACCCAAGGAAGAACCAAGCAGTAAACTGAACACTTTCATGAATTTTTAACGAGCCTCGCAAATTGAGTTGAGCTGCTGAAGACGCATTTTACATGTTCGACTGAGTTAAAGTCACAGCTGAACATGAACGATCTTGGAACGAGAGGAAACTGAGCGGATCTACAAGCAGATCAGTTCCTTTACGATCTAGCGCTAGATTTGACCCTTTTCTTATGTCAAGATAACCCAGCGCACATGCTGCCAAAGCCTTCTTTAACCTCGCCCAGGAATGATGGACCTAAGGGATTTTCTGATGAAGTTCAGTTGGGTGAAATCAAGGCTAAGTGGTCCAAATAATTCTTTAAAAAGCTTGGACTGCATACCTGATTTTCATGCATGGCCTTCTTTCTCCTCATGCGTGAACCAACAAATCTTTTCTCTCTCTCTCTCTCTCTCTCTCTCTCTCTCTATATATATATATATATATATATATATATATATATATATATATATATATATATATATATATATATATATATATATGTGTGTGTGTGTGTGTGTGTGTGTGTGTGAGAGAGAGAGAGAGAGAGAGAGAGAGAGATTAGATCATGCAAACACATGTATATTCGTGTTTTTAGAATGCAAAGTATAATAAGGATGTCATATTTTTTTTAAAAACTTTGTCAATGTCTCGTGCCTCTCAAAACTAAAAAGAGGGGATGCATGTGTATAGCTAAGGTTACATGATATAATTTTCTTATATAATATATAGTGATTGGATTATGCTCACCACTAACGATGTCCACTTGCTTTTTGAGGCATGAGTGTAATAACATCTTTTGTACTTTTCAAAACTCTTAAAAAATTTTAAATTACACTCGTGCTATTGAAAAGCAATAAGTGGGTATGTTGGAGATGAGCAAGATCCAGTTTTCACACACACACACACACATATATATATGACCATGCTTCTTGAGAATAAATTTGGTTTGTGATATTAATGCTTGGGATATCAGTCGTGCTTGATTTAGGTTGGATCCTTGCAAAGCTGAGTCCAATGAGCAGGGCTCAGGTCAGACCCTCATTGTGAGACCCCTTTAATTGACTGTCGCAAGCTCTTTCAATCAAATTTAACGCTTAATTTGATAAAATCGACATTTGAATGGTATATTTTCAAAATTAATTGTAAAATTAGGAGCGCTCTGAAGTTTCTTAGCCTTTGGTCTTTTTCTCTGTGAAAGCAGCACCCAAGTAGGATCCATTTGAACTCTATCTGGAAGTTTATCTTCACCGAGTTAAGCATGATAAATCCATCTCTCCATCGTTGGATTTTTATTGAATTGGCTCACAACGTGATCCAAGCAGCCCGATCATAATCGGGATCTGAGCTGAGTGAGACCTACCTCAAATTCCGAACTCAGATTCTGTGTAATCGGGTTGAAATTAAACAACCAATGGCCATGAAGACAACTCAGGAACATGACCGGAGACTTACAAAGTTTAGCTAATTTCCTACACAGTATGTACAAAGCTATGGATAGTTATAGCCGGTTTCGGTTTACCTAGAATTAGGAACTAGAACCAAACCAAGACTTTGGCTTGTTCAGTTCCCGATTCAGAACAACTGGTTCTAGGTCCGATTCCAGGTTGAGTCCTAAACCGTTCGAATCCAACTAAAATCACAAAAAAAATGAAAACTGGGAAAAAAGTAAAAATTATGGAACCGACAATTTGGAATTACCAATTCTGGTTCTGACCCAATTTTGGTTTCTAGAAGGTGGAAATGGAACCGAACCGGTGGTACCTGGTCCTCTGGTTCCAGTTTAAACCGATTTCTGGTCCGGTTCGGTTCCAGTTGAAACTACTGGATTGGTTCTAAACTGGCCAATGGCTTAATAACCCCAAGTAATAAAAGCAAATGTGATAGAAAGAATAAGCCTAAAATACATGAAAGCGTTCCCTTTCATATTCAAAAGCGTTTGGGAGGGAATCATATTTTATGTGCATCAAAAGAGGGCCGAAATAGAAGTATTGAAACTTTCCCAACACAAAAGCCCATGATCTGGCAGATTACTATCATGTTTGCTTGCATATATAAGACTTTCCAGCTAGAACTCCCGTTACATCCCATACAAGGGTTGGCAATTTTAGACCAAAGCCCGAACCTTAAAGGCTTAGTACGTGTTCCTTACACGGCAATACCTGCACGGGTGGCATGTATGTACATGCGTGTGTGTGTGTGCACGCATGTGTGTTTCTCCCTCACATACATGCACTCACGTATACACACATACTCTCTCTCTCTCACACACACACACATGCCCGAACCTTAAAGGCTTAGTACGTGTTCCTTACACGGCAATACCTGCACGGGTGGCATGTATGTACATGCGTGTGTGTGTGTGCACGCATGTGTGTTTCTCCCTCACATACATGCACTCACGTATACACACATACTCTCTCTCTCTCTCACACACACACATATATATATATATATACATACATGTATATATATATATATACATACATGTATATATATATATACATACATGTATATATATATATACATACATGTATATATATATATATACATACATGTATATATATATATATATATATATATGTATATATATGTATATATACATATATATATGTATATATATATATATACATACATGTATATATATATATATGTATATATACATATATATACATATATATATGTATATATACATATATATACATATATATATGTATATATACATATATATACATATATATATGTATATATATATATATATATACATACATATACGTGTTCCTTACACGGCAATACCTGCACGGGTGGCATGTATGTACATGCGTGTGTGTGTGCACGCATGTGTGTTTCTCCCTCACATACATGCACGCACATATACACACATACTCTCTCCCTCTCTCTCTCTCTCTCACACACACACACACACATATATATATATATACATACGGTGTTCAATCCATATTTTTGAATAATTCCATTGGTTAAAATGGTGGCAATTCCCCCCACCCAAAAAAAATCGCCTTCCACTATCAAAAATGGTTTTCGCTGGTAAAAATTGCCATAATCACTTATATATATATATATATTTAAGTTTTTTGGTTTTAGTAATGTACACGATAGTTTTACCAATAGAGGGTGGTTTTCGATATTGGAGGAGAGGTAATACAGAACGGCAACAAGTGTCTGAGACTGTGAAACTACGCAAAACGAGGAATTGAACATTGAGCATGGGATCTCTGCGTCTCTCCCTCCCTCTCTCTCTCTCTCTCTCTCTATATATATATATATATATATATATATATATATATTGAAAACTTGATCCTAGTCATTTCTTACATGTTTACTCATGCTCACCAACTGTTTTTTGGTAGCATAAGTATAATTTATAATTTTTTATGGATTTTTGAAAATATATAAATAATAATATTATTACATTAATTCTCTCAAAAATAATTATTAAGTATGAAAAAGTAATATCAGACGTGGGTATGATCCAATCACTATATATACATATTTATATATGTATGTGTATATATAGATATGTATGTATACATATATATATACATACATATATACATATATATATGCATACATACATATATATATATATACACATATATACATACATATATATATATATACATATATATATATATATATATATATACATATATATATATATATATATACATATATATATATATATATATATATATATGTATACATGTCAGAGAGAGTTCCACCGGCCTAGAAAATCTCATTGGTCGGAGAGAATAAGAATGATCCATGATTATGTGAAGGGAGTATAGATTTGAAAGGCCTTTAATGTAGGACGTACATGTAGTATATCCGAAGGTTTCATACGTGGGGTAGAGTTTTTCCTTGTCATGTGAGGCTGTCACTCCTTTAGTTTTCCCATAGACTTCATTGAAAGAGAAAAACCAATGTTATTAGTGTATCATGCATTGGTATTTGTATCATTTTCACTTATTTATAGGTTCCCTAATTATATAATTTGTGATGTAATCCTATATCGCTTGGATATGGTTATGATACCAGTACTCGATATGGGTATGGGTATTAGGTACAAAAATTAAAAAAATAATGCATGGCTACACCACTATATATGTAAATAATATAAATACATATATACATAAAAAATTAACATTCTATAAAACTAATTATGTCAACATCATATAATAAATATAACATCGAAACATATAAGTTCTAACATATACATAATGTCAATAACACATAACATCCCAAAGTAAGAATTTTTCCATCCAATAACAGTTTCAACTTCATAAAATCTAGTATCAACCTCAAAACACAACGCTTTTGGACTTATGGATAAGCTGACCCGTATGGATATGAATCACTTTGACCCATTCGTAACAAAATTTGGAAAAGCCTCCCGATATTTAATACGCATACCCAAATACATCAAAATCCAAAATCTTCAAAAATCTATATATCGTGTATCAAGCATACCAGTACATATACAGGTAGCTGGGGATCAAAGTTCCTGTTTCAAAACCCCACCCCCACCTCCTTTCTCATCCTTGTGACGACACTAAGAAAGCTCCCATTCGCACTCTAGTATTTCTCACGGGTTCTTATAAAAACTCATTAAGAGAAAGAGGAATACTTGCATATTGGAGCTCATTAAGAGAAAGAGGAATACTTACATATTGGAGCTCATTTTTATGAAACTTTAATTTATGTAAAATACATTCAAGTTCGGGCATAGTAAGAATATGTGAAGCAATCACGATGAATTCATATATTCAAAATAGAGAAGTGAAACTTTTTTATTTATTATCCCATATAATTTGTTTTATTTTCATATAGATCTTTTAGAACCAAATCGGGATTGGATTCACAAGACAGGGATCTGTAATTTCCATTCATGCCTTGATCCCCGTCAAAGATTTCTTTTCTGTCTCTGCCTATGTCTTCACACCCAGACTCCAAATTCGTCTCCTTTGGAACGGGTCCTCGTGGGGAGCGGGGATCCCTCCTCGTGAACATCCCTAGATAGATGGATGTTTTGTGGTTTTGTGTGTGTGTGAGAGAGAGTACGCGGACTCTACCTGAGAAAAATAAACCATATTTATATTCGTGACCTAGCCATCTTCAATGTATGCGTTTGTGACAGAGCGTCTGTTATGATCATAAATAGAACTTCAGCCAACAGGAGGTCGTGGCAGCCAAGAAAAAGAAAATCTTTTTTCTCTTCTAATTATACTGAAGACGTAAGGCATCATGAACAACAAAATCCATACTCGTGTAAAACCAATAGCAGAAACGAAGAAAAAGAAAATATAAACTGGAGGACATCAAACTTCATACAACTTTATTGGTAATATTGCCTGATGGAGCAGGCAACTACTCGCGCCCATTGTTTCAGCATCATCTTCATCGTCTTCGAATCTTCTGCCATCACAAACAGTAACCAAACAAACGTTAGTTCTTAAGAAAGATCATTAATAACCTGTTGTAACAATCAAAAGTACTTCACAAAACCTGAACTCGACGCAACCACTGGGAAACGATAGTCTCCGGGAGGTTGTCGATTGACAGCATAATACAAACTGAGCGCCGGCAATGTACCGCACAGCCTCAGATCCTCTTCAAACCCAAAACCGAATCCCAATTCTATGCACCCTTTGAGCTCTTCAAGATCTTCATCACTCAGTAGCTTCGTCCCTGGATTCCTGCAAGATGCTTGTTGATTAAACCACTTCCTGTCGATGGAATTCAACTCCTTATAATCTGAGGTTGGTTGGTGGTCATCAAAATCATCGCTCGCCTTTCGGGGGTTCTCTGTCTCCAATTCTCTCATCTGAAGATCTGAAACTGAGAGAATATTGCTGGACGGATCCATAGAAGCAGAGAGAGAGGAGCTAAGCAAGAGTCTGCAAAGTAAAGGCCAGTCAAAATCACTGGCTTATGAGATGAATAATGGGAACCAGTCTAGTTGTCACCTTTTCAAGTGGGCCTTTCTTGGCATACTTTATGAACAATTTTCAGGTTTTGTGCAAGCCATGAGCGGCTGCTTTTTGGACCAAAAATTTAAATTCAAACCCCGAAACGGCTACTTTTTGTGGCAGGATGGTGTTAAGAATTATATTTAATGAGAGCAGAGACAATCAGTGGGACTCTTGAGTCTTGAGTCTCCTTTAACAAACAGGAAAATCCAAAACAAAAGAATATAAGAACGTTAACTAGAATCTGAACAGAAGGTGGTGATACGCATCTGGAAGCGTGAACAATAATTGGTCTTAAATTCGAGAATTGAAGAGATCCTGAGAAGTTGAGACAGAGGAAGAGAAGTCATGAATACATTTCAAAGTGGAAAACAAGTAGCATTGATGGAATGTTTTAACGTTACAAGATTAAGTACGTTTGGCATCTGCAACCGAGTTCATTATCCCGGTCACATTTTCTCACAGCACGAAAACTAGGTACTACAGATAGTTAGAGATGCAAGATGATTTGGATCTGGATTTGCTGAATCCCACTAGTCTATTGATTCGTCTACCTGATTTGATATCGGAGATGAAGGCTAATATCATATCTCAAATGATGCACTATAATGAGATCCGATTGCGAGTTCGATTTAGTAGTCATGTATGTTTTGGATTATGAATCTGAATATCAGACTCAAGGTTGGTTGGATAAGTTTTTGGTGGATATAGCACCAAGTATACAACATATATTGCATTGACGTAACCTAATGAGGCTAAATTGAATGTTAAGCAGACTGTTTCTACGGGGCGTGGGCCTTCCAAAAGTTGCACTTTTCTTTTTGGGGGGGGGGGCACTATTATTGTTTTCCATGGTTGCTGATTATTAAGACATTTTTACATGAATTAATAAATTACAAGCATGATTTGGACTTGTAGGAACATGAAGGAAATGACTGGGAAAAAGCAGAAGTGTTGCTGAATTCAGGAGAGAGAGTGTGAAGATAAGGTGGCCATTCTCGGCAACCCCATCATAAAAACGGTGGGGATTGGTCATCCAACCGTTATCTTATCTGTAAAAAGGTTGTGAAAAATAAGTTGTAACAGTCATAACAGGTGCTAACAGCTGATCGATTACGATACTCATCCGTAACCGATCGGATAAAGGCCACAGGAGAGGAAAGCCTAGTAGAGAATCCAAGGGGGTTCAAGAGCCGGCACTCTCTAAATAGAGAGCAACGTAGAGATCAATATACACACGAAGTGAAACCCTCTAAGAAAAAACCTACTGTGAGGAAACCTTAAAAACAAAGCATTCATACTTGTTCTTCTTTACAGTGACTCACTGCTATTGTTGTGTACCTAGAGCGAGGAGATTAGAAGGTTGCAAAGGACGACCGGGAAGAGAACCGAGAGTTCAATAGTCAAAGGTCATCGGGAGCACCAATAATGATATCAAGGCTTTTTTATCCCTGTAATTTGTAAAATAAGGTATGCTTAATAAATAATAAAAAAAAAAGAGGAGGAAGAAAACTTTCTATTATAGAGAGTCGGCCTAAGTCGAGACGGGGAAGAAGCAGGCAAAAGCCAGCCCAAGTTAAGACAGGGTAGAGACAGGCAAGAAGCGACACAAGTCGAGACAGGATAGAGGCAAGGAAAAAGTTGGTCCAGGTGAGAAAACTACCGACGGAACCCCCACCAAAAGGCCATGGGGTGACCACAAATGGACAAGAAAACCGCTCAACGAAGCCCTTATCAGAAGGCCAACAGGCGGTCACATGTACACAAGAAAACCGCACAATGAAGCCCCGACCAGAAGGTCAACGGGCAACCACAGGCGGGCTAAAAAACCATCGACGAAACCCCGACCACCTGGCCAGAAGGACAAGAAAATCTCTTTCTCTCTTCTTCTCAAAAAATATATTTCTTCGTCTCCTCCCCTTTTAAACCTCTTGGAAAACCGCGGGCGAAAAACAATGATTTTTTGAAACTGCCCCCGATTTTAGAAAATCGCCAACGATTTCTAGAAAATTGTCTCAAGCAATGAACCTAAAAGTCCATTCTGCCCCGATCAATTTTTTCAAAATTAGAAACTACCACTAGGTAAAATTATCAAAATATACCCTCAAACGGGTGAAAAGTTTGTTTTGCCCTCTAACAATTTATAAAAATTACGAAAAACTGGGATATTATATTACTTTCTGGCCCTTACTAGATAAACAACTTATAAAAATTATGAAAAAGGTAGTTTTACCCTCAAAGGGGTGAAAAGTCTGTTTTACCCTCTAACAATTTATAAAAATTACAAAAAATCGAGAGATTGAATTACTTTTTGGCCCTTATCATTTTCATTTGTTTCTTTTAAAACTTATTTGAAATCATCTTTTCTTTGAATGAAATCATTTAAAAAGGCAGAATCCTGCCAATTTGGGCTTGAAAGCAAAACAGTCATTTTTTGCTCTTTGTCAAAATTGGGTTATTTTGAGAGGGGTGTAATTTACCCTTATTTTGAGGTTGACACGAAATTTTGGTGTGGAAATGAGTTTGTTTAAGGTATTTTTATTTGAAAACCCTTGAAAGACCCAAAACTGCAATTTTTTCTTAAAAAATCAAAATTTCTAAAAATCAAATCTTTTGAGAAAATTTTTGGGTATCTACAAGTGCGTTGAATAATGTATTCTTCGACTAGTTGTCTGATGAAGTAGAAGAAATATTTGTTGACTATTCAATCATATTTGCAACAGATGATGTGTTTAACAGTCGTGATGAGCTTATTGAGTATGTAATAAATGTTGGGAGGAAGCATAATATTGTTATTCTTTATTTGAAGAGCAAAGATATAACAAGGAAGTTATGGTTTGGGTATTAAAGGAGTGATAAATATAGGACGAGTAAAAATATTGATGCTAAAAATAGTAGGTAGGCATGCACTGAGAAGGTAGATTGAGTGAATGAATACTAGAATTGGATAGCACATATAAGACAAATATTTAAGAGTTTTGCTTTCATTGTTTTTTAAATATTAGTTCGTACATGGATCAAGACATACCATATATTGTCGACTTCGTAGGAATATTAGTTCATACATTTTTTAAATTTGATAGCACATAGTTGTCAACAATTGATCCATTTTAGAGGAGGCTAAACATGGATCAATATATACCATATATTGTCGATTATGTAGGAAAAGATGTAGGAACATCTATGATAGAGATTGTTTGGAGGAAGTTAAAACATCATCCACATCAAAACAGATTTATTAAGATTTTGGATGAGTAGTTGACTTTTAAGTATATCACCCTATAAGAGCCCACTTATTTGTTATTCTGAAAAGAGACCATGTAGCATATATACAAAGAGATATTTGTTAGCTTGAGAGCATGCATATAGGAATTCCTCTCTTAGAAGAAGGTATAAACGTACACGTGGTCGATGGCGTGAGGCCTTTCTTAGGGTGGGTCGTTTCTCTTTTAAGGAATTGTGATTCTCTTTCAAATATTGAATTTTCTAGTTCTTGTATTGGGTCTCCCTTTAAGATGATATTTTATACTAATAGATACATGATCATTATTGACACTCCATCTCTAGACTTATTATGACATAATATATAACCCACCTAATACAACAAATATAATAAAACCATTTTTTATTTCTCTTCTTAAAAAATTACTTCAAAACACCACAAACTTAATGGCTTCAGACTTAATCTCCAGTACTATTTCATCGATGCTCGTCTCTAGCATATCACTTAAAATGCCTTTCTTGCTTCTAGTCATCCTCTCTTACGTCAAGACAATAAATGGTTCCTCCATTCAAAGACCAAGTATCTTGTGGACATCGTAAAGTATAATAGTCATCTCACCCTATAACATGTGAAAGTTGGTTTTGTCCGATTGTCAACACTCGATAAAAGCATAATACAATGCATAGTTTATAACTTCATCCAACAAACCTTCTTATCCAATCAACTCACTCATGTGTAATATCAGCCCAATTATCAGGCTTCGCATCCGTTCTCTTTACTAACCATGATGTGCTAACAATGTACCTTGTATGAGTTGTTACTACTTTTCATGTTATTTGAATATTTACATTTACATAGTCAGTTAAAGTAGTGAGTATTGATATTAAATGTATAATTTTACTAAAGTCAAAAATGATTTATTCATACTAGATCTTATAAGCATTGTGACCTTCAAAGCTAGGAAATAATCCTGACATATTAGGGAATCTGTCATCCTCACTCTCTGCAATATCAATCTCAATCTCTACTGTATCTATCTATATCCTTCTCATAATGTAAAGGCTTGTCTTTAGCAATATTTGTATCTACCAAAATATCATCATCTTTTCCTTGTTGTCATCTACGGAGTTGTCTTTTGTATGATACGGCATTATATCTCCTTGATGAAGCAGTGATTTTATGCCTTTTTACTCGTGTCCTATAAGCTATATTTGTATATGAAAAAAATTAAGTCAGTCAAATAAGAGTTGCTCAAAACAAGAGAGACACACACGAGATGCATTTTCCCTATGTAGTAGACATGACATATGCACATCTCCCATACGCCAGAGACATGACACATGTGTTTTCTGTCAAAAATAGGAGAGACGTAGTTGGTACACGTCTCCTACATTGGGGAGACGCAATTGGTGCATGTCTCAAAGCAGAAACTTGATGGGTTTTTCTTGTAAGAATTCGACCAAAAAATAATTAAAACAATAAAAATTAAAAATTAAACCAAATCAATGACATACTTCAAAAGATCACTGAATCTCTCTTTGAAGTGACCTACTTTTTTTCCCACTTTCTCTTTTTTCTTTTTCAATGGATTTCGATAAGTTCCTTTGCAACCAATAAATGTACATCGAGAAATGAGTGGTTGGAGTAGGTTGGGGTAAAGATCGAATGGAAAAGAGGATGGCAAATGGTGGTTCGCATAGAATATGAGAGTGTGTGTTTTCACATGAAAAAAGATATCCTACTAGTTACAAAAATTTATCAAAAGTATATTAAGAAACACGTGAAAAATAAGGTGTGTGGATATTAAAAAGGATGTGTGCGTATCAATTAGTAAAGCTTCAATTTCTTACTTTGAAATTAGTGCTAAGGAACTAATTTTGAGTTTTTAATTGGTCTAACCTCGTTGACATAAGCTATGACTTGGCTCGTGTAGTTGGGTTGCGATGACATAGGAGCAATGCAAGACAGTTCAAAATGAGATAAGCTGCTCACTCTTTCAGCTCATCGCAACTCGTAGAAAACATGCCAGAACCAAACTGGGACTGAGTCGGTTTTGGTTCCGGTTTCAGTCCTATACCACCCACAATAGAGAAATATTAAAATTTGTAAAATTTTCAAAAAGAACAAACAAAACAGGCAGTTTGAAACTGCTGGTTCCGGTTTCCTGAAAGGTGAAACCAGAAGAGGACCTCATGATTCCTTGTTTCAACCGATTTATGTCCCGGTTAGGTTCTGATTTTGAACCTCCAAACAAGTTCCAAACCAAACATGTTTATCTTGGTATATATATATATATATATATATATACATGTATGTGTGTGTGCGCACGTGTATACACGAGACAAAAGCATCATTCGCTCATTAGAAGATTATATATATATATAAGTAGGTATGCATGACATTAATGCAATGAGTTATATATATATATATATATATATATATATATATATATATATATATATATATATATATATATATATATATATATATATATATATATATATATATATATATATATATATATAAGTACAAGTAGAAGATAAAATAAAAAACATAGATTTAAGAAGGTTGAAAGTTGAAACATTCATACAACAACCAAACAGAGCTTATGCAAAAAGCCTGAAAAATTAGATGAGGGACAAGATTTGTAAGAGTATGCATTGTTCTACTATGAAGTAGACAATGACGCTAAAAATTTGGATATAAGAGGAAAGATAAAATGATGAGAGGTACTTTAATATTTTTGAAAAAGAAGTGTGTGCCCCTTTTTAATATCCACATACACCCCATTTTAAAAAATACCAAAATTATCTTTCATCACTTTTTTTCCATACACAAGAAAAAAAAGAAGAAATTATACCCTTTATAAATTTATTATCAGTATAAATAAATAAGAAAAACAAATAATGATGTACAACTCACGTAGCAATATAAATTATGAAACATTACCAAAAAAAAACAGTAGAAACCACAAATAAATTAAATATTATCATTTTTCCTTAACTTAAACTCAGGTTGTTTTGGCTTTTTATCATAAAAATCAATACATCTTATTAGCACTATAAAAAACTGAAACATATTGTAACCAAAAAAAAAATTGAAGTATAACTCAAAATATGGAATTATATGTAAATTTTGAATTTAATTAAGCCCTGACACCGGTTTTTATTCAGTCAACTCTGAAACTGGTATATGGTTTAACTAAATAGAATATTGTTCCCAGCGCGCAATGGCTAATGCTTCGAGGGTCAAACAGGAATGGAATATTGTTCCCAGCGCGCAATGGCTAATGAGGGTCAAACGGGAATGGATCAAGGTTATGTGAATGAATTTGTTATGTAAAAATAGAGAGACAACACAAAAACACTAACATTATATTTGACGATGTGTGAATGAAAACTGAATCCAGTTTTAATGAGTGAATCTAAAATAACTTCCTTTCAGCTTTGAGTTTTAAATGATGTATGAACGAACTAACATACATATGTGAATCATTTCCCTCCTCTTCCCCTCAAATGCCTAACTTTGTTCCTCAAAATTTGAGTGAATGGATGAACACATAGTAATTCCTTAGCTCCATTCCGGTTCTGTTAATGAAACTTCCAAACAAAGATAATGGAAACTATGCTCCATTCCATTCCTTTCCTTTCCATTCCATTCCTACCTATTCGTCTGCCTCCATTAATGAAAAACATCCAAACATAGCAGAATACATAATTTCACAAATTTTGACAGACCCCATTATTTAACTTCTTTGTATTTATTTTTCTTTTCACAGTTTGGATGATGTAAAAATTTTAACTTCTTTGTATTTATTTTTCTTTTTCACAGTTGATCTTGTGATGTAAAAAATTTTATGTGAGATGATATTTTCTCATGGTACAACAGACCCATAATTAATCAAATAAGTTCAAGTTTTAAAAAATAGTAGTGTAAAGTAATATACTCATTCAATAAACCTCAACTAAGATCAAGTTAAACATTTAAAGCCATAGAATAAAAAATAAACCAAATTATGTGATATTTTATAGGTTTAAATATATTATTAGTTTATGAAAATATAGTATTTTTTTGGTTTTAATCCTTAATTTTTTTTGTTTTAGTCCTTATTATTAATATGTCTCCATTAAGTGTTTACATATGACAAACTAAATTACTAACATGTGATATCAATGAGTGAAACTTTCATTTATGACATAAACATTTAACGGATATCTACTAACAGTAGAGACTAAAACAAAAAATCAATAAATTAAAAGGACCAAAATCAAAGAATAAATTTTAAAGGAATCAACACTAAAAAATACTATATTTTTAAAATAAAAAACAAATTTAAACATACTTTATATTATTTTTTTCAAATGCAAATGCCTCAACTAGTTAGCTAGACATGTGACAATGTGAGGCAATGTGTAAATGATATTTCGAAAAGGAGGGAAAAAGAAAGTTACTTTCATTTTGCCTCATAAGTATTTTACTAAAATTATACAAATATATATTTTATTTAAAATTTTTCAAAATTCATTTTGTGAGAGATACTTATGTTATACATTTGGTACATGGAATAGTAATTCTTGTTTCATGCTTTATTTCATGAAATAAGCATTCTTATATTTGTTAGCATAAAAGTGTGAAATGTGAATTCCATTTAATGCCTCATTCCATAAAACTAAGAATCATCATTCTTTCCCAAATAGGTGAGATTGGTGATTGCATGATCTATGCGATGAGATTTGATTTATTAATTTGGGCAAATAATTGATTCTCTTTTTCTTCTTATTTTGTTGTTGATTCTTATGGTGGTTGTTTTCGTATTATTGAGCCGCGTCTCTTCTTATTATTGATTTCAATTTTAGTTTTATTTTTTATTTTCCTTTTTCTCTTCTTTGTTCTATGTTTTTCTCAACGAGATTCGTAATAATATTCATTGAATTATAAAGAATATAACAATGCTAAGTGAAACCTCCGTCACCGGAACAAAAAGATTCGACCTAATATACTTTTGTTAGAATTGAGTGGGAGAGGAGAGATTGGGTGAGAGAAAAGAGAAATGTTGGGATGGAATGTGAGAGAAAATCGTAGTTATATGAAAGATAATTTTCATATTTAGTGACAAAGGAGTGTATGGATAATAAAAAGGATATGCAAATATTAATACTCCCTATTTATTACGAAAGTGCAACCACAGACATCAAAATCAGAGCATAAAGGGGCACCTGTATTGTTTGAACCTGCAATGGTTGTAGTAAGCTTTTACTGTTTCTTCTTGGACAGTAGATCTTGAAAGGTGATATGTACATGTATGCAATTCTAGGCAATACCACGGTATGGTTTTGAACACGAGCAAAATTGTAATACCTATACAAGTTCAAACTGAGGAAAAGGATCACAAACTACTTGAAATGACTTGACACTGTGTTAGAATTCTTGAACTCGCCTGTTATAAAACAAACAATTAATACATGTTCGAACTTAAATTATTAGTAAATATACAAACATACAAGTGTTAGAAGGTCTAAGAAAATAGATAGTGAAAAGTTAGAAAAAAGAGAAAGACATGTTGAAAGCAAATAATAAAGATAGAGAAAAAGCAAAAAGACATGTTAAAAACAAACAATAAAGAATGACCTAAAAACAAACAATAAAGAATGACCTAGTATATGTTGAGTTAATCATGTACTCGATCCCAAATAATAGGCGAAAGGGTTTAGTTATAATTGTAGTAGTATGCAAACACAAATTTGATAACGAGCCAACGTGAGCAACACAATTTGGTTCTTTGGCTCATTACCAGTTGCTACCGTACTTCATCTTTGAAAACGGATGTTTTAATTGTGGTGTTATGTGTGCGCTCCCTCTCTCTCGACTCCCGAAACATGAGCAAAAGACATTTTGAATCAAACTCGACACAGACATGACAATTTTCAGGTCAAGAAAACCGACCCTGTAAAAGTCAGGTCAACCTATACACGACCACTTTTATGGACCTGAACATGATTATGTATATACAGTGTTCTACATATATTTTGTGTCCACCGAAATTGATCCGAACCCGACCCAATGACCCGATATTACACGGAAGGACAAACTAAGCACGTGGTAGTTCCGTAAATTTTAAGCCACATTACGACGGCAGAAGCATAAATCTTGAACGGGGGAATTCCACCCCATGCTGACCGCCCGTTTTCGGGCAGATTCGCCACACTACCTCACGACGTCGAGCAGCCACCTATCTCAAGATCCGAGCTCCCAACATTCGGGCGTCTTCCGCTATAAAAGCGAGCACTCTCGTCAGTCTACAATTCATCTCCCTCGATTTGCTCATTCCTTTTTATCGTGTTTTTACTGGGTATCATCTTCCAGGTCCTTCATCTTGCCGCTTTCTCCGTCTGCGGGGAACATGTGGAGCGTCGTTCGCAGATCAGTCGTTAGAGCACGGCAGAATTGTTTATTCTCCACCGCCATTCCGAGCCCCTACATTGTTCACAAGCGTGGCGCCGATATTCTTCATGATCCTTGGTTCAATAAGGTACTAGAATTGTTGATTCTTTTTAGCCTTTTTTGGTTCGGTTTATCTAAGACGCGTTATTGCGATGATCCGCGGATCGGATGAGTTTTGGTACTCAATTTTGCAGATCGGAACTCAATTTCCGCTGAGTTAGCTTGTTTTGTCTCCTTCTGTTGAATGATTCTGGAGAAGTTTTCGCTTGAATTGATTATTTGTGGCTTTTGTCGATAACTTTTCTAAAATTCTCGAGTTCCGAAACAGAAACCTTTTGCTTGAAAATGATTTCAGTGATATTGTTTGAATTTCTGCTAAATTTGCAACTTCTTATGTTTGAGAATAATGCCAAATTTTTCATATCTTTGTCACTTCAAAGTTCAGTAGACGTTCGTCCTGAAACGTTTTGCATTTGCTCCATCAGAGACGAGTTTCTTGATGGAAGAATTCTTTCTCTATTGTGGGTTCAGGCACTGTTTTAGAATATATTTGTGGTGCACTAAACAAAAGTCAGTGAAATTCGAATTTCATTTGCAACTATAGAGTCCTGCAGAATTCTACCGAATTCTATCATGTCTGGTTTAAAAGATTTATGTACAGTAACTTGAACAACAACAACAACTAAGCCTTTTCCCATACTAGACGGGGTCGGCTACAAGGATTCTTTGTTTCCACCAAGCTCTATCATATGCCATGTTAGCAGTTAACTCACAATAAGCTAGATCATTCTTTATTGTTTCTTTCCAACACTTTTGTGGTCGTCCTCTACCTCTTTTAATACTTTCCAAATTTAGTTTTTCATACATTCTTACAGGTTCTTCTTATGATCTTCTTTCTATATGTCTCAACCATCTTAAACGATATTCTCTCATTTTATCCTTTATTAGTGCCACTTCTAATTTGTTTCTAATAATCTCATTATGTATACGGTCTTTTCTTGTATAACGACTCATCCATCTCAACATCTTCATTTCTGTCAGAAACATCTTTTGTACATGTTATGGTTAAATACCCAACACTCCGAACCATAAAACATGGGAGGTCTAATTGATGTTGTATAATATTTGCCTTTTAACTTTAATGGTATCATCTTATCACAAAAAATACCTGATGCACCTCTCCATTTTAACCAACCACCATTAATTCTATGCGTAACATCTCCATCAATTCTTCCATCACTCTCAAAAATTGACCCTAGATATTTAAAACTTTCCTTTTGGGCGATTCAATGTGTGTCAATTTTAATTTCTATCTTCTTTGAAGTAACCAAATGATCAAACTTACATTCCATATATTGTGTCTTTGTTCTACTAATTCGGAGGCATTTGCTTTCTAATGCTTCTCTCCATAGTTCTGATTTTCTATTAACTTTTTCTTTAGACTCTTCCACTAACACAATGTCATTTACAAATAACATACACCAAGGCACTTCATCTTGAATATGTTTTGTTAACTCATCAATCACCATTATAAATAAGTATGGACTTAATTAGTTTTCTTATATCATCATTTGCCACTAGAATTTTTTCATCCTCATCTTTGATGCATCTCACAGAATTAAGATCTTTAGTTTTCTTATCTCTAGCCCTAGCTATCCTAAAAATATCTCTTTCGCCCTCTTTTGAGTTGAGTTTTTTATATAAATCCTCCCAATTTTTTTATACCATGGATAACTTGATTAACCAAAGCATAAAAATTCAATCTTTTGCGTCATCTAAAAGCTTTGACTTGTTTTTGTATATAATATCGTTGTTTAATTTGTTAATAAAGAAGCTGTCACCATCAAGCCCACAGATTGTCGACTAGAATTCCGCAACTTGCAGTTGGCTTTTAATACCCCGTTTTACGCTTGTGCTTAAAGTGATGAAACTTTTAACTATCTCAAAATTGTCCAGAGTTGCACTAAAGGTATCTCCCGCCACCATTAAGGAGTGCAGTGATTGTCACCATCATTAAGAAGCCCGCTGATTATCATCCATGTGAACATGGTAAAAGTGATGAAATTTTTGACCATCTTCATGTCTCAAGATTGTAATAGAGGGAGCTCTCACCATCATTAAGAAGCCCCTTGATTGTGAAGTGATGGAATCTGCAATACTTTTTTCTTTTATCTGCAGATCCCTTCCATTTCTATATAATCATTAAGATCTCTAGAAACTAAAATTATCAATGTTTTATACTCTTTTATTTGCTGTTCCCATATTCGTTCTTGAAGTGCCAACCACATGGATGAGTCATGCAAACCCAATTTGGGACGCAATCTGGAACTTACTTGGGAGACATTTTCAAATAATTAGAGTAGGTGACATAATCTTTGAAGAGATCAGATGACTTGAACAAAAGCTATATACCAGTTGATTTTACCGCATAATGCATCTTGTTTCTTTGCATAATGAATTTATTGCATTAATCTATGTGGATATTATTGTAGAATTGCTTCTTTTCGTAGTTTAATCTGCTGCAACCATTATCCCCTTTGATTTGTTGCAATATGTTGGTTGGCCAGGACACAGCATTTCCTTTGACAGAGAGGGATCGCCTTGGTCTCCGGGGTCTCCTTCCACCTCGTGTGATCTCATTTGAGCAACAATATGATCGCTTCAGTGAGTTCAAGCAGTTCACATTCTTTTGTAGTTTTGTCTATTTCACAATTCTCTAATCCTGGTAAAATTAAGCCACGTACTTTGGACTTAGTTCCGTTTTGTTTCTTATTGAAATTAGATTGAGATATGTGCATAAGTAATTATTTCGTCACATATAGTTATGTTAGTTATTTTGTTTATCTTTTGGTTGTGTGATGCTCTTTCAGTTTAGATTGTTCTTGCTGTTCATAATTTGGGGAAATTTTCTTGTTATAACCTTTTGTTTTGCTTGTCTTTGCAGTGCGTTCATTTCAATCCTTGGAGCACAATGTTCAGGAAGAAGATCCAGATGTGGCTGCCTTAGCAAAGTGGAGGATTCTGAACAGATTACATGACCGAAATGAGACACTGTACTACAGGGTATGCGAAGAATGTTCGGGCTATTGTACGTGCATGACATGCAGCATGCTTAGAGTTTTTAGACCTGGAAACTTTCTTAGTTAATGTGCGTTTTATGTCTGCCATAGGTACTGATCGATAACATAAAAGACTTTGCTCCAATAATATATACACCAACAGTAGGATTAGTCTGTCAAAACTATGGAGGCTTGTTTAGACGCCCTCGTGGAATGTATTTCAGTGCCAAGGATAAAGGAGAGATCATGTCCATGATCTATAATTGGCCTTCAAAACAGGTAAGTGCTATTCAATTTATCATGTCTGTATCCGTACAACAGATAAGTAGTTGTTTTTGTAAATGCTTGCATATTTTCTACTTTGTTAATGATTTCCAATCTCAATAAAAGAATAATGAGGTTCAGAAGCAGCTTCTGAATTTGTCAAGTTGAGTTAAGATTCTTGTGAAATGGACTTAGATAACTGTGAACTTGCTTTCTTGATGAATTTATCCTCTGCGAGTTTTCCATGATAGGTTAAGTGCACTGTCGCAAAATTTTAGGTAAAGTTATAGCTTTTCACACGTTTGATGACAGTTTATAAATTTAATATTTCTACCACTTTTCTGTGACAGGTTAAGTATTTTTCCACATAATTTTTTGAGTATAGCCATAACTTTTCATGCATTTGATGACATACTCATCTAAAATTAGCCCACAGATCACTTTGATTAACCTAAAGGAACATCGGGTGCATTTTCAGTAATACAACAAGGTGTATTTTTGAGATTTCACCAATTTGTTTTATATTTAACACCACATATTGGTACTCTTTTTTAGTGCCAATTACTGAGGTATACTTTTAAATGTTCCTCTAGAAAATGTACTGCAACTTTATTTACTGCAGAGGGTACTCTCTCTCTCTCTCTTGCTTGTCTATCTCTTCCCCTGTAAGATGGCCATTCTTTACTTTTTCTTTTTACTAGTTTAATTAAATCAGGAAATGTAGAATGTACGCAAACTACTTTGTCCTGGTATCTCTTGAAAATTGCAGGTGGACTTGATAGTAGTAACTGATGGTAGTCGTATTCTTGGTCTTGGAGATCTTGGAGTGCAAGGCATTGGTATACCTATTGGGAAGCTTGACATGTATGTTGCTGCTGCTGGCATCAATTCACAAAGAGTATGCACTACATTCTATTCGATGTTTCATACACAGTCTTTATACATATACAAATACACAAACTTGCAATATACTTATATCTCCAGATAGTAAAGGCATAGCTTTACTACAAGATCCATATCTATGTTACCTATATCCTTGTAGGAAGCCAAATATCCATGTCTAACACGATATTGTTAAAGTATAAATATCTGCCTTAGAGCATTTATGTAATTTTACCTATCTTAGGGCAACGGCTCTAATTGCATTTGGGTCTTGTTCTTTAAATTGTACTCCTAATTGTTTCATCTTCTCTTGGAGAGCAAATATCATTGAGGCTTCTTCAACAAGGGCTGCTTAATTCCTTAGTTTTTACATTTGGGCTTGATATGACCAACCTCCTTACAATGGTACCAGATCACCTTTTTCCTTAGTTCACTTGTTCCTTTATTTTTTAGATGATTTTCATTTTTGAATGAGGGGATCTATAAGGCTTCATATTAGCCCCCTATCTATTGATAGATAAGGCAGAGTCCTTTAAACTTCTTGCTTCATTTATCCTTGTTTCCGCATAAGAAGATTGACTATAACTTCTTTTGAAGTGAGAAAGGGTTTTTGATGCATCAAGGAAGACCAAACACTCTCAAACTCTTTCCTTAACCCCAAAATAAATTGATTTGCATTATCGAACATCAAGCAATATATGCATTTTTTCTCGTATCTATGAAGTTAATTCCAAATGATTGAGAATTACTACAGAACTCGTTCACACCTTTTAATGAGAGGATACTTTGTCTTGAATGGCTATTCCATGTGCATGTGCACTCCTTAGATATTCCCATGCATCTTTACTATTGGTGGTCGGATAAGTTATCACATACATGGTTGCTTATATTGTCCAGAAGAACACATAAAACAGAAACAGTCCCATGACATTCTTCATATTTGCCTTTTTGTTCTTGTGTAGCGTTATCAGCGGGCTTCACTTTTGTCCCACTTATATAGTTGTGGAACTTTTTGACAGAGATAATTTTCTATTAGTTGTGTTGGTTGTGTTTGTCAAACAAATGATAAACCTTTTATCTTCCATGGCTATAAAGAATACGTACTAACCTTGAATGCTGAAAAAAGTATCACAAAAGTACTTGAAGAGCGTTCCACTGGATGAGTGCATGATGAAGATCAACAACAATCTTGTAGAATCACGTGAGAAACAATCTCCAAGAATGATCAGCCACAAACAAGGAGGTTTTGTTCTTGGCATGCAACACAATGCATGCCAAAAATCTTGAATCCAGCCCTGGCTAAAAGACAACTTCAAAATTCATTAGCAAATGTGCCAAAAAGGCATTGCATATATTACAGCAAGAAACACTTTTTATAGGGCTGACAGAAGCAACTGAAAGGGAGGCCCAACAAGATGCAAAGACTAAAATTCTAGCCATTGCATCCTATTGATCATTGTTGACTAAACGATAAGAACATAAAAGAGATAAGGAAACAATAAAACAAAAGTAAAAAAATTACAATGTTATACCTAATTACATTCTGAAATACAAAAGGAGACCTAAATGTAACTACATTGTTTCCCTAAGATATGTGAAATTACATCTGAAATAAATTAATCAAATAAAGAAGAACTTACAAACTGTGGCAGATTGGAGACAAATCATCCAATTTGCATCTGCACGCTGAGAGGGCCACACACGGCTGCTCTCTTTTCTTTTCTCACCTAACTATCCTAAACCCTAGTGTCTTATTTATAATGACCTTTTAACTTGAAAGACTAATATACCCTTATTGCTAATGACGAATTACATTCAAAAATATAAGTGAACCTGAGTTATATCTTTAACACTCCCCCTCAAGTTAGGTGAAAGATATTAAGAATACCCAACTTAGATAAATTGTCTCTAAGCTGTCGGCTGGTAATTTCTTTAGTAAGAAAATCTGCTCTTTACTTCTCTGAGTTGACATATTTCAGTTTGAATTCTTTGTTTGAGATCTTCTCCCGAATGAAATGACAATCAATCTCCACATGTTTAGTTCGTTCATGATAGACTGGATTGGAAGCCATCTAAATAGCTGCATTGCCGTCACAATACAGAGTTATAGGTTGTGTGGAGTGAAATCCCAACTCACAAATTAATGAAGAAACCCACTTTTCTTCGCATATAGCTTGAGGAACAGCTCTATAGTTAGCTTCTGGAGTAGATCTGGCAACAACAGTTTGTTTTTTGCTTTTCCAAGAAATCATATTACTACCAAGTAGTATAATATAGCCTGTAGTAGATTTACGATCATCTTTCGATCCAGCCCAGTCAGCATATGAATACAGTTCAATACTGAAGTTATAACATTTTGAGTACTGAAGACCCATGTCAGGTGTTGACTTAAGATATCTGAGGATACGATATACAACTTTCATATGGTTTTTTGTTGGTGAATGCATAAATCTACTCACAATACCTACTGCATAGGTGATATCTAGATAAGTAATAGTCAAGTAAATTAGCTTACCCACCAGTTGTTGATATTTGCAAGTATCTCTGAAGTCTTCACTATCACCAATGTATAGCTTTTGATTCACTTCCATAGGAGAATCCACAGGTTTACGATCTTATTATTGTGTTTCTCGTCGTCAAGAATATTCTACATATTTTGACTGAGAAAGAAGATAACCTCTAGGTGAGTTGAGCCACCTCAATACCCAAGAAATAATGTAAGGAACCCAAGTCCTTCATTTCAAACCGTCTCAATAATTCTATTTTCAAAGTCGTAATGCCATCAATATCATCACCAAGAATAATCATATCATCAACATATAAAGAAAGTTAAGTGACAATTTTGCCGCATCAATGTATGCTTAACAAAGAGCAGCGTGAATGGCGACACTTACTAAAGTGCTTGAACTCCAAGGGAACTACAGTTACATCGAAAACTTTCAAACCATGCTCTTGAGGATTGCTTGAGAAGCCGTATAAAGACTTTTTTAGTTTGCATACTTTTTTCTACCCGAGATTTTCCTCAAAGCCAGGGGGAAGATCCATGAAGACCTCTTCTTTGGAAATCCCGTATAGAAAAGCGTTTTTATATCTAATTGGTGTAAAGGCCAATCAAAATTTACAGCAAGGGATAGAAGCATTCTTATTGATGTAAGTTTTGCTACAGGTGCAAAAGTTTCATTGTAGTCAATCCCATATGATTGACTATAGCCCTTGGCAATAAGTCTTGCCTTATATCTTTCAATTGTGCAATCTGCTTTGTACTTGATAGAAAAGACCCATTTATATCTCACAATATTTCTATTGTGGGGATTTTGGGTGATTGTCCAGGTATTATTCTTGGCTAGTACATCCAATTCTGTTCTTATAGGTGCTCTCTATAACGGATGTTTGTTGGCTTCTTCAAAAGTTGAGGGAACGTTATTCTGCTCAGCATTTGCAACAAAAGTTTGATAGTATTCAGATGTATTAGCAAAGGAAACATATTTAGAGATAGGATACTGTGTACACCTTCTTTTTCCTTTTCGCAATGCTATAGGTACTTCTAGGTCTTCTTCCACTCCAGGTTGCGGATCTGAATCAAGAGAATAATCTTTGGATCTTAGAGTATGTGAAGTCTCCTCCTAAGAATGAACAACCTTCCTCGGTCCCCTCTTATATACCGTAATCTAATTTGGTTCTGATTCAGCTTGTTTCTCTTTTGTTGTATCTGCTAACTTTTCAGTGTCACATGGAACTAAGGGAAGAACGTGAGAAGGATTGTTTTGTGGGAAGGATAACTCCCCCAGGGAAGAATAATAGGGAGATGATTCACAAAATATTACATCCATGGATACATAAAGTTTCATTTGTATTGGATCATAGCATTTATACCATTTTTTTTGTTTGAGAATAACCAAGAAATATACACTTTACTGCTCTTGGATCAAGTTTATCACGACTAGGTAAATCCACATGGACAAAGCAGAGGCATCCAAAAATACGAGGAGCAACATGAAAGAGTTTGGGGTCATGATTAAGAATTTTTATAGGACACTCTCCCTTCAACACACTACTAGGCATCCTGCTTATTAGATAGATAGCAGTAAGAACAACTTCTCTTCAATAAATTTTAGGAACATTATGCTGAAGAAGGAGAGTTCTAACTACTTCAAGTATATGACGATTTTTTCTTTCGGCTATACCATTTTGCTGAGGTGTATATGAGCAAGTATACCATTTGCAAGTAGGTATTCTTGCAATTGTCCACTCATGTATTCACCCCCATTATCCGAGTGAAGAACTTTCACAGAAGTATTGAATTGAGTGAGAATAAATGTATGAACAATAGGAAAAAGAGCAGAAACTTCAGCTTTTGATTTTATTAAATAAACAATTGTCAGACGATTATAATCATCAATAAAGAAAACAAAGTACTTCTGACCAAACAAAGAAGGAATAGGACTGGGACCCCATATGTCAGAATGTAGAAGTTCAAAAGGTTGAGATCTTCTCGACTCACTTGGAGGATAAGGTACTCTTTGGTGTTTTCTAAATTGACACACTTCACACTCAAAAGGAATTTTATTAGACTCAACTTTTCAAATTAGGAAAAACATAATGAAGCTTGGACATTGGTAAATGGCCTAAACGTCTATGCCAAAGTTAGGTCTCATCATCTTGAGTAGTTGCCGCAGAAGCAAAATGGTTCGACGTGTCTTCTAGAATATATAATCCTCTTCGAAGACTACCACAACCAAAGATTTTTCCCGTCTTCAGATCCTGAAAAAAACAACCAGAGGAATCAAATGTCACACTACAATTCAATGTACGTGTCAAGGCACTGATTGAGAGAAGATTTATAGGAAAGATAGGAACATGGTAAACTGACTGTAAATATGTGAGACATATAGGTACACTTCCCTGTCCAATCATATAAGAGATTAATCCATCGGCCAACTTAATTGGCTCTCTATTTTTAAGTAGACGATATTCTGAAAAATATGAAGTCTCTCCAACCATATGATCTGTAGCCCCAGAGTCAATAATCCAAATTTTAGAGTGAAAAGGTGAAAATGGTTTACCCTTCACTGTGTGTGTAGCATGGTCTAAAGTAGCTTCAAAAGTAGAAGCATTATGGTTTTCTGATAATTTTGTTTCTAAGCCTTCAATTCTCTTAATAAGTGTTTGAATATCATCTGTAATGGGCATGGAACTATCAACAGTATTGACTGAATTACTTCTTGGTGGTCTGTAGAAGTCGGACGCCCATGCAGTTCCCAATAATTTTCTTTTGAGTGCCGATGTTTTCCACAGTAAGAGCAAATAATTTTATCCTTCTCATGATAATAGGAGCGTCCTCGTCCACGGCCTCTATCGTGTTGACCACCTCTTCCACGATGATGTGAAGTTTCTCTTCTACTTTGTAAGGCATGTTGTTCTGTGGTATTGTTGTTGTTCTTCTCTAAATTTCTGCGATCTTCTTCACAGATTAGTAAAGAGTATACTGTATCAAGTGACGGAAGTTCATCCCTGCCCAAAATGTTGATCTTTATAGTCTCAAATTCAGGATTTACACCCCATAGCAAGTCAAACATTTTTTTCTTTTCATTTTCCAAATTTCTTTCTGCATAACATGATGATCACTTGATATTGGTATAAAAGAGATGTTCATCCTATAATCCTCTAAGGTCAGTATAATACTCACTAATAGAGCAATTTCTTTGCTTACATTTCCTTATCTTTTCCAAGGTTTCATATTCCTTTGCTACAATCTTTTTTCTGGAATAAGCTTTTGAAACTGCACTCCAAATTTCATGTGTTGAGTTAAGAAATATAAAAGTCTTTGCTATTGTTGGAATCATAGATTGGAGTAACCAGAATGAAATCAACGCATCTTCTCTACGCCAGCTGGTATAATGTACGTCATGTTGTGCTGGGCATAGAATTTGTCCCATGAGATGAGCCCATCTCCCCCTTGCTATTACTGCAAACTCCATTGATCTAGACCACCCCAAATAATTTCTGTCGTCTAATTTGGTAGATGTGATTTGAAAATGATCGATCTTGTCGTTTATGGGTTGTTCAGACATCTCGTAGGAAGTTTCAATATCTTTTCCTTTGCTTGCCATTTGTATATATATCTATTCTCTTCCTCTTTGTTAGGGTTCTGCTAAAACAAAAAAAATGGCCACCAGAGATGAGTTATGCAGTCTTTATTCTCACGGATATACAGATGTCAATATGCTGCACCCATACAAGGCATTAACAATGAAGTAGAGGCAAGTAAGGATACAGACATGCAACGATTTTACTTTATAAATCAACCCTTAAAGATCTGATTGCTGTAACTTCCCGGAGAAGTAGCTTGTTGGAAATTGATGCTCTTGCAGATGAGTTGTAATCAGTGTGGAACTATGGCGTTAGCCAGTTTTGATAGGCTTGGAAAGCACGCACCAAGTATGGAATGTTCAGCCGCAGTTGAAAGTGCCGAAAGTGTCTTATAGTGCCCCCTTATCTCAAGTTTGTTGAGATAAAATCCTGTTATCTGAATTGGAATCGGAAGAAAGGGGCGCCAATAAAAAAGAATCTAGAGATTATCCCCCCTAGCTCTTTCCAATGAATCGAAACAAAGGTGGTAGGAAAAAAAATCTTTGTATTTCAGTATAATCTTTTCTGCACGATTTGCATCTACGAGCTAGTAAAAGAAAATTCAATAAGAAACAAATCTGCACACTTATCTTGTACAAAAATTTTCTGTACCCTTTTCGTGTGCAGTCTCCCACGTTTTCTTACAGAAAAAAAAATCCACTTTGTCGTCTTGTAGGCTTTGATACCATGAAATAAATTAATGAAATAAAGAACTTACAAACTGTGGCAAATTGGAGACAAACCATCTAATCTGCATCTGCAAGCTGAGAGGGCCACGCACGGCTGTTCTCTTTTTTTTTCTCAGCTAACTATCCTAAACCCTAGTGTTTTATTTATAATGACCTTTTAACTTGAAAGACTAATATACCCTTATTGCTAATGACAAATTACATTAAAAAATATAAGTGAACCCGAGTTATATCTTTAACAACATCAATGCCCTACAACAGAAATGTACGCTTTAATTAATGTTACTCGCATCCGATATAGACAACAGAGAATATTCTTATAGAAGTTTGGAAAATACTAGGAGAAATAGGAATCACTTGGCTCACAAGACTATTTAATGAAATATGGAAAAACCAAAAGATGCCCGAGGAATGGAGAGTAAGTACACTTATACCCATATATAAGAACAAGGGAGACATTCAAAATTGTGCGAATTATCGAGATATCAAGTTAATGAGTCATACTATGAAATTATGGGAAAGAATTATCGAACGTAGGTTAAGACAAGTATCAAGTACAACAGAGAACCAATTTGGATTTATGCCAGGGAGATCTACTATTGAAGCGATTCACCTTTTGAGACATCTTATGGAACATTTTAGAGCAAAAAAGAAAGACCTTCACATGATATTTATTGATCTAGAAAAGGCTTATGATAGCGTACCGAGGGAGGTTCTTTGGAGAACTTTGGAAAAAAGAGGTATCCCATTGACATATATTAACCTTATAAGAGACATGTATGATGGTGCAAAAACATGTGTGAGGACTCATGAAGGAACGACAGACTTCTTTGAAGTTAATATTGGGTTACATCAAGGATCAACTTTAAGTCCATACTTATTTATAATGGTGATGGATGAGTTAACAAAACATATTCAAGATGAAGTACCTTGGTGTATGTTATTTGCAGATGACATTGTATTAGTGGAGGAGTCTAAGGAAAAAGTTAATAGAAAATTGGAACTATGGAGAGAAACATTAGAAAGCAAAGGCCTCCGACTTAGTAGAACAAAGACAAAATGTATGAAATTTAAGTTTGATCATATGGTTACTTCAGAGGACATGGAAATTAAAATTGACACACATTGGATTCCCCAAAAGGAAAGTTTTAAATACCTAGGGTCAATTTTTCAGAGTGATGGAAGAATTGATGGAGATGTTACACATAGAATTAATGATGGTTGGTTAAAATGGAGAGGAGCATCGGGTATTCTTTGTGATAAGAAGATACCATTAAAGTTAAAAGGTAAATATTATAGAGCAGTAATTAGGCCTGCCATGTTTTATGGTTATGAGTGTTGGGCAGTTAATCATCAACATGTACAAAAGATGTCTGTGACAGAAATGAAGATGTTGAGATGGATGAGTGGTTATACAAGAAAAGACCGTATACATAATGAGGTTATTAGAAACAAATTAGGAGTGGCACCAATAGAGGATAAAATGAGAGAACATCGTTTAAGATGGTTTGTACATATAGAAAGAAGATCAAAAGAAGAACCAGTAAGAAGGTTAGAAAAACTAAATTTGGAAAGTATTAAAAGAGGTAGAGGACGACCACAAAAGTGTTGGAAAGAAACAATAAAGAATGATCTAGCTTATTGGGAGTTAACTGCTAACATGACACACGATAGGGATCTGTGGAAACAAAGAATCCATGTAGCCGACCCCGTCTAGTATGGGAAAAGGCTTAGTTGTTGTTGTAGTTGTTGTTGCATCCGACATAGACAATGTGACACTTCATGCATATAATTTTTGTTTACTATGTTTTCTTCACCAACCAAAACCAAGCCTTCTTTCCATACAAAGTGGGTCCGAATACATGGATTCTTACTGAGAACTCATGACATATTCACATTTTACTCCAAAAGAACCATGTCCATGTTCTATATTATCTCATTCCAGTACTTTTAAGACTTGTTCTACCTCTTTTGAAGTGTGCCATCTAATCTCATACCTTATCACAAGAGCTCTATCTATAGTCTTCTTGAAATGTTCAAACCACTTTAAATGTATCTCCCATTTTCATATTCTCATGGTATCATGCAAACCTTTTTCTCTAATTCATCTCTTCAATACTTTTCTTGTCTTCTATTGCCACATACCCAGTTCAACATCTCCATTCCTATTGAGCATGAGTTGTGGACCTTGTGGTTGAGTGTTCAACAATTGGAGCCAAAAACTATTTTTGCTCTTATCTTATAATGTTCACCTTCGTCTTGTTATTTACATGTGATGTCTCTATTGACTATCCTATCATATTGCAGCATTAACTCTAAGTATTTAAAAGTACCTTTCTGGGACGTAATGCATATTAATTTTAACTTTGTGCCACTCATATTGGCCAAAATATTAGAGTTCATATGATGCATTCTTTCTTTGTTATACTATGTTAGAAAATGCTTTAATTGTTAGGTTTCTCTCTGTAATTCAAGTTTTCTGCCAACTCCTGTTTCCATCTTGTCCATCAACGGAATGCCATTGCAAAGCATACCTTAAGGCACTTAATTATTAATTTATCACATAGGCACGGCATGGAGGTGCCAAGTTTGCACAGACATTGATGCAACACGGGTGTAGACATTGACACTTTATTGACATGTCTATTTTGGAAAAAAGTTCATTCGTCTGAACTCTCTTTGTCTCTCTTACTCTCTGAGCCGATGACAGCTTTTAGCCAAACTTCTCTAAGAAAGGCCGACTGTCAGCCTCTCTGGGAACTTAGTGTATAAACCTGAGTTACCAGAGATCTTGCACTTTTAGAAAATCTTGGATTCAGGGACATGGCAAGTCCATGCATTTTTTTCTCTTTTTTTCTGCAGTGTCTTGTAAAATGATCAATTTCTATGTCACACAGATACAGTGCGGGTGCAGGCTCAGGACACACCAATTTTAGAAAATCTTGGATGCAGAGACATGGAAACATATATATATATGTGTGTGTGTGTGTGTGTTAGTATCTATATACTGATAAGCGTATCCATTTTCATGCACAAGCAGCAAAACCTATGAAAATTTTGTATCGTCGACATGCAGATTTTTGCTATTACATTTGAAAAAGATGTGCTATAGTAAAGTTCATAGTGGTCCTTTTATTTTCAGAAGATGTTGCTTAAGTCACATAGTTAATTGTATATAGTTCATATAAATGTATGTTTCAATCAGTGTCATAATGTATCACCTGTATCGTGCCTTACATGGTGATACATGTTGTATCCAAGATAAAGTCAATGCATGGCAACACACACACACACACACACACACACACACACACATATATATATATATATATGAACACATATAAGTTTTAAGTAAATATCTATATATACATAGATTTCCAAAAGCATACACATGGGCGTACAAAGTTCTATGCAATTTTATATTTATACCCATCCCACTGTCTTTAATGTACTTTGTTAGTTTATCCATAACGAAAGCAAAGAGAGATAAACTTGGTGCTGACATTTGGTGTAATTCAACATTAACATCTTCAAAATTAGTTATTTCCCTCACTCGTCCTACCACTTGCTGTTGCTTCATAAGAAGTTCCAGAAATTGATTTTTTATGTATTTCACTTTGCACCGCTAGTTCTTATATTTTCACTTTTTGTTACATAAAAATCTTTTAATGCATCTGAAGAAATATCTTTCAAAAAGAAGCTTATATATATATATATATATATATATATATATATATATATATATATATATATATATATATATATATATATATATAAACCCCAAGTCTCATTTGTTGGGTCTGCCATGTCCAGCGCTCATTAGTGTGTCTCATACTGGTAAATGTTCAAGTAACATTGATCTGTATGAGTGGAAAAATCTTTCACTAGTTTGTGTTTGCTTCTATCTTGTTGCTCTTTGAATTACTCATTATTTCAGCTAGTGCGCTGTAACCAAAAACATGTTTCCCTGCTTCCTGACTTGTCTTTGATTTATATGTCAGATACTGCCAGTCATGCTTGATGTTGGTACCAATAACAAGAATCTTCTTGACAACCGTCTTTGTAAGCAGTGCTGCTTTATTCATTTGTATTCTCTTACTGATATTATAGAGTTAATATAAGTGATCCAGATCTTCTGGTGTCTTCTGGTGTTCTCTACTTTATAAGTGATCAAAGGTGCCATATTCCTTGGCGATATGCAGGTTCCATTTAACAACAGCAGTTGGAATTAGTAATAGTTTCTACTGTACCCTATTCCTTCCTTTGATTTTGCTCATAGTGTCATACGTTTACGTGATTGGGAAGAATCATCTCATTATCTTGAACAATTACTTCAAGCATTTTGCATTGTGGTTTTAAAGGTTTGTAAAATGTAAAGGGCAAAACTTTGATCCTCTGAATAAAGATGTCCATTTGGCTAAACTTAGTACCCTATTTTCTATAACAGCAGCCACTTTTTGCAAAATGGGCAGAAAGTCTGCAATCAGAGTGTTCTCTTTTTCCTGAATGACCTGGAATATGGATCACATTAGAGATAAACCTTTTCCATTTAAAAGAATATGTTCACAGATTAAGGAACCAGCTTTCTTTTCCTTTGACTTGGATATTTTGCAGAATAATAATATATATCTTAGTCCAAGAATCTTTGTTACCCTCACAGATTTAGGATTAAGAAAACCTAGATTGGAAGGTGAGGAGTACTTATCAATTGTTGACGAGTTCATGGAAGCAGTATTCACAAGATGGCCAAAGGCCGTTGTTCAGGTCAGTCCTTCAAATGTTGTGCTATTTTGCTTTAAATGAGTGTTAAACTGGACTGACTTCTGGCTGCTGAGCAGTTTGAAGATTTTCAAATGAAGTGGGCATTCGAAACTTTGCAGCGCTACCGTAAAAGATTCTGCATGTTTAACGATGATATACAGGTGTAATAAGTTAACTTTGAAACTTCCTTTGTTGCATTGTAGTTTTTAAGATGAAACATGGTACTTTTTTACCTTAACATTTCCGTCATGCTTCCAAGTAGGGGACTGCTGGTGTTGCATTAGCTGGTTTGCTGGGGGCTGTTAGAGCACAGGGGAGGCCACTGAGTGACTTTGTGAAACAAAAGATTGTTGTTGTGGGAGCTGGAAGGTGATTATATTTCTTTGTTTCCTTATCTGTGATAATGTATGATTTCTTTTTTATCAGTCACTATTTGAATTATTACGTGGCAACTGCATCTTTGATGCTTCATTTTGATGTTCAGTGCAGGGATAGGGGTGCTTAATATGGCTAGACAAGCTATGTCAAGGATGATGAGGGAAAGTGAGAAACATTCAGTCGCTCACACCAATCCATTTTGGCTAATTGATAAAGATGTATGCCCATATTAATGCTTTCCTTGTCTACCATATTATCTTATGAATCAGTACATCCTGTTGTAAATGAGGAACATGGCTATCTTTTTGTTTTTCTTATGATGATTTTTCATTTTTTTGTATTTTGACACTCATTTGATTACACTTAGTTGGACTTATGAGACAACCGAACTGGTTTCCTTTTTTCTCCTAAACTGGAAAATGAAATAAAGGATTTCTCTTTAGAATTTATGTAGCTGCATATTGATTATTTTCTATAGCTTGTCTTGAAGTCTTCTCTTGTTGCATCTGGCAGGTAGCAGATATACATTATTTTATTGGGTGAGGTGAAGTTACCATGAAGGCTTAGCACGTAGTGTGGTTTTAGCTGTTGCATTACCCATGGGCTGCACTTTTTCTAGGAAAAGTCTTTGGATGAACTGAAGCTACCACATGCTTAACATGTTCTTTTATTTGCATTATACATCATGATTATATTCTTCTCAAAATTTTGGGTGGGGTGGACGGCTCACCTTGCTGCTATGTATATCTGTCTCTGGGTCATATGTTAGTGCAGTTTAAGTCCTTCAGAGCTACTTTCAAGAAAAAAGGTCCTTTAGAGCTTACATGCACAAGCAGCATCTGGGAATAGCTGGGAGGGAGAGCGTAGTAAATAAGTTTGTTAGTTCAGGGCTATGTCACATGGACATGGGCATGCATGATTGTTTGACTTCAATAGGGAAAAGAAACTTGTAAATATTGTAGAAGAGCAAGGTATGATGACGCACATGCATAGCCACATTTGAAATATATATCTTATAGAAAATAATCAAGTATATTTATAACTTATTTGATTGACCTTCTTAAAAATTCTTTCACTAGGCATGGCAGAAAAAGAAATTCTCCTAAGAATCAACATTTTTCCAGCACCCAACAAACTTGGTCAAATAATGTCTATGGTGTCACACTTACAAAAGTTTGTCATGGTTGTATTCTGTATTTGCACATGCCAATCATGCAAATCATGACAAACAAAACTTTGACATTCACTTTTTTAAACATGTTCATGACATTCCCTTATTTAAACATATAATATCTGCATATATTATATGTTCAATGCTTGCCTACAAGGCAATGCTTATTCATTTTCTTTAATTCAACTTTCTTGTCTCTTCATGTTTGAATGTTATATAATATAAAAGTTCGTTTTGCTGGTATAATATGTATACAGTACATATTATTCAAGCTGGTATAATATGCATGTCCGCTTATTTATAGATGTATAATATAAATATACATATTATATATCATATATGCATGTCCACGTATTCAAGCTGGTATATTAGACACAGATATATCATATATGCATGTCCACGTATTTACAATGTTATATAAATATAAAAGTTAATTTTGCTGGTATCTTTCTCATTATGTTTGTGACGTCTTATTTCTCTCTCCATTGTGCAGAAATTCTCATTTTGTAAGCTTTTGATCAATTTTATTCAAGCTGCAAATTAGCAACATAGAAGTTGTTATATGTTTGAACTGGATATGTAGGGCTTAATAACAAAAACTAGGAAGGGCCTTGATCCTGCCGCTGCTCGCTTTGCAAGAGGTTCTGGTCCTGGAGAGATAGAAGGACTGGGAGAAGGTGCTAGCCTTCTAGAAGTGGTAATTCTTACTAGTCATCTCTTAAATTAGCTGACTCATTTTTGTTGGACACGTATTTATGAATAATGAACTAAAAATAATTTTTTTATAATTTTTTTGTTTGCACATCATTCACTAGAAATATTTCATTTCTCTTGTAATCTTCAATAGGTTTATATGAAAATAATTCTCTGTTGGAAATGTTTAATCAGGTTAACAAAGTGAAGCCACATGTGCTTTTAGGTCTATCTGGGGTTGGTGGCATCTTCACTGAAGAGGTAAATCCCAATCTATTTCTGCAGTTGCTATTCTAGAGTAAAAGCTTGTGATTATTTATACATAAGCAGATATAGAAACATGGTTCCATTGGTACGAGCACAAAAATGTGGCCCGTGGCAACTTTACTCAATGAGAATTGTGGAGTTCATGCTCAGCACAAATAGCATGAGGCTTGTTATCTTATTCTCTCTTAATTCTTTTTTATTGGATAAGTTGTGCTTGGGTTATGACCAGTGTTATTCGATGCATATCGTATCATGTATCGTTTTGGTCCACCATACGATACGTATCGTTGTGTACAACAACAACTAAGCCTTTTCCCATACTAGACGGGGTAGGCTAGATGGATTCTTTGTTTCTAGAGATCCCTATCGTGTGCCATGTTAGCAGTTAACTCATAATAAGCTAGATCATTCTTTATTGTTTCTTTCCAACACTTTTGTGGTCGTCCTCTACCTCTTTTAATACTTTCCAATTTTAGTTTTTCTAACCTTCTTACTGGTTCTTCTTTTGATCTTCTTTTTATATGTTCAAACCATCTTAAACGATGTTCTCTCCTTTTATCCTCTATTGGTGCCACTCCTAATTTGTTTCTAATAACCTCATTATGTATACGGTCTTTTCTTGTATAACCACTCATCCATCTCAACATCTTCATTTCTGTCACAGACATCTTTTGTACATGTTGATGATTAATTGCCCAATACTCAGAACCATAAAACATGGCAGGCCTAATTGCTGCTGTATAATATTTACCTTTTAACTTTAATGGTATCTTCTTATCACAAAGAATACCTGATGCTCCTCTCCATTTTAACCAACCAGCATTAATTCTATGCATAACATCTTCATCAATTCTTCCATCACTCTCAAAAATTGACCCTAGGTATTTAAAACTTTCCTTTTGGGGGATGCAATGTGTGCCAATTTTAATTTCTATGTCCTCTGAGGTAATCAAATGATCAAACTTATATTCCATATATTCTGTCTTTATTCTACTAAGTCGGAGGCCTTTTCTTTCTAATGTTTCTCTCCATAGTTGCAATTTTCTATTAACTTTTTTCTTAGACTCCTCCACTAATACAATGTCATCTGCAAATAACATACACCAAGGTACTTCATCTTGAATATGTTTTGTTAACTCATCAATCACCATTATAAATAAGTATGGACTTAAAGTTGATCCTTGATGTAACACAATATTAACTTCAAAGAAGTCTGTTGTTCCTTCATGAGTCCTCACACATGTTTTTGCACCATCATACATGTCTCTTATAAGGTTAATATATGTCAATGGGATACCTCTTTTTTCCAAAGTTCTCCAAAGAACCTCCCTTGGTACCCTATTATACGCTTTTTCTAGATCAATAAATATCATGTGAAGGTCTTTCTTTTTTTACTCTAAAATGTTCCATAAGACGTCTCAAAAGGTGAATCGCTTCAATAGTAGATCTGCCTGGCATGAATCCAAATTGGTTCTTTGTTGTACTTACTTGTCTTAACCTACGTTCGATAATTCTTTCCCATAATTTCATAGTATGGCTCATTAACTTGATACCTCGATAATTCGCACAATTTTGAATGTCTCCCTTGTTCTTATATATGGGTATAAGTGTACTTGCTCTCCATTCCTCGGGCATCTTTTGGTTTTTCCATATTTCATTAAATAGTCTTTTGAGCCGAGTCATTCCTATTTCTCCTAGTATCGTTGTGTATTGTAATTTAATACTAACAAATAATTAAAAATCCAAATAATAAAAAAACAAGAAAAATTTTGATAATTGAAAAGAATTCATATAATGCAAAAGTTTAGTACATATCCATCATTCATTATTCAATAATTGAAAAAAGAATTACATATTTTGAAGCAAAAAATAAAATACATTTACATATTGTAATCCGGATAATCAACTAAATAATCATCTTCTCATTGCTCAAGATCCTCACCACCTTCTACTTTAAAATCAAAATCTTTGTCTCCTTGATGATGTTGTTGCGATCCTTTCAAATTAATTCATGTAATGTCTTCTTCAATTAGGAGTGCATTTTCTTCATTATCTTTCATAATCTACTTCTCTAATATATCAAAATTATCTAAACTTATTGGATCAAATTGGTTTTCTTCTCTATTTAACTTTTTTAATTTGCCTACAAGAAAGAAAGATAAGTGATTAGTAAATAACATTAACAATTGAAGTCAAACAAAATATTGAATTGAATATTTAAGTAGTAACTAATACACGATTACCTTTGTCAGAACCACATGTTACAATGGATGAAAACTAAGTCATTGAGCAGCTTATGTTCCAACCTGTTGCTCTTTTTGTATGAATGTGTTCAAAGGCACTCCAATTCCTTTCACAACCTGTTACACTATAGGTTTGACTCATAACTCTTACGGCAAAATCTCTAAGGTTTGGGCAATCACTTTTAAACCTATTACACCAAACATCTGTAGAAAAAGATAATCATGAAGGACTTAATCCATAATAGATATAAGATTTAAGAAACTTAAATATGAAGATAAACAGTTTACCTAGGCATATATTAGTGTGGTTGCGGATTGTTATGGGCAAACCCATCAAGTGAAAAGCATTATCATAGATCTCCATCTCTTGATGTATAGCATCTCCTCTACTCTCATCAGGAACTAATGTGTCTATACAATCAATGATGCCTCAATTAATCTCATCGTCCCTTTTAAAGCTTGGTGAGTACCTGAATGTTGGGTTTAATAATATGTTGTTTCATGAATAGGTTGATATAATTGTTTATTTTATCTATTATCTATAATGTTTCACACGGGCACATAATCCCTCTTTCTTTTATTTAAATTACTTTTAATGGCTTCTTTTGTCATATCCATGAATTCATAAAGATAACCCATAAATGACTTCTCCTTGCTATCAGTCAATCTTAAAACCTTCGCTAAAGGACATGTAGTCTTTAATAGTCTAACACATGCATTCCAAAATATACTCCTGAAGTCTGTCTCTGAAATCTTATTTAACTTTCTGTTTCTTCTATTTTGAGGCAATTCTACAGCTCTTTACATATAAGAAATTAGTTACAAACTGAGTTGCATCTAGACAAAGAAGCTTTGCACCATCTGTATATCTCCTCATTATACATAATACAAAGGCATGGTTGTGGATAAATTTGGTGATATCTTAGCAACACTCAATTGTTGCCTTTATCTCATCCATCTCACCAAATCCTTAAGGATGAGATCTAAACAATGGGTTACACATGGTGTCCAATAGAAAGTCCCATAAGTATCTCCTAACTCCTTCCCAACAACTTTATAGTTAGTTGCATTATCTATAATGAATTAGACTATATTCTCTAGCCCAACCTCATATATCACCTTATCAAACTCTTGCCTTAGGATCTTTACAGTATGCCTCTCCTCTAACATGTTTAAAGATCTCAAAAACATAAGTCCTTTAGGACAACAGACAAAAAAGTTTAACAAAGTCCTTCCTCGCCTATCTATCCATCTATCTGCGATAGTGCATCTTGTATCCTTTCATGATTCTCTCAAAGTCGAACAATATTCTTGGACTTCAAGGATAGTCTTATCTAATAGATTTTCTCTCAATGTCGAATAATATTCTTGCGCTTTAAGGATAGTCTTATCTAATAGTTTTTCTCTCACCATCTGATAAGAGAGCATCTTGTATCCTAGCCCAATATTAGCAATTGCATCTGTCATTGCTTGAAAATGAAAACTATTTGTTGTATTAAATGGAATGCATGCATCATAAAACTATATGCCCATTGTAAAGTTTGCCTGCTCATGCAGTTGTTTTGAAGCCATAGCAACACGAATTATAGGTTGAGCATCATGTGTAGTGCTAAGAGAAAAAAATAATTGTATGCCAGAAGAAGCTCTTCCTCTTCTACCACTTTTACTTGCAAAATCTTCAACAACCTTCTTTCCCCTGGTTGATGATCGAGAACTACTACTATCAAGCTCTATTCTACCATCATAAGAAATACTATCACACAATCCAATAGCATCATCATCTTCTTCCTCAAACATCTCTAAATCATCTTTTTGTTGTCTCCTCTCATATATGCTCTGAATCATCTGCAAACATTGCCATTTAATGACTTCTCACAATTTTCTAATTCTGTCAATGTAAGGAGCAACTTCTTTCCTAGTCCCTAGATGTTTAAATCGTGACATTTCACCACTAACCACATTGATTTTCAATTTGTTTCCCTCAACTACTATACCCCACTGCCATGCCAGATCATCAGACCGAGATTGAGAGTCCCTAACACCCATTCCTGCCATCTCAATTGCACACTTCAATTCAATCAAATACCTGAAAATAAAAGCACTTCATAAATCCCCAATATTCACGTAACACTCAAATAGAGTGTCTCCCACTTCACGAATGCAATAAAAATCACATCATGCACTTCATATCTTCATATTTTATCATTCAAAAAAATAAAAACACAAATAATAGCAAAAAACAATAAATACAAAGATTTTTTTTTGAAAAACACCAAAAATATACTAAGATCCGAGTTGGGAGGCTTGCACGGACACTGTAGAGCACTTTTTTTGGAGCCTTGAGCACCAAGGAGGGGGAGAGCCACCAGGGGGAGTCTTGAGGAGCGTTGAAGAGCTGCGAACAGATGCTAGAAACCTGTGTTGCAGGTTTATGTTCAGCTAGGGACCATTTAAAAGGGTCCTTTACCGTACGTTCCATATCTTGCGATATAGTGTTGTGTCGCACGATACGGCACGATACTTATGGTTGGGCAATAATAATGGTTGTATCATTAAGTATCACACCGTATCATACGGTGCGATACAGATAACACTAGTTATGACAGGAGCTTGATCTTATATACTAACATCAACTCTATTGTTATCTATGCACAAGGTGCATCCTCACCTAGATAACATAAAGATTGGTCTGCATGTACTCTTCTTAGCTTTGCCTCTGGTACACACAATTCAAATGGTGAAGTTTGATAGTGTATGCTAGAGGAACATCTATGTTTTCTTTGTGTTTATGCCTGTTCACCTCATCTGGACTTAGTTTTGAATCATAAGCTACTGGTATCATTCAACAATAATGATTTTCGTTTTATTTGAAAGGCTGCTGGAGAGGGTGTCTCACTATTATTCCAAGTGATGCTTCAAAACATTCTTTGGCACATGCATTTGAGATGCTGAATCTAGTTCTTAAATTGAATAACACATTACACATCCCTTTGCTTCATAACAAATGCTTGTCTATGGTCACTGATACACTAGTCATCTTTTATAAGTTTCTTTGATATACTGTTCTCTTGCAGGTTTTAAGGGCCATGAAGGACTCTGACTCACCACGGCCTGCAATATTTGCTATGTCCAATCCTACAAAAAATGGTTGGCTTAATGCAGAACTTTAAGGCTATTCCTATTCTCCATGATAATTCCTATGCAAAATCACTTGTTCCTTGGTTGTGTGGAACAGCTGAATGTACGGCTTCTGAGGCTTTCACATTTGCTGGAGAAAAGATTGTTTTTGCTAGTGGAAGCCCTTTTGAGAATGTTAATCTTGGTATATACCGTTCTTGATAGACCTTGCTTCAGTTTGTGAAATAGCCGGCCCACTTAGTGTGGGAAAAGGCTTGCTTGCTTGCTTGTTGTTGCTTCCGTTCTGAAAATTCACACCAAATGCTCTGCATGCAGGCAATAGGAACATTGGGTATGTCAATCAAGCAAATAATATGTATCTATTTCCTGGGTATGTTTAACACATAATATGCAAGACCAGTTTATTTTTATAAAACAACTTGTCATGATTTTTAGCTTAACAAGTTGTTTTATCTTATCTAGAATTGGTCTGGGGAGCCTTCTCTCAGGCGCACGTTCTATTTCTGATGGCATGCTGCAAGCTGCGGCAGAACGGTATGTATTGCAGCCTCTTTCAAGTGGTTAATGAATAGCATAATCAGGTGATTTTCCAACAGAAGGTTGAACTACTTTCTTCCTTGTTTTGGAACATAGCCATTCTCTATGCTGTGTTGTACGATTACCTTCATGGCATTAATATCTCTTATCTTCCAGAACAATCAATTACCATTTGATATCAATGACTCGTCTCCTCATAGAGAAGTTTGCAAAATGAAAGGCCATCCAATTACTTTATAGATGACATACAGAAACACATTCTAGAGATGGGAAAGACCAATTATCTCCGTCTTTGTCAACCCTGACATGGACCACGAGGGAAGGCAGTTCCTTCTACTACCCTTGCTTCTTAGAGAGGCTGTGTAGTTGGCTGGACTTGGGTAAATAAACTGGGGCAACCCTTTTTCTTCGGGATGCTCTCTGGTTGGAGTTACATTTTGAGAGCTTTTCACTTTCCCTCTCTCAACTGCTTTCCTTGTCGGGCTATAGTTCCCTTTGTTGGTCAGTCAGGGCCTATCAACTTGTTGATGTGCATGGGAAGGTTAATGAAGCATTTCAACAATCTAGGGGATATGCCCATATCGGGCCAGGTAATCTGAGCGACTCAGATCTTCTTGAATAGGTTCTGTTAAGAAACCTAAGGAAAAATGATGGCATGGATGCTGAGTCGCAATAGAATAATATAATATTTAGTTTATCCAAACCTTGAAGGTCCGATATTCTTTTGGTGTCTCAATGCATAAGTTCAAAGTGGGTCATGAAGCCTATTTCACAGAGCAATACTGGTAGCAAGGAACTCGTGACAGCTAAGAGCTTAGCATCTTGTCAATGACAAGTAATTAGCTATTGATACTAACAGCAATGAAAACGGAAGAAGCAAAATGAAGCAGCAGAGAAAATTAGAAAGTATAGATGGCACTAAAACACGTAAAATCAAAAGTTATTGGTGTCTATTCACATCCACAGCGTAACTCATACTAAAACATGTAAAATCAAAAGTGGTTGGTGGTTGTTCACATCTTGGTGCGTATCACCATCATAAATTTGACAATAGCAGATTTTTGAGTGCTATAATATTGTTTAAGCCTCAGCATTGTTAGTTTGTACCCTTGTATTTTGTTTTCAATGGTGTTAATTTCCAAATTGCTAGCTTAGTGGGATTTTGACTTATCTGTTGCCTTCTTCAGTCTTGCTTCATATATAACGGATGAGGAAATCCGGAAAGGCATAATTTTTCCTTCCATATCCAGGTATTAATTCCTTTCTAAGGACTGCTACATTCAAGGAAGCATGCATACTATTTAAATGTGTCTGATTGGCATTGAAACTTGGATGACAACTTAAGTTCTTGGAAAGAAAAATTAGCAATGTTGTTGGTTGGTGCTTATAATTCCTTTTCTACCTACCATCGATCTCTATTTAGATGTTCTGACTTTTTGTTCGTTTCCAGTGAGGAGTCTCACAACTTATGTTTTTTATATGTTATGTTTGCTACATGATATGGGTAAACTGTAAGTTGCTTCAAAAAAGTTGATAAATACTCAACTAGAATGCCATCGTGATGCAACTCTCACTGCCTTGTTCTATGGAGGTGCGCATGTACATTGTTAAATGTAATTAAGTATTTGTATTTTCTGTTTCTTATTTTTATTTTTTAATTCAGCTCAGCCTGCTGCCATGGGATCCAACAACTACATTTCTAGCCATTGGAAGTAGTTCAACGGATAGAAATCTATCTGTTGGACCATAGTGGCTGTTGATAATCCACTCTCTATAAATGGCCCAATGTTGTTTATTGTCTATATGCCCTTTGGCATGTTAATGAAATACTTTTATGTATTAGCATTCTGTTATTCACACTTGGCATTCTTGATGCGAACCAAACGGTTGTTAGGCATTCTGGTTGCAGCGATTTCTAGCTTTCTAGGAATTCTCCGTTATAACCAGGACTGATAAGGAAAATGAACCTAGTGATTGCCACTAAACCCAAGCTAGCCGAGCTTAGATAAGATAAGGAGAAGAGAGAACTTCCAAACAACAAAATGCCTTCACCAAAAAAATTCCTTTTGATTCGTTTCATTTCAATGGCTTAAATAGAGATTACAGAACTGTAATGACAAACATTAAAACAAGTTGAAAATAGCACCTAAGAACTAACACTACATGGTTATCATGCAAATTAAGGGAAATGAGCCTGATTTAATGGTCGGTTGACTCATTAATGAGCATAGTAATCAAGTGGTACTGGTTTGACCATTTATAAAATCCTTTAGTAATGCCCAACATGTCTCTATGTGCTCTTGGATTATTATACTCTCGGGGTTGGTAAGGATTTGTCCTCAAATCCAGCAGTTGATGATCTTCAATTTACATGTCAAGGTGATCTTCTCTCAACTGCATACAAAGAGTTCTCACTACTGTTTGTTATAAGGTTTTCCTACCAAGACAATTACATGACTCGAGACTTAGTACACTTAATTACCAGAAGAGACAATCATAAGCAAATATCTACTATAGCTAAACTAGAGGAATCTAAGTACTCAACAACAACAACAGCTAAGCCTTTTCCATACTAGACGGGGTCAACTACATGGATTCTTTGTTTCCACACATTCCTATTGTGTGTCATGTTAGCAGTTAACTCACAATAAGCTAGATCATTCTTTATTGTTTCTTTCCAACACTTTTGTGGTCATCCTCTACCTCTTTTAATACTTTCCAAATTTAGTTTTCCATACCTTCTTATAGGTTCTTCTTTTGATCTTCTTTCTATATGTCCAAACCATCTTAAACGATATTCTCTCATTTTATCCTCTATTGGTGCCATGACCACTCATCCATCTCAACATCTTCATTTCTATCACAGACATCTTTTGTACATGTTGATGATTAACTGCCCAACACTCAGAACCATAAAACATGGCAGGCCTGATTGCTGCTCTATAATATTTACCTTTTAACTTTAATGGTATCATCTTATCACAAAGAATACCTGATGCTCCTCTCCATTTTAACCAACGAGCATTAATTCTATGCGTAACATCTCCATCAATTCTTTCGTCACTCTAAAAAATGGACCCTAGATATTTAAAATTTTCCTTTTGGGGGATGCAATGTGTTTCAATTTTAATTTCTATGTCCTCTGAAGTAACCAAATGATCAAACTTACATTCCATATATTCTGTCTTTATTCTACTAAGTCGGAGGCCTTTGCTTTCTAATGTTTCTCTCCATAGTTCCAATTTTCTATTAACTTTTTCCTTCGACTCCTCCACTAACACAATGTCATCTGCAAATAACATACACCAAGGTACTTCATCTTGAATATGTTTTGTTAACTCATCAATCACCATTATAAGTAAGTATGGACTTAAAGTTGATCTTTGATGTAACCCAATATTAACTTTAAAGAAGTCTGTCATTCCTTCATGAGTCCGCACACATGTTTTTGCACCCTTGTAAATGTCTCTTATAAGGTTTATGTATTTCAATGGGATACCTCTTTTTTCCAAGGTTCTCCAAAGAACCTCCCTCGGTACCCTATCTTAAGCTTTTTCTAGATCAATAAATATCATGTGAAGGTCTTTCTTTTTTGCTCTAAAATGTTCTATAAGACGGTTCAAAAGGCGACTCTCCATAAATGGCCCAATGTTGTATATTGTCTTTATGCCCTCTGGCATGTTAATGAAATACTTTTCTTTATTAGAACTCTAGTATTCACACTTGGCATTCTGTTATTTACATTTCTGCTTATTATCTTGGCACTCTGTTACATACAACCACATACACTCTGTTATTCACACTCTCGTTTCTGTGACTGGTTTGCTGTCAAGTGCCTTGGTGGATTGTGAAAGCCACCATTGAAGTATTCTAGGAGTAGAGTGTTACATACATGACGTGTCATAAGAATAATAAATGTTTATTCGAGGCTGTCAATTGTTACGACACAGTGTCGAACTCATATTGGGTTTACATCTTAGTCTACTTTTAATCTATGTCACACGAGTGCGGGTGCAGGTGAGAACAAAGGTGCGGAATATGACAAATTTTAAAAATATTAGGTGCGGGGACATGACTAGGGTATATAATATTATATATATAATATTCAAACTAGAGCAAGTGAGACATTAATTAACATAAGTATATGATAATAATACTTACACAACTTTATATTAAATAAAAACAAGTAAACAACTACTAATTTTATCATAATTATAAACATAAGTCAAGATGAAAAGGAAATCATCTTTGATAAATAAAATAAACATGTATCTCAAAAATCATAGATCTTCACTATCAATGAAGGGACTATTGGATGAGTGAGTTCCATATTAAGGGTATGAAATATTCCTCAGGATTTAGATCCCAATATTTTGATGGTCCTTCATGGCAATATATTCAAATAAATAACAATAAAAGATGAAACTGAATCACCATGATTAATAAAAAAGAAAATATTTTTAAAAAGCAATAAAATACTTAGTTACCTGTACTCAGCATTAGATCGTGAAACTAATCTCAGATTTGAATAGACATAAACCAAGTCTTGAGCACGACTACTTAGAGATTATTCCTTTTGATATTGTGAATTTGAGAATATATACTCGAATTCCTTTTACAGCAAGATTAAGTTGCAGGTTGAGATAATAATTTTGATGCAAGCTTTTGAAGAAGAGGCATATCAAATCCATAACATGCCCACCAATCTAGTGGATCGTGATAATCCCTTGCTTCTAGTGAATCATGTATCACACAAGAAAACTTTCCATTTTGAGAATTTACTTGCCTAATTAAGTATGACTTAAAATAAATCCTTGGCCAAACACATTTGCCTATTCTTTGATATTTAAGGACCTTCAGTAGGAGTACTCCCACTTTTCTCATGTAACCATTTCTTCTCATAATATCTTGGATTTAAAGAATGTGCTAAACAATGCAAGGGAGTGGCTTTTATCCCATCTTAAAACTAATATACAATGAATATTATCATAAAATGATATGTCTCATATTATTCTTTTCTCTCGTGCTTCAAAATTATTGACTCAACTTTTTAATCATGGTATCCCACATTTCATAAACTTTATGAAGCATCAACTCATCTTTATCAACTTCTCTCAACATCTCCCAAATAGGCTCTATGAATTCAAAAAAATATGATACCTTTTTTGAAGAATATGAGTGTTAGAGTTAGTTTGAGTAAGGTTGATGTTTAGGATAGTATATTTGATGTTTTAGGTATTATTGTAATTGTCCAAAAGTCATAAGGGCATTTTGGTATTTTTTTTGTACTAGGGGTATTTTGGTCATTTTATATTTTACAACTCCTTATATAAGGGCTGATAGGTTGTATTAGAGGATGTGTTGCTGAGATTAAGAAAGAGAGAGAAAGAGGAGGGCGGCCTCCATTGGAGGTTCGCCCCCTCCTCTGATCTCCATTATTACTCTTCCTTTTTTATTAATATATTCTACTGGTTATTATCTATTACGTTTCTCTATAATTACAACATGATATCAGAGCATATTAACGGAGATATTGGCAGTGATGGTTTTGATGAAGTACCAAGCAATTCTTAGAAAAGAAAGCATAAAGGTTCTAGAAGAGAATCCAAGGAAGACGTGAAGCATCCTCCAACCTGTTGATGACTGTGGTTCACATGAAAGAGATTTGTTTGAAGGTACAGAAGTTGAAAACGGACACTGCAGGCATTTGCCTGGAAAAGAACTTATCTGAAGGCCCCTTTGACTTGTTCCCCGCCGTGATCGAATGAGTAAGCGCGTAGTGGGCCTGACTCTACCTGCTTGTTAAGTAAAGATGATGGTGCTGCTGACAAGGACATGTATCCTCTTCATGATACTGCTCATGTAACAAGAACAGGACAATTGCTAGAACCATACTTAAAGAGCATTACTCGTCCTGTCACAGTTGGTGTTAGACAGAAAGCATTGGAGTTGAATGATGCAAGAAATGAAACATTGGAAATAATAAAACAGTTACGTCTTGTTGCTTATACTCTAGTTAAGATTGACTACAAGGCTGTCATAAGATTCTATCCTCGTGAAGTTTCTGATATGGTAGTTGTGCTTATTATCTGGGCTTTCATTTCATTTCCTCTTGCACTTCTTGGTATTGTTATTGGAAGAAACTGGAGTGGGGCTCCAAACAATCCCTGCCGTGTCAAGACTATTCCTTGTCTAATTCCTGAAAAGAAGTGGTACCTGACACCATCCATTATTTCCCTCATGGGTGGCTTGCTTCCATTTTGGTAGCATATTTATTGAGATGTATTTCATTTTCACATCTTTCTGGAATTACAAGGTATACTACGTATTTAGTTTCATGTTGCTGGTGTTCTTGATACTCATCATTGTGACAATCTGTATTACAATAGTTGACACATGCTTCCTGTTGAATGCTGAAAACTATAATTGGCAATGGCGGTGACCCTAGATATGGAAGATAACTTTCGTGAGTTTATGGAAACATATAACCAAAAAAGGGGAGAAGAAGAAGATGACAAAATAGGAAGTTATAAGCTACCAAAAGTGATGATGGTAGCTGGCCCATTCTTTCCAAATTTTCCAAAAAAGGTAATTCTTTTTTTAAATTTCAAATGATGGAAAAAAGGAAGTTCCAGATTGTTTTTCCTGAATTTGTGGGAAAGAAAACCAAAAAGGTAGATATGGAGAGTACTTTCCTGAATTTTGTGGGAAAGCAAACCATAAATAGTTATGGAAACTAATTCCCAGATTTGGTGGAAATGATAAGGAAAATAATCAAGATAAGGATGAGTTCCACGTTTGTTTTTTGGAAAGTGACTGCAAAGGATAATCCCCATGATTTTTAGTAATTGCTTCTTTTGCTGATGTAATTGTCAATTCAACAGACAACCTGCTTAACCATTTTGTATGCCAAATATGGTAAGCTAGAGGAATCTGTGAAGATGTTTATCCTGATTGGAAGGACAAGTGTTACCCTGAAGAAGGTTGGTGTTCCCCTTGATCTCAACACTGGTGTGATAACATATTCATTAAAGGTAACCATGGAAAAGTAAAGACTGGAGATCTTGGATTGGCAACTTTTATGCAGCAGCCAAGTGCGCATGGTGTGATTGAGACACCTGAGTTCATTTCTCCTGAACTTTATGAAAAAGAGTACAATGAATTGGTTGACATATATTCCTTCTACATGTACTTAGTACTTGCTGGAGATGGTTTTTTTTTTTGAATACCCTTACAATGAATGCAAGAACTCTGCCCAGATTTATAAGAAAGTTTCATATGGAATCAAACCTATAGCCTTGAGCAAAGTTACAGATCCTCAAATAAAGATGATTATTGAGTAATGTTTAGTTCCTGCAACAGAAAGACCTCATGCAAGAGAACGGTTTAAAGATCTATTTCTTCTATGCATTGATACAAAAGAGCAAGTTCGTGATAAAGCACCATGCCTGCATCGGCGTTTCCTTGCTTCTAACAGGACTTCACTTGCCGAGGCAAAATCCGGACCAACGTCCATGGACATAGATTATGAATGCAACGAATTTTCTTTAAGTGTTAATCCAACAAACAGCGGAAGTGTTCAGCAACTGCAGTGCTTGGAATTCGAGAAATCTAAAACCATGAAATGATGCCAATTCGATATTGCTAATTCTACGGATTGCAACGTAGGTGATCGTGTGAAGAATGTCCATTTTATGTTTTACCTAGATAACAATATTGTGCTTTCGGTAGCTAGTGAGATTGTGGAACAACTGGATCTCTCAGACCAGATGTGACATTTATTGCTGAATTCATCAACTTCCCGATAATGAAGCTAGTACTGAAGTGGAAACCATCTTTCACAGTTCAAAGGAATGCGCTGTATTTATACAATCTAAAGCGCCCGAGCATGACGTGTTTAGCATTGGATATTCATGAGATGCAGTATGTAGGAGCCTAAATGTTAGTGATTGGAATGAATCTATGAGTTACCAGTCTTGCGACTTGGAAGGGGAACCTCTTCCTGGCACGCAATTGAAAGAGGTATGGAGAATAATGCAGCAGTTCCAGAGAATGACAAATTTCAATACACATAGCTTTGCACATAGCTTTGAGACTGCAACAAAGACTTTGCTTGCCTCAGTCTCCAGACTGCGTCCTGATCGATACACTCTTGGAATGGGTAATTATCAAAAGCTGGTGCAGAAAAGACCGGTTTGGAAGAGAAGTCAGAAGGGTTATTAAAAGATGAATAGTCTTACAATTAAGAGAGTTTATGGAAGGTTGTATCAAGGAGAATAGTTGCCACTACATGCAAGTTGTAAATGTTCAGAAAACAATACGAAGAAAGCGAAGGCAGTTGTGTAGGGGAACCAATGTTCAATTGTATGAAGATGACAGTCATGAAGACTGCAGTACTGATTATATTTATAGCCATTAAAGTTGTAGAATTTTACAGCTATGAAAGCTGTTAAAAAAGACAACCATGAAGAAAAAAAATTTAAGAGTTATTGCAGCCATGAAGCTGCTGAAAATGATAAATCAAGAAGGCTACGTATTGGAGCAAAGAAGATTGCTTGGAAAATGGACAGCCAAGGGGCTGAGAAATTTAGAAAAATAAAGAAAATCAGTCTTTTTCACTACATATGCATGAAAAATTAAATCATTGAAAAGGCCAGAGGAATTTGATGGTATGGAATGTGGCAGTATCACCAAGAAGCATGAAAGTTAAGACCTTGGGTTGCTAAAGTAAACAGTCAGCAGGGCTGAAAAAGGCGACTGCAATCACCATGTGAAGGGGCGCAGACCGACTAGTATAAGCAGATGTCTGTATTCTGCTATTTGAGTGGTAGAGAGAGGGCACCCAACCAACACACCGATTGCAATCACCATGTGAAGGGGCACAGGAAAAGTCGTGTGAAGTGTGTATGGTGGAGTAGTACCTCCTATTACAAAAGATCTTCTTTCTCAAGAGTAAAAGAAATATGACTTTTAAGTGTAGTTGCCAAATCACTTTATGGAGAAGAAGAAAGAGAGAGAGAGTAACCAACACCTATAGAAGGGTCGTGTGTTACCCATTTGTTCGTGATTGTTCAAGTTATTTTTACAGAAGCCTCGAAGAAATTACTAGTGCATGTTTGATGAAGAAAGTCATGAAGATGATCAGCTAGAAAGGCTGAGTTGATGTTGCAGCCATAGATGCTGCTTGAGATGATGAGTCAGGATGACTGAGTTGATGTTGCAGCCAGAGATGCTGCTTGAGATAATTAGCCAGGAAGGCTAAGTTTATATTACAGCTAGAGATGCTGCTTGAGATGATCAGTCAGGATGGCTGAGTTGAAGATGTTGCAGCCAAAGAAGCTGTTGAAGATTAAACCAGTTATGAAGACAGATGAAGATTTTTTAGCAAGTCTGGACTTCAAAGTATCTCACTCCCAACTTGAGGGGGGATGTTGAAGTTAGGATAGTAAATTTGATGTTTTAGGTATTACTGTAATTGTCCAAAGTCATAAGGGTATTTTGGTAATTTTTTGTACTAGGAGTATTTTGGTCATTTTATGTTTTACAGCTCCTTATATAAGGGCTAATAGGTTGTATTAGAGGATGTGTTGCTGAGATTAAGAAAGAGAGAGAAAGAGGGGGGGCGGCCTCTATTGAAGGCTGCCCCCTCCTCCGATTTCTATTGTTAATCTTCCTTGTTTATTAATATATTCTACTGTTTATTATCTGTTGCGTTTCTCTGTAATTACAACAACCTTGTTCTATCATAAATCGTTAAGAATAATAGCCTTCACTACTTGGGCTCTTGCTTGATCTTCACTCTTGTTACTACAGTATAAATCCAAATTCGGATCAGTAACCATCTGAATAAATGATGTCTTGATTGTCTTGAATCTTTTTACCATTACAATCAAAGAAGCAAAATACGTCTGTACAACCTTCAACAACTTTAAATCAGAATGTCTATTGAATATGGTTGTAATTAAATGGTGACTTATTACAAAATTCCTTATCTTTATACAATTTGCTACCATATATTCAATCCATAAACACAATCCATATGTACGAGGATTATCCTTATCTTCTTATGGCTTACATATACGAGAAAATATCAAATTTAAACTGTGAGATACATAAGGTGTCTAAAAATGTGTGGATAATCACATTCCAAACTTAATCATTTACTTTTACAATTAGTTGCATTATCAGTGATTATTTATACAATATTATCTGGTCCAATATTCTTAATAACTTCTACAAACAAATCTTTCAAGTAACCTCTAATTTTAATTTCTTCAGATAAATTTATAGACTTAAAAAATATAGGACCACTAATTGAATAAGCAATAAAATGCCTTTGAATATCACTTCATCCATGAGAAACAATAGAAAGACCGTTAGTTGCCCATGAAAACTTTTTATGTTCTAAAAGACTTTCAATATTGGTTTTTTCTTCTTTAAGAATCATGGTTCGCAATTTTTCAAAACTTGGAGGAACATAATCATGTAAATTACAATTAGCCAATAAAGTGACAAGATCTTTCCAATATGAATTTCTTGCTACATTAAAAGGAAATTAACTTGAGAAGAAAAATCTTCCAACCTTTCTATCCATCTCCTCCATTCTGACTACACTAAATGATTTTTCAATTACTCCTCCTTTAAAATTTTTAAACTCACTTTGCGTTAACTTTCTTTTCTTTTCTTTTCTACATCTTCTTTGAATCCATAAATAATAAAATATTTGTTCCTTTTCACTCTTTTTGTTCTTTTTTTAATACTCATCTTGCTTTTTCATTAATTGTCTTCATAAATCCTCATCCACATTCGAACATGCTCTTAACTATGTTTTGATAATTTCAAAAGTTGAGCCTTCATTGTAGTATATGACCCTATAAAACTTATGTTGCAAAATTTACACATAAAATGTTGAATACTTCCATCACCTTCATATGATTCTCTCCTTTGCATGTGCATCTATAATGGTGCATCATCGCGAGGTATTAAAATTGAAGGTTTTGTTATTGATCCTGAACTTAAGGAACACTTCCACCAGAACTCCCAGTCTCAATTGATACTCCTTTTCCTTTCCTATTGTCAGCTATTTTTAGGATCAACTCAATTCACAATTTTAAAAGCAGATTGAAAAACAAAAACAATATAATAGCCAAAAACACATCGTGTCAAATTGTTAATAGGAGATGGAGTCATTGATAACATTAATATAATTGGAAAGACAATATCCAGCTTTAGAGTCCCTCTGTAGTTCTAAAGGCCGTGCTAAAATTTTGTGGACTCTTCCATTTTATATGGTTGCATAAAACGAGAGTTGATTCAATCAATGTCGATGTGCTAAGTTGATGGACCTTAAAGGTTGAAATGAGGTATGCAAGATTGTTATTTAGTTTATTTTGGAAGAGAAGTGGATTTCCTATTGCATGGTTTCCACTTTAGATGTCTAAATCAACTTCAAAAGCTAATGCAAAAAGCTAACTGTATAAGGTCTTATTAGGTATGGTATGGCATGATAAAAAAGGTAATGATAGAGGAGGCTAAACATGGAAGAGGTAGGAAATATGTTTACTCCTTTCATATTTTCAAATCAAAGTAGATGAAGGAAAGAAAGATGAATAAGAGTAGTAGAAAATAATAAGCAAACGAAAAAAGGCAGAAAACTCATACCTGAACTGGTGATTGACTAGCATGGGAGGCCACTAAAGACTCTTCAACGAGGAAGAACGTGGCCGACGAAGAGCGTGGGAGGTGGGTGACTGGCTGGCATGGGAGGCCGCCGAAGAGGTGGTGTGGGAGGCTACCGAAGGAGGTCATTGGCCGACGAAGAGCTGGGACGTGAAGAGGAACGACTGTTGGACTTGGACGTGAAGAGGCACGGGATCCTTTTATACTAGATGTCTTAAAGAATTTGGACACATATGGACTCCGACACGTTGATCGCACCCATAATCAGCTTCGACATGTTGACTATGTTGGCATTTCATGACACCATGTCGGTGTCGCACTAGTGTCGGGGCCGACACTCCACCTCCTAGAGGTGTCTGTGTGACATAGTTTTTAATTAGTTAACGTTCCATGGCTGCAGGCTCGGTACAAACTCGGTTGGACAGCTGGACTTGGAAGAAGATATATATATATACAGACACACACATATATGCGTTTATGTGTGTATATATATATATATATATATGCGCATATGCACACACACACACATATATATATATATATATTTATTACTGTAGTTTGTATTGAAGAATTGTATGCACTTCTATCATGAGCAGTTTAGAAAAGCTTGGTCTCTACCTCTCTCCATTTTATAGTACAACATAAATATGCCTTTGGTACCCTACAAAATAAACATATCATGTGTCAGGTATGCAGATCTTGTTCCTATGTGCAGCTGTTGCATACGTGCTCGCACACATACACAGTACACACACAGAGACATAGAGAAAGAGTAGCTAGTGTCAAAATTTTACTGATTCAACCAATTCATGCTCAATTCTATTTGGTTTGACTACTGGCACAGAAGTGGGCCGACGTTGAACACCTCATGTTGGGTTCATTTGGTTTTTCTACTGACTGAACTTACTGCCGATGATCACAAATAATGAATATCATCAACTTAATTTCTCTTTACTTGCATAGTTAAGATTTAGAATCATGATAAAGCAGTTTCTATTAGGATCACCTGGAACTTCTTTTACGTGTTATTGTACAGGATACAGCATATTGAAACTTTTTTTACATGTTGGTGTACAGGATACGGCACATTACAACAGAAGTTGGAGCTGCTGTTGTACAGGCAGCAGCAGCAGAAGGGTTGGCTGAAGGGTATGGTGATTTGGATGCAAACGAGCTTAAGCAGATGACACAGGTACTCATGAACTTGATTTAATTTGGATAAAGTGAATTTAGATGTGATTGCTTTTTCCTCTTTTAAAATTCTTCTTGTTTCTGTCATAATGAATTTGGCTTTATGCTTTCTCCCTCAAAAGTTTGCTTCAAGAAAGGGTTTACGGTTACAACGTCTTGCAAATGACTCAAGGTATCTTTGAGGAAGTACTCTTTCTCTGTTCCTGGATTTATCCAGGGAAGCAAAAGCTAAGATGAGTTGTTTCTTACTAGATTTTATGTAGCATGATCATGAAGAGCGAAATCTCTCACACAGACATGCACACGCACAAGCACACACACAAACATATATATATATATATATATATATATATATATATATATATATATATATATATATATATATATATATATATATATGTGTGTGTATGTATATGTATGTATGTGAGGTTTCATGCGTCGGTAGGCAAGACATCACCAGAGTATCGCTTTGGTTAGCTATTGGTTACACCCTTAAGTTCGAGGCAGATATGCCAATTGAGCTATAAGGCATTTGAGGCTCCTATTCGTTTAGTAGTAGTGCAACTTGGCTGTTTTCTTTTGTTGACTTCATAAAACTGTACAAGTTCCTGCAGCAAAGGAATGGGAAATGCTATGAAGCTTTCATGTTGAGCAAGAAAAGACCTGTGGTGGAGAACCATGGCAATGTTTTTGAATAAATCAGAGCCCCTGATTCCCCATGAGTTCTTAAGGACAAAGTGGAAGCTACAGCTCCCAAGAACAAAACAGAGGACCTGAATCCTCTCATGCTTTTCAACTCAATCACTGCCTTCTTGTCCTTGCACGGTTACTATGCCTTGTAAGAACACTCTTGGTGGTTTTTCACACATGAGCTTTTGCATGCTCAACAAGCTAGAAATTTGGGCTTTGAACGCCTCCATGGCTTACCATGCTTTCCAACATCATGGCTGTTAGTGGTTCAGTGAGTACCTTATTGAAGACTATGAATATCGGGTGTTTTTAGTGTTAGTTTTATAATTTCTGATATTTGGGTATTATTGTAGTTGCCCATAGTACTAAAGGCATTTTTGTTATTTTTTGTTTTACAACCAATTATATAAGGATTGGACGTTTTATTAGGGTTAAGAGACTAAGATTAAAAAAAAAAAGAGAGAGAGGGGGCGGCCTCCATTAGAGGGCCTGCCCCCTCCATCAATCTCAACATTTTCTCTTCACTTTGTTCTTCTCGTTTATGATATTCAATCTTCCACTACACTACTCACGTTTTCCAACATACCTAACTTAACACTTGAGTTAAAATCAACACTTATTTTATATTTTAGTACTAAAAGTAAAAGGAAGAAAGCTCTTGATTATGAATCGGGTCTCAAGACTCGACCGTGCATTTATGTTTTCTGGTTTTACTTAATAGGGGTAAATACATTTTTAAGTTAGAACAACCTATAAATTAGAATTAGGGTTGTAATTAGAGTAAGAAAGAAGTCGCCAAGGTGAAAGCACGCAGATCCCAAGGATGAAGACGTGCAAATCTGAGAAATCTTCATTTTGGTAAGTGATTTTTGATATTTTCATTTTACATGATAATATGGTATCAAAGCTATAAACCAGTGTTGTCTGACGCGTATCGTATCGTGTATCGCTGGTCTCTACGATACGGGAGTATCGTATCATACTTTCATATTAAAATAATGCAAAAATTAATTAAAAATCAATAAAATTTAGTAAAAATCCGAAAAAAATAAAAACAAATTAGGAAAAATTCAAGAAAAATCTAGTAATTGCTTTAAATTCATATAATGTAAGTTTAGTACATATTGAGCATTCAACATTGAACAATTGTATCCAAATTTACATATTTTGAATCCAAAAAATGAAATACAAACACAGTTTACAGTTTCAATGATTACATTTTACAAATTGTAATCAAGATCTCGATCATCAACTAAATAATCTTCATCTTCTCCTTGTTGCAGATCCTCATCATCATCATCAGCGACACCTTCTTCTTCGAAATCAAATTCTTCATCTTCTTGATGTTGTTGTTGTTGCACTCCTAAATTAATCCAGGCAACGTCTTCTTCAGTTAGGAGGCAATTTTCTTGAGTGTCTTCCATAACCCAATCTTCTAATATATCAAAATTATCCAAACTTATTGCATCAAACTGACTTTCTTCTCTATTTACTTTTTTTAATTGCCTACGACAAACAAAGATAAACAAATAGTAAATAATATTAACAATTAAAGACTAAAGTTAAACAATATTGAATTAAAAATTTGAAAGTAATACAACATTACCTTTCACGAAGGTGCATGTTACAACGAATACAAACTAAATCATTTAGTCTTTTGTGTTCCAACATGTTGTACTTCTTTGTATAAATGTGTTAAAAAACACTCTAATTTCTTTCACAACCCGTTGCACTATAGGTTTGGCTTAAGACTCTAATTGCCTATGTTGCATGGATACGGGTACGGGGTACGCAATTTTCTAAAAAACTAAGGTACGAGTACGCTAGTATTAAAAAATTAAAAAAATTATATATATATATACACACAATTATATAGAGCATTCTATATTTTAAAGAGCATTCTAGTGTTTGTGAATAATTTTATTCTAACTATGACTATGAGAATGGCATTTATATTCTTCTTCAAAGTAAGAACAATTAAACAACAAACACATACCAGAGGTCGTCAATTGAATTTGCAAGGAAAGATCTGAAACCAGCATAAAAGGCGATTCCCAACATTGCAGTTGCAGTGCTTACCATAAGAGAATCAAGAGTTCCTCCTGAAGAAGCATCATTTCAAGAATATCATAAATCAGAATAATGAAGTCAACAACATATAAGCAAGACCAACATATGCAAAAAGAATTAATGAAGAGACAGATAGACCTTTGTCAATCACAGCATGTCAGCATCAAATGAAGCAGATTTAAAGCTATGCATATCTTGCACATCCATCTTAATATATGAACGATTTTCATGAAGTTAGCTCAAAATCAATGAAAAAGGTGTAATAAAATGAAAGTGATTATGATATGGCATACCTGTTTTAAACTCGTACTTCGTAGTGCAGTATATATTACATAAACTCACAATAAACTCATATTAAATAGTTCATAAACAAACAAGCAAACACAAACTTGGATATAATCATACAATGAATTATGAAACAATATCATTCCAATTTCGAACAAAATATTACAAGAAGAATACCACGTTGAAAGGTGGTATGCTTTTTGTAATACTACTAGACTACTAGTAAATGTTGAAAGGTTAACATATAACAATAGAAAGGTTAACATAACTTGAACATAGGGAAAAAGGAATGAATGAAATCACTAGTAACCATAAAAACAAAAAAAGGTTCACATAAACAACAGCAACCACTACCAAGGACAAACATAAAAACCACGAAACCATATATCCGATTCCTTATATTTCACATATAACAGGATTACTCCCAAATTACAATAAGTAATAACTATCACAACAACCACATTGTAAGTGTATATATCCGATTCCATTGACAAGTATTTCACATAAACCACATAAAGCACATAATGTCACAAACATGAAACATGTCGGCATGCCTTCAATGTTTCAATACGAAATGAGCCCCATTTCCACCTGAATATATCACAGTAGAAATAATGCATACACACATAGAGTTAATCTGGCAGCCAAGAAGAATGGAAGAGTTAAGGCCTTAGGGTAGGGATGTCAATAGAGTGGATACAGATGCAAGGCAGCCCCGCTTCCAAATTCAATCAGCCAGGTTAGGTGACGAAACATCAGTCATCATTGAACAACAAGTTATAAAGAGACCACAAAACCATATAAGATGCACCATATTAATATTAATCAGACAGTCGGTTATAAACTTGTAATACGCATTCAACGGCAAAAGCAGTATCTATGAGCGCCCACACTAAACCAAATCCATTCTTTCACATAGCTCTAGGAGAGATATCCAGACAGTTGCACACAAACACTAGAACTCAGAGAGCTCAAATGCCCCATCTCCACGATAGCTCGGGATGCCTTCAATACGAAATGAGCCCTGTTAACCTGTAGCAGAACAACCAACAAGGCAACAACTGTACCAGGAGGTGAGTGAGACGAAGGATGGTGGTCAACGGTCGTCGGTCGGTGATCGCACTGATCGGCGGTCAGCCTGAGACGAAGGAGAAACGCAGGTGCAGTGAGACGAAGGACGAAAGGAGAGAGAGAGAGAGAGCCAGTCTGCCAGGGGAAGAATCGAGAGAGTTAGGGTTTTAATTTTTTTTTGGATCGGATTCGGGTCAACGGACCCGAATATGATCCATCCACGTACCGAGTACCGGTACGTGGCATACCCATTTTTGGGTAAGTATACCGATATACATATTAACATACCAGTATGCCATAACGGGTATGTACCCATAAGTGTATTCGTACCCGGTACGTATCGGGTACGAGTATGATGCCCAAATGGGCGTACCTGTGCTACATAGCTCACTGTGAAATCTCTAAGATTTGGGCAATCACTTCCAAGCCTGTTCCACCAAACATCTATAAAAAAAGACAAACATTAGAGACATAATCCACATTAATATAAGATGCAACTTAAATATGAAAATAAACAATTTACCTAGATGCATCGTAGTGCGGTTGCGAATTGCAACTGGCAAACCCATCAAGTGAAGAGCATTATCATATATCTCCATCTCTCGATGCATCGCATCTCCTATGCTCTCATCAGGGACTAATCTGTCGATACAATCAATGATTCCTCGATTAACCTCACCGTCCCTTTTGAAGTTTGTTGAGTACCTAAATGATGGGTTTAGATAGTAGGCTGTTGTATGAATAGGCTGATGCAATTGTTTATTCCATCTACTATCAATTATTTTCCACACGGGCACGTAATCTCTCTTTTTTTCATTAAAGTTATTTCTGATGGCTTCTTTTGTCCTATCCATGGCTTCATAAAGGTAGCCCATAGATGGTTTCTCCTCACTGTCAGCTAATCTCAAAACTTTCACTAAAGGACAGGTAATTTTTAATAATCTAACATATGCCTTTCAAAATGAACTTCTAAAAACTGTTTCTGCAATCTCATTCAACTTTCTATTTCTTCTGTTATGAGGCAACTCTGCAAATTGTTGCCACTCATCTAAGGAGAACATTCTCTTCAATGCTTGCTTCTGTCTCACAATATTTTGTACAGATAAAAAGTTTGTTGCGAACTGAGTTGCAACTGTTCAAAGAAGCTCTGCACCTTCTCTATATCTCATCATCATACACAAAACAAATGCATGGTTGTAAATGAATTTTGTAATATCTTGGCAACACTCAGTTGCTGCCTTTATTTCATCCATGTCACCAATGTCCTCAAGGATGAGATCTAAACAATAGGTTGCACATGGTGTCCTGTAGAAAGTCCCATAAATATCAGCTAACTCCTTCTCAACTGCTTTGTAGTTAGTTGCATTATCTCTAATCAATTGGACCACATTCTCTACCCGAACCTCGCATATCACCTTATCAAGTTCTTGTTGTAAGATCTCTGCAGTGTGCCTCTCCTTTGACATATCTAGAGATCTTAAAAACATGAGTCCTTTAGGACAATATATAAGAAAGTTTAGCAATGTCCTTCCTTACCTATCGGTCCATCCATCTGCCATGTTAGTGCATCCTGTTTCCTTCACGACTGTCTCAAAGTCGAATAGTATTGTTGCACTTCAATGACGGTCTGATCTAATATCTTCCCTCTCAACTTCTGATAAAAGGGCATCTTGTATCCTGGACCAATGTTAGCAATTGCATCTGCCATTGCTTGAAAATTAAAAATTGTTTGCTGCATTAAATAGAATGCATGCATCATAAAACCATTTCTCCACTGCAAGGTCTGCCTGATCATGCAGTTGTTCTGAAGCCATAGCAACACGAATTCCAGATTGAGCACTAGGTGTAGTGGAAGGAGGAAAGAATGAATGTATGCTAGAAGAAGCTCTTCCTCTACTCCTTCCTGAACTTTCTCTTCTACCACCTCTAAAGTCTTCAGGAACCCTATTTCCCCTGCTAGGTGCTCGTGAACTGCTACTACCAATCTCTGTTCTAGCATCTGAAAGCAAACTATCAGTGAATCCAACTCCAATGGCAGTAGCATCATTATCTTCTTCAAACATCTGAAAATCATCCTTTTGTTGTCTCCTTTCTTGTATACTCTCAATCATCTGCAAGCATTGCCATTTAATGCAAACTTTTAACTCTGCCTGTGCATGGAGCAACTTCTTTTTTGGTCCCTGCTATGTGGTGTTTCAACCTTGAAATTTCACCACTAACTACATTTTCACAAAATAAGCATCTGATCCTTAACCTGGAACCCTCAACTGGTATACCCCGCTGCCATGTCGGATCATCAGACCGAAAATGGGAGTCTCTACCACACCTTCCTGCCATCTCAATGGAGTACTTTAATTCAAACAAAAACCTGAAAAATAAAAGCACTTCGTAAATCCCCAATCTTCAAATAACAGTCAAATGGAGTGTCTCCCACTTTATGAATGCAATAAAAATCGTATACACACACTTAATAACTTCATATTTTATCATTAAAAAAAAATGAAATAACACAAAAAATAATAAATATAAAAGAAAAAAATGGAAAAAACATAAAAAGATATACCTAAATCCAAGTTTGGAGGCTTGCACGGACACCGTAGGGCACGATTTTGGAGCTTTTAACACTAAAGAGGCGAAAACCGACTCTTAGGGAGCTTGAGGAACTCAAAAGGAGAGAAAACCCGCGAAAAATCGTGGGTTTCGTTCTGCTGAGACCCTTTATAAGGGTCCCAGGGCATATCACCCGTATTCTACGATACGAACGATACGGTGCGATAAGTTGGTTATAGCGATACACCATAGTGTATCATATCATGGTGGCCCACGATACGATACGGTGTGATACGGATAACACTGCTATAAACACTGAAGACGGTGGTTTCGGTGGTGATTTTGGTGGTGAAACTGCTTTAGGCACAATTTCAGATCTCTTGACCATTGCTTGAGAGTTGGATGTATGCTCCAGCTAACCTTTTGACGTTGTTGGTGACCAGAAGCAAACATATTAGTGCAAGAAGGGTCGTTGGAGGCTGCATCAATGTTGTGTAGGTGAAGAGTCCCACAAATTTGCATTGCAAAAGTAGAGCAGCGATCATAGGTACTGTTCATCATGGATGTTTCCTGGAAAAAACGGTTAAAATAGAGCCTACCCGACTGGCGTATTGTTGCGCAAAAATCGATTGATGTGACATATTCATGGTTCAATTTTTTTCCTATGAATTGTAATGGCAGACAAAGGAAAAGTTCTATAAATACCAATGTATGTTATAACTATTAGTGATAAAATAGATTCCTTCCAGATCACAAATGTAAAACTCGATGGAAGAAATTATCTGGAATGGTCTAGATCTGTTGAGTTAGCAGTTTTGGCAAAGGGGAGATGGCCATACTTGACTGGACAGATTCCAAGGCCAGAAGAATATTATGTGACATACCCAAAATGGAATAAAGAAGATGCCCTAGTTTCATCCTGGCTATTATAATCTATGTCTCTAGCAATTAATCGCACCTTCATGTATTTAGATTCTACTTCCGAAATATGAAGAGCAACTTCTTAAGACTACTCCCGACAAAAGAATATGTCTAAAGAATATGAGATCCTCGAAAAGATTCAAAAATATAAACAAAGGGCCATATTCATTGGTGACTATTATGGTGAGTTGAGAGGTCTCTGGAATGAACTCCAATTCTATACATTAGTAAAATGTGCAGTATGCTCAAGGGAACGATCAGTTGAGGCTAAAAAAAAGTTTTTGATTTGCGTTGGGGTGTTTACAACGAGTATGAATATGTTAACATGTACATATTGGGTAGAAAGGAAGTTCCTCCTTTAGGTACTGTGTATTCTCTACTTCTATATGAGAAAGATAGAAGGGCATTGAAGAAAGAAACTACACTTAATATTGAACAAACAACATTTATGGGTAAAACAAAAGTTCAATCAACAAGGGACCGTGGAAGTCATCAAGGTCGAGGTTGTGGTAGAATGTCTCTAGAAGAAAAGGAGAAATTGAAATTTACACATTATAGAAAAACTCGACATACAAAATTAATTGGGAAACCAAATTATCCCCTAAATAGTGGCAGCTCAGCTCACGTGTCTGATCTACAATCAGCCAATTATAAACATCTTCAAGAAATTATGAAGAGACTTGAAGGTCTTGAGTCAAGACTAAGTTAAAGTAGTCATACTTCCACTTCTCAATCTGCCATGGCGCATAAGTTTTCCTTCTCTAAGGGTTATATCTCAAAACCCACTTCCTCTAGAGTCTCAGTTATTGATTCGGGAGCCACAGATCACATGGTAAGCAATCGTTCATTTTTTCCAGAGTACACACCACTCCAATCTCAAGACTTAATTTGACTAGCTGATAGTTCACGCACGTATATTGTGGGCAAGGGTAGTGTGCAAACTTCATTAGCTACCTTGTTTAATGTTCTTCATGTTCCTAGTTTTTCTATTAACCTTCTTTCGCGTGGAGCAGACATCCAACTGTGGCATGCTCGCCTGGGTCATTTTCCTCCCACCAAACTTAGTTATGTTGTTCTTAACCTGCTTGTTGAGTCCAATAATGTAACCATTGAATGCAATGCTTGTGAACAATCTAAGCATCAAAGAGTCTCATATCCTCTTAGTGAGTCTAGGCAGTCCAAACCATTTGAACTAGTTCATTAGATGTTTAAGGTCCCAGTTTAGTCCCTTCTATTTTAGGTCATCGATATTTTCTTTCCTTTATTGATGATTTTACTCGTCTTTCTTTCATCTACTTAATGAAATCAAAGGTTGAAGTTTCAATCATTTTTCTTGTTATTCACAATTTATCATTACTCAGTTTAATGCTTCTATTAAAATTCTTCGTTCTGATAATGGGGGGAGTTTATCAGTGGACAACTCAAAGACTATCTTAACATGCATGGTATTTTCACCAAACTACATGTCCTAATACACCTCAATAAAATAGGGTGGTTGAATGGAAAAATAGTCATGTTCTAGAGGTTGACTGTACTCTTCTTTTTAGCAGTCATGTTCCTAAGTCCTATTGGGGGAAGCAGTCTTAAGGACTGTTTATTTGATTAATAGATTGCCTAGCACAATCCTCCATGGTGCTAGCCCCATGAAAACCCTTATACAAGACTCAAAATGACTTCATGTTAATCCTCGAGTCTTTGGGTGTACATGCTATGTTCATGTTTAGTCTCTAAGACGAGATCAACTTGATCCAAGGAAAATTCAGTGTTATGATCCCATCCATAGAAAATTTTATGTCTTTATGGACATCACATTCTTTGAAACCATCTCATATTATTCTTCCCAGGGGGAGCATGCTCATTTACCTGTAGCAGAAAAGGAGAAAGACTTTCCCAAGTCTATTCTTCCCTTATGTCCTAAAAATAAGGAAGATGCAGATAAGGCATAGCCAACGATTAAAGAACCTCTTGTGTATAAAAGAGGACCACATAACATACTTATAAGACTAAAAAACTATCGAGACCAAAGTACCAACTTCTGATTCAGATTCCCACCCTTCTACCAATTTTGATTTGGAATTATCAATTGCTATCAGGAAAGGTAAAAGAACTTGCACACAATATCCTATTTCTCAATATGTTTTCCTATAACTGTAGATCTGAAAAATTATAAAAAAATTGTTATGAATACTAAGAGAGATACAATTCCTGTAAGTTTTGAGGAAGCTAAAAAATATCAACATTGAAATACAACAATGGAAGATGAATTGCAGGCACTTACCAGGAATCAGACATGGTCTATTATTAATTTACCACCTAACAGAAAAGTGGTTGACTACAAATGGGTTTATACAATTAAATACAAATTAGATGAAACACTAAATAGATATAAGGTGAGATTAGTTGCTAAAGGGTACAACCAATCTTATGGTATAAATTACAACTTGACATTTGCACTGGTTGCCAAGTTTACTTCTATTCGAGTGATTATAAGTCTTGCTGCCATGAAAAACTGGGACTTTTGTCAAGTGGATGTCAAGAATGTATTTTTGCAAGAAAATCTAAATGAAAAAGTCTATATGGAGTTGCCCCTACGATGCAAGTCAATATGAACTCAAGGAAAGTCTGCAAATTACACAAAGCTATCTATGGACTCAAACAATCGTCATGGGCTTGGTTTGAAAAATTTAGCGAGAGTGTTTGAAGCTTGGGATATAAAAGGAGTGTCAATGATCACACCCTGTTTTTCAGGCAAGGTATTAAACTATCCTTTCTTATAGTGTATGTAGATGACATTATTGTTATTGGTGATGACGTAGAAGAGATTTCAAGACTAAAGGACAATTTATACCGACTATTTTATTTAAAAGATCTAGTACTTTATTATTTCTTGGGGATAAAAGTCATACATTCCAAGAGAGAGATATTTCTAACTCAAAGGAAATATATAATGGATCTACTGAAAGACATCAATATGATAGATTGCAAGAAAAGTGATACACCTATAGAAGTGAATCACAAACTACACCTTTGAGACAACACTCAGTTTTGAGATATAAGTAAGTATCAAATGCTAGTTGGAAAATTGATTTACCAAACTATTACAAGACCAAATATCTCATATGGCGTTGGAGTTGTGAGTATATTTATGCATTCTCTGACAAAGAACTACATGGATGTTGTCTACATCTATGTCACACGGGTGCGGGTGCGGACACAGGTGCGGGACACGGCAAATTTCAAAAATTTTGGGTGCGACGACATGACTAGGGTATATATATATTATATATAATATTCAAGCTACAACAAGTGAGACATCAATTAACATAAGTATATGACAATAGCAAGTACACAACTTTATATTAAAGCATAACACATAAACGGTGAACAACTACTAATTTCATCATAATACACAAATCAATCTTCACATATCCGGACCCATTTATCCAAAAAGACTCGAACTTCAAAATCGATACCAGATTTTGAAGTGTGGAATATCCATACAAAAGGAAGTGAAGAAGGTCCGCTTTGAGATATTTTTCTATGTTCATCGACGGAGTTTCATGGGAGATGATGGAAGACAAGTTGAATGAGCATTTTAGAAACTATGGTGAGGTAACTAAGGTGGTCATCACGGGAGATAAGGTCACGAGTTGACTAAGAGGTTTCGGTTTCATCGTCTTCGCGGATTACTCCCTCTTTGATCGGGTTCTTCTAGGATAAATACACCATAGATGGCAAAACCGTAAGTTACAAAAAAAAATTGCATTTTATTTTCCATGTCGCACCGACACGGTGTCGGTGTCGCACCCATGTCGAGGTCGACACTCCACCTCTTAGAAGTGTCTGTGTGACTTAGGTCTACATAATATTAAGATACCTAAAATCTACTCCAGGTGCAAACATATTATATTCCGAATCAAGTGAACTACTTCTAGTGATATATTCTGATGCACACTAGGCCAGGTCACTCGATGATCATAGGTCTACCACAAGTTATATTACACTACTAGGTGGTAATCTAATTTCATGGAGGAGTAAAAAACAATCAATAGTTGTCATATCTACTGTAGAGTTGAATATAGAGCTATTGCTCGGGCTATGTGTGAGGCCAAGTGTCTAGCTTCCTTAATCCTTGAATTGGAATTCGACCTGATCACTCTCATCTCTTTATACAGTGATAGCAGTGTTGGTATACAAACGACATCTAATCCAGTTCAGCACGAAAGAACTAAACATATTGAAATTGATTATCATTTTATAAGAGAAAATTATCAACTCAAGAATTCAAGTTAATTCAAGTCAAGTCAGAAGATAGAAAGAAGACTTTCTCACCAAAGCAATTGGTTATAATAATCTTGTAAGCACTTTGACTGTGATAGAAATGAAGATGTTGAGATGGATGAGTGGTAATACAAGAAAAGACTATATACATAATGAGGTTATTAGAAATAAATTATGTGTGGCACCAATAGAAGATAAAATGAGAGAATATCGTTTAAGGTGGTTTGGACATATAGAAAGAAGATCAAAAGAAGAACCTATGTTATCGATAGCGGTTAGCGGGCTGTTAGCGGTCGACTCTGATATAGCGGTACCTGGGACATAGCGGATTTAGTGGTATACTTTTATTTATGATTAAAAAATTATATATATATATATAATGGGTTCTCTAATTTCTAAAAAATATCAAGATCTTAAGTAGATTATTGCCATGAATAGATAATAACACATCAGCTGCAACAACTAATCAAGCATGGTAGGCTTTGTCTTAACTATGTTGAAGTTCACATTCTCCTTTATTTAGTTCATTTGCTTTATCCAAGGAAGTTCTGGCAGGCTGCATGCTTTGAAGAGAACCCATCCAGCCTGTTATCAGAAATCATAGGCCATGCTGCAGTGTTAAAGCTACGTTTTTAAGTGTTTACTTATATTTAAGAACTTATGTTGGTTCCAAGATTGTGAAATTTCTACTCTGAAAGATAAATATACTAAAACAACACTTGTAAGTATAATACATATTCAGTCATTTGCAACCATCATTCCGTATGGAAGTCTTCCATCCATAATAAACTGAAAGAGAGCAGCGAAGCAGGGTTTAAGCCTCTTCAAAGAACATATCATTTTGAAATACATGTTTATGTATGCCATGGATTTAAAGGTGGAAATATTGTTAAAGGACTTTAAAGGTGGGAACTCAGGCAATTGACAGTTTGCCAGACACTTTAAAGAAAATCTGAACAAAAAAATTAATGTTATAAGTACCTAAAGAAAAGAGTCCAAGAAAGCTTATTTGACTGAAAAGTGAGGTCCTATAAATCATATATGTATACATTGTACAACGTTTACTTTTGGAAATGGTTAAGATTGAGAGAAAATGTTGTATGTTGCATTATTTTAGTGGTTTCACATAAGAGGTGGTTATCGTCGCTTTACTTGATAGAAAGACATGCCATAGTATAAGAAAAGAGATTGACCATTTTATTAGAACCCAAAAGGGATGATTTGTAGTGATTACTTGGTACTTGATGCACTCCAGTAAATATACCTCAAATAAGAACAAGAGCAAGTCAATTGATATGTATCATTATGTCATGGTATTAAAAAGGAGATTGTTGACAATTTCCCCTAGACTGAAAAGGCATACGGCATCAACAAATGTAAACTAATGTGGCACATGTTGATAAATGAAAAAGTACTTGTAGGACCATGTTAAGATAATACCTTGTGCAGTAATCAAACTTGGCTGCAAGCCTGCAAAGTCTACTTTGGTAATGAAAACCTCTTCAAAACTAGTATTACTTTCTTTGTCCATGTAAGTAAGAGTCGGCATCACCTCATCTCGAAGCTCGAAATCTTCCATCATCAAAAAGTTTCAATTCTATAAAAAGAGTGGAAAATAACTTGAGATAACTGAATTCCAAGATACCTCCATAAAAGCACTTCTTGTGATTCTAAATGCAAGGTTAGAACCAGATGAATCACACATAACAATGCCAAACAGCTCAGCTAAAAGTGAAAGCAACAGTTACGTAACAAAAGTAGAAAAGCAAGGCTTTGTGCTGAACTGGACTCTTAAAAACAGTCTTTCAATCATAAATAAATAAAAAAAACATCATGTATACATATATATTTTCAAGTAGTATCCCCTTGGTTCACATCATTCAAATGGCAAAATGCAAAAGTTGTTGCTGGATTGTGTTAGCATAATCTCTTTGCCAGATTCATGGGTCACATCGAATGCAAGACCTTTTAAAATAAGTTTTTGGGATCCACCTCTTCCGACACACTCTGTTGGGGTACTGGTTGAAGGAACAAAACTTTGTCCAACAATTTTGATGTGGCTGTTAAATAAAAAAGAAAGCATCACTTCATCAGCATGTCATAATACAACAGAATAGGCAAAGAAAAGAGAATTGCTTGCAGGCAAAAAGAATGAATGAATGATGTAAGTCAAAAATAAAAATGGAAAAAGAAAGAACCGTGTCACAGTATGAGGGGAAGAAGATAAACACACGACATGATAAACCAATGCGTCAGACCTATTCGTCTGAATTGGTAAACCTGTGTCACAGTATCAAGGTACTAAAGTTGGGAAGTATGGAGATCGGATTGGTGAGCTCTCCCAGTTGTCACTTGTGCGAACCATGATTGCCAAGCCTCGACATAGTGTGCGAAGAGATCACTAAGTGCTGCAATTAGTAATCAACCACAGTTTATTTTGGCACTTTGCAAGAGAAGAATGCAGGCTCAAACGTGCGCAAACATTCGCTAGCACATGCAATTAGAGGAGCAAGCATATATGCAACATAAGTATAAACTCTCATCTCCTGAAACCAGCCAAGAGAACTTCAAGATCTTGAAATGAATCATTAATTTATGATTTGCTTATTCGTGGACATTAATATCATCCTTCCATTTGGCATCACCTTTAATGACATAGCCTTAACAGTAACAGCGAGGTCCAAACAAGGAAAGGCTTACAATGAATAGCTACGCACCAAGACGCAAGGAAGGGCATAGCAAGCAATGAATGTGCCATCAAACAAGATGAGATTCCCATACATGTTCAATAGGAACAAAAACATACACAATTGCCAATAAGCTAATTCAAAAGTACATAACATCTATCAAAATTAATTTACAAATTTACAATTAGTACCACACTTAATTGTTGAGGTCACATTCACTCATTTTCAGAAAAAGATTTGTATTCTTCTATTTCCTCTTCCTCTTCATCTGTTTCTTCAAAATAAAATTCTTCTTCATCTTCCATAAGATCTTATCCTTTCCTTTGCTTTGCCTTCTTTGTCGCTTTCGTGTCCTTGTCCTTGTATAAACAGCAGTAGCACCCGCTCTTGATGCTTCGGATGCCAATTCGATATTTCGCCAAGGGAATCATCATCACCAACGAACTCATCATCAGTAGGGTATTCATCGTGATCTTCAACCAATGCCAACATGATGGGGTCAAAATTTGCTCCATTAGATTTTCTCTCTTCGTACCTTCTTAGCTTTTTGTTATATTACACAAAAGCTAAATCGTTAAGCTTTTGATGCAATAATTTATTCCTTTTCTTCGTATGAATCTAAGATAAGAGAAAGAATTTAGGTAAGTTGTTAATTCAATAAAAAAATCATTTATTTATAGTGTAAATAAAGAGCATAATTCTTAATTTCTTACCATTTCAAAGGTACTCCAGTTGCGCTCACATGGGGTAGCACTATAAGTAAGGCTCCAAACTCGTATAGAAAAATTTTGCAATTCAGGGCATCCATAACCAAAGGTCATCCACTATTCAGCTATTACAAAAAGTTACAAATCATGTGTAAACAATAAATTAATCATATTTATAAACCCTACATCATATCATAATAATGAAATAATTAAGAAAGCATAGTTGCTTGAATTAATTACCTGGTGCATATGCTTTTCTCGAACTTATAGCTAAATCTAGTCCAAAACCACTATGCTACACTTCGATAAGTTCTAAGTTGCTTACTGATTTGTTGTTGTTCTTCCGTACTTCATAAAAGTGTACCTATAACTTGAAACAAACCACCTTTAATCTCAACATTAGATTATATCCCATCATAATCATAATACAACCCTGGATTAAGATACAATGCAACAGCATGTAATGGCTTATGCATTTGCCTGTCCCATCTTTTGTCTATGATCTCCCAAATAAAAGCATATTGCTCTTATTTATTTTTCATATTAACCTATAAAACAAGAAGTTAAATGTTATTAATTTATAAGATTAATAAGTAAAGATTAACAAATAATACATAAAATTAAAATATTTATGCACCTTTATTTGTTCCTTTACACGATCCATCTTCTCATAGATGTAGCCCATGGCTGGTTTCTCATCACTGTCGATCATACGTAAAACATCTACCAAAGGCCCAGTGCTATAAGTGAAAAACTAATGCCCTTCCAAAATCTAAGTTGTAAAATTATTGCCTTGGATTGCTTTCCTTCAATACTATCTGATAAAGGGCATTTCTCCCATTGTTCAGAAATAATCATCGACCTTAGAGATTCTTTTGACTGCCACAAGTTGTCCAGAGTTAAGAATCTAGTAGCAAAATAGGTCACAACCGGTGTATATATATCTTTTCCTCTTGTAAAATGTCTTATCATATGCAATATCTGATCATAAGTATACATAAATGTCACTAGCTTCTTTGCCCTACTGAAGATGCCTTTTAGTTTTTTTTGTCTCTCCAATATCTTCAAGCATGAAATCTATACAGTGTGCAGCACATGGTGTCCAAAACAAATGATTAAATTCAGCCATCAACATTCTACCAACCGCAACATAATTTGCTGCATTATATGTAACCACCTACACAACATTCTTCTCTCCAACCTCTAAGATCACTTCTTTTAACAATGTATACAATTTATTTGCATCCTTTACTTCATGGGATGCATCAATAGACTTCAGAAAAACTGTACCTTAAGGACAATTCACTAAAAAAATTATTAGTGTTCTCTTTTTCTATGAGTCCATCCATCTGATAATAGAACATCCATATGTAGCCCAATGCTTTCTAAATCCATTTGTAAACTCTCTTACTCTTCCCACTTCCTTCTCTAAGAATATTTCCCTTACTTCATGGTATAATGGAGCCTTCATTCAAGGTTTAAACTGCCCTATATCACTTACCATCGCTTGAAAGTTAGGGGATCTCACAACATTAAAAGATATTTCATTTTGATACATCCACCTGCTAATGGATATGCATACTCGTTCTCTTTCTTTTTTCTTATATCGATTTTTCAATGTAGCTTGTCGTAGTGAGTTTGGCGATGAACGCACAAATGAATCCATGGGTCCCTTCGAAAGCGGTGGTCGTGAGCCAAATAACGATGAAGATGATGAATATTGGGTGTCAGTTACTATGTTACCTTCCATACTATAAAGTTCTCCTTGATATGGAAATGAAATCTTTTCGGCCTTCTTCTTAGATGTACTGTGCACATAATCATAAATTGTTTTCTTTATTTCTTCAGTTTCATTCTCACAAGCTGTCACATTTCCGCTTCTTCCCACTAAATGGTCCTTTTATATTGTTATTCCACCGGTAGAAATATGACCACATAATGTACGAAATACTGACATATTATTCGTCCTACATTTTATAAACCCCAATTCCATCATAGATCCTTAGAAGTTGGGAGTCTATAGTTGTATGCTGGATTAGAAAACCTAAAACTAGTTGTTTTACTAGTTTCTGTTCCACAACTACCACTGCCACTACCACTTTGAGAACAAGCAGCTACACTTGTTGATGATTCCATACTCACTACAAAAAATAAGAATAACTACTCAGTTTGAGTTTTCCAACCTTATACAAGAAATATAACATTAAATAAGTAACATTCATTGGTATCATTAGACAATCATAAACTATAAATTGTAAAGGCAACAACCATTTCTATTCAAACCATAGACAACACTACATAGCCCATCCCCAAAAGATTTTAACAAAACATAATTTTGCTTATTTGGAAATGCTACAAGATAGAGTACATTCCATCCCCAGTTGGTTTTGGTTTTGCTTGAATAAAATTTCCTTCCTAGGATTGTCAAATATTGTTCTCTAATTCTTGGTCAGGATACAGGTACGCATTATGCTGTAGGGGGTAAACAGATTCAACAATTTGATTGGCTCAGTTTATTACCCAAAAGGAGATTCAGCAAAGGATCTAGAGATGGTGGCGGCATAGGGAAGGAGAGAGGGAGAGGCGGGATAGGGAGAGGTGGTGGCGAGAGAGGGAGAGGTGGCAGAGAGAAGGAGAGGCGGGATAGGAGGAGGTAGCTGAGGTGGGAGAGAGGGAGATGGTAGTGGTGGTGGGAGAGGGAGAGACGGGCTAGGAGGAGGTGGTGGCGGGAAGGGGGGGGTGGGACAGGAGGAGGTGGTGGCGAGAGAGGGAGAGGCGGCAGAGAGAAATACAAGGAGAGGTGGTGGTAGGAGATGTGGCTGAGGCGGGAGATGGTGGCAGGAGAGGGAGGGGCGGGACAGGAGGAGGTGGTGGCGAGAGAGGGAGAGGCGGCAGAGAGGGAGAGACGGGCCAGGAGGAGGTGGTGGCGGGAAAGGGAGGGGTGGGACAGGGGGAGGTGGTGGTGAGAGAGGGAGAGGCGGGACAAGGGGAGGTAGCTGAGGTGGGAGAGGGAGGGGCGAGAGACATACCTAGAGATGGTGGCGGCGAGAGGCGGGAGTGGCCCAGAGGAGGGGATGGAGAGGGAGAGGCGAGAGATGCAAGGACGAACGAGAAACCCTCATTCGTCCCACCTAATCGGATCCAAAGGGTTGTCCGCTTACAGCGTTATAGCGGACCGCTATAGCGCTGTAAGCAGTGCTAATTTTGCCTTGGCGGGTGACCCGCTATAGCAGTTTTAGTTTCACTAAAATGCTATAGTGCATAGCGGCCGCTATAACACGCTATTGATAACATAGAGAAGAACATGTAAGAAGGTACAAAAAACTAGATTTTAAAAGTATTAAAAGAGGTAGAAGACAACCACAAAAATGTTGGAAAGAAACAATAAAGAATGATCTAGCTTATTGTGAGTTAACTGTTGTACATGATAGGGCTATGTGGAAACAAAAAATCAATGTAGCTGATCCTGTCTAGTTTGGGCAAGTTTAGTGTTATCATTATCTTTCACTCAACTTGAGGGGAGTGTTAAATATTGAGATCTGAATCGGGTCCCAAAACTGGACCCGTGCATATTTGTTTTCTGGTTTTACTTAATAGGGTAAATACATCTTTTAGGTTAGAACTGTTGAAAAACGTGGTTGCGCAGCATAGATTTAAAAACACAAACATAAAGAAGATTGGAGATCGGAGGAGGGGGCGGACCTCCATTGGAGGCCGCCCCCCCTTTCTCTCTCTTTCTTAATCACAACAACTTCAACCCTAATACAACCTATCGGCCCTTATATAAGGAGCTGTAAAACATAAAATGACCAAAATACCCTCAATACAGAAAATTACCAAAATGCCCTTACGGCTTCGGACAATTAAAATAATACCTAAAAACATCAAATTTACTAAAACTGACTCTAAACTCATATTCTTCAACACCCCCCCTCAAGTTGGGAGTGAGATACTTCGAACTCCAAACTTGCCAAAAAAACTGGTTCTTTCTTCACCACATGTGCACGAGTAATCTCTTCGAGGCTTCTGTAAAACAACTTGAACAAACAAGAACACATGGGTAGCACACGACCCTTGTATGGGTGTCAGTTGCTCCCTCTCTCTTTCTTCTACTCCATAAAGTGATTCGGCAACTATACTTAAAAGTCATGTTTCTTCTACTATTGAGAAAGCTGATCTTTTGTGATAGGAGGTACTACTCCACCATACACACTTCACATGACTTTTCCTGCTTCCCTTCACATAGTGGCTGTAGCGGTGTGTTGGTTTGGTGCCCTCTCTCTACCACTCAAATAGCAGAATACATTAATCTGCTTATACTAGTCGGTCTGCGCCCCTTCACATGGTGACTGCAGTCGCTTTTACAGCCCTCCTGGCTGTTTACTTTAGCAACTCAAGGTTTTAACTTTCATGCTTCTTGGTGATACTATCACATTCCATACCATCAAATTCTTTTGGGCTCTTCTATGATTTGATTTGTCATGCATGTATAGTGAAAAAGATTGATTTTCTGCATTCATCTTTCCTTCTATTTTCATTCAGTTGTTTTTCTAACAAAAAAATCATCACTACTACTTTATATCTTCTGTAATCTTTTTCTGAATTTTTTTTCTCGCTCTTAGACATTTCTTCAAACACTTGATGCACAAGTAAACATCTCTTTTTGAGCATTTCATTGAACACTTCACATGTAGATAAAATCTCTCTTGAACATTTCATCGAACACTTTTCCTGCAGAGTTGAAGTTTTTGTAATACATTTCATCAAACATTTTTCGAGCATCATTAATCTGACCCACTTTTGCATTCACAAGATGAGGCAAGGTTTGTTTTTTATCATCCTACACATTTTCGATGGCTTTTGCATCCAGGAACTCCATTGAGCTAGGCAAGAAAAAATTATCACTTGGTCCAACTGCAACTCTACCAAAACTCTCGTTCGATCTGTTTGCTGCTTTATGCAGATTGCAGACTGACTGGGATATCTCATTGGCAACAACCCCATTGCCTAATCCTCCATTATGTGGTTGAGAGTTTCTTTGGGAACGAAGAACAACCGATTTTGCTAAAAACTCACCCAAGGCACTGCCTAATTCTGCAGGATAACGTTTATAGTGTCCTACATGAGGTGAACTTTGCCATTTAACAAGTTTAACATCACCACTAAGACCTTGCAAGCGTTTCACAAAATTGCATATTGTCTGGCACAAAGCAAGTTCATCATCTTCTGAGCAAAAGACCAATACTCAGCACGTTGTGCCCCATGTCTGGTTAGGAACATAGCATCAAAACTATAAGCAACATCCTTTAAAGTCCACGATGCCAATCTTGGTGGACTGGACATTTTCAGGATAGCTGGACGAAGAAAATATTTAGTACCAATGTCACTGGTGAAGTCAACAGGGCTTGAATCATAAACTTGTCCACAGATACAATCTCTAATCAGTCGGTATTCATCCTTCACAACAGGATAGTGTCTTTCATCCATCGTTTTCTTCAATTTCTTCACGCTCTTCACCATATGTCCACGATCTTCACCATATGCTCTGATACCATGTTGGAAAACGTGGTTGCGCAGCGGAGATTGAAAAACACAAACGTAAATAAGAGAAAATGTGGAGATCGGAGGAGGGAGCAGACCTCCAATGGAAGCCGCCCCTCCTCTTTCTCTCTCTTTCTTAATCACAGCAACTTCAACCCTAATACAACCTATTGGCCTTATATAAGGAGTTGTAAAATATAAAATGACCAAAATACCCTTAGTATAGAAAATTACCAAAATACCCTCACGACTTCGGACAATTACAATAATACCTGAAAACATCAAATTTACTAAAACTAACTCTAAACTCATATTCTTCAACAAGAACAATCTATAAATTAGAATAGAGATGTCATTAGAGTAAGAAAGAAGCCGCCAATGTGAAAGGCATGCAGATCCCAAGACTTAAGACTTGCAAATCTTAGAAATCTGCACTTTTGTAAGTTATTTCCGATATTTTCATTCAATAAATAATTATGTTTTAACAGAATCTCTTGAACAAGAAAAAATAGTTCCTCAATTATATTCCCCCTTCGACCATCCCGTGCCTTTAGGAACTGCCATTTAAAGAGCCTATTTGATACTCTCTCTCCCCCCTATATATATATATATATATATATATATATATATATATATATATATATATATATATATATATATATATATATATATAGAGAGAGAGAGAGAGAGAGAGAGAGAGAGAGAGGTGCTTATGCAAGTTCATGCCTGATCCAAAGGAGGAATACTTTTTTGTTGTGGTCTGTATGCTTCAGTTGTTGGATCCCTTATAAGCAACAACATGGTTCTTTTCTCTTATTGCTTCGGATGCTTTCTTATTTCAGGAGGAAACCGAGAACTTTGTAGCCAGCAACATGTGGTATCCTGTCTACAGCCCCCTAGTTCAGGAGAAATGAAGCACGCACTCATTGTTGGGCAACTAAACTTTCTATTATTTAGGGATCACATGTTTTCTTATTAGGTCTCTCTCTCTCTCTCTCTCTCATCTTTTAGATGATGATGATGATGAAAGTCAAGAAGACATTGACTGCTTGGGCCATGAAATTTGGTAGCTGCTATGCCTTTTCATGCTAGCTGGTTCATTCACTTAACTGCTGATAAATTGTTGCATCCTGTATGATACACCACGACATACCATTCTTCCAGTTTACTAGATTGCAGTATAATACAGGCCAGTATAGAAGATTCTCAAGATTTTGAAGTAAGCAATTGCCATGTGTTTTCAGCGATGCGCTGCCATGACTTATCATCTATATCTCACTGTGCTCCTGTATTATTCATCAATTTATTTGATTTTCGTGTTGTCTTTTACTGATTGTTGTATACCTGTCCTCGTGTTTCACTGATAAATGGACCAAGCTGCTTGTTGTTGGTCTTGCTTGGCTCATTCATAGCTAATTCATGTTTTTCAACTCAGTAAATCATTGAACATGACCATGGTATGTTCAGCTCGGTTTGACTCATGAAAGCTTGCTTAAGTGACATCTCTCTTCAATTTTTACCTAAACAATGCTGCTTATGTAATTGTGTTAAAGAGTATTTTTCACGTAAATGAAGTTTCACAAACAAAAGAGCTTACGCAAATGAAGAGCGATCTGTTTAGGGTATCAAGGGAAATCTCTCTTTCAACCAGCTTTGCTCGGCTCCTAAAAGGATGGCAACCTGTTGGTAATCATGGGCCGTTTATTAGCAGTTAGCTCGCCTAGTTCGTTTAGAAAACGAGCCGAGCAAGCAACAATGGTCGTTTGTTTAGTTTGGCTCCTTTATATGTGAAGGGCAGATGCCATCATCGGTGGCAGCGCCATATTGCTCAACCCGATCGTGTGCGCATAATTTTATCTTACCTGCGTGCTTAGTTTTCAGTGTGTGGCTTCTATCTCTCTTACTCTGGCTTCTGGGTTCTTGAAAAGTTACAATATATCAGACTCTCAATTAAAAGACTGCCTTTTATCTAGAAAAAATGGTCTAAAAGTCAAAATCAACATAGCATTGGATTCACAAAGACAAAATATTACTTATGCCTGCATGCAACGTATTTCCCTTCAACCCCGAAGTATTTTTTATCACCTGGGAAACAAAACGTCGGAGTTCGAGATGGCCTGTGTCTTAAGGATAGAATTTGGTATCTCTTCAATAGGGTATTAGTATTCATACTCTTTTTTTACTAAACATATTTCTTTTTTTTTTCAATCTTTTTGAAATTAATTTTTTAATTTTGTCTCTTTCCACATTATTTTTCCCTTGCTGTGAACACTCTTTTCGAAACAAGCCGCACATCCCATGCATCAATCTTCAAACAATGACGCGTTAGCATTAACCTTGAAGCAGTGACGTGTTCAAACAGTGATGCATCTCGTGCACTTCTATCATTTTAATTCAACACATTTAACCATATTTCATGGTCGATCATAACAAAGATGCGTTCTTAAATAGTGACGTTTTCTCGCATTTGCCCCTTAAGTAAAATGTGCTTCGGCTGCTTCTTGTTGATAGTTTTCTTTCCATAAAAAATATTTGTTGTAAACAATTATTAGGGTTCTAATTTTATTGACTTTTTGTGAGATTTATGTTTAGATCAAGATAGATAAAGATTGAGAATAAAAGAGAAAGAAGTTCAAAAGAGATCTATATTGAAATAAAAAATATCATTCATGAAAGTAAAAAAAAAAGAGTTTAAGAAGATAAGATTTATAAGAAAATCAAACTCATGAGAGAGACAACATTAAAAGAGATTGTCGGAGGAAGAAACAACGAAAAAAGTTGTTGAGAAGAAAAGAGAAGACAGATTTTGGAAGGAGAAAAAACAGATGGAGAAACCAGTGAGAGAAAAGAGAATCTGAAGTTGTTGAGGTGGAGCTTATGTTACCTTGTAGCTACGGATATGGAAGGATATCTCTACTACGTTCACGACTTACATCTATTTTTACCATGGTTGTGCAAGTTCATAAATTCAAATTGTGACTGTGCAACTGCATATGGTCAAACTGCTTGCGTATAGGCAAAAAGTTCAGTGAGCACAATTTTAGTAAGGATTCTTCTAAAAATACCTTTCGTTTGTTTGCACACGGGATCAAATAGTGGGCTTTTGTTCTTGTTACGCCTTTGTTATCGCCATGGTGTTTCTAAGTTGGTTGGGGGTGATTGCATAATTTTATAATAAGATAGTGCAGTGGTGTTGATTAGATGCACAAGTTAGAGATTAAAAGAGAAATATCATTTGATTCATCCATCAAGAGAAAATAAATATACAAAGTTTCATGTTTGAGCAAAAAATGGGAAACTAATAGAAAACTACAATCCCCGTCACAGTGCACTTATACGTGTTGATCAACGCTCTGTTTTTTTATCAGAAGACAGCTGACTATTAAGTAGAGATGTCAAAATGGGCTTGGCCCTGGAAAAATAAAGGGCTGGGCCGGGCCGGGCAGGCCCGTTGCTGATTGGATGGAATTTTGTAAACTCGATCCCAGTCACTTGAAATATTGAAAACAAAAGGTGGCGTCATGAAAATACTCGCATTTAAGCTATTAAATTGTAAATTATAAAAACTTTATCAGATATGGGTCTTTACAAACCTGACCCAACAAAAATATCCAAAATCCAAAGCTGAAAAAAATTGGGTTTACAAACACGTTTGAGGAGATTTATGAAAGGCAGAGCATCTCACCGCCTTCTCACCTCCGGCTGCAAGCACGACGGGCCGACAGCATGCTGTGTGGGTAATGCTCCTTCAAAACCGCCACTACTCTTTTCTTATGGTAGTTAACGACAAAGGTAATCGTCTCCTCTCTATTTCTCTCTCTAGTTTGTTAACTTTGTTTGGCAGTTTGAAAAGCATTGCTGGTGAATTAACATGTGCGAATGGAAGTATAAAACATTGTGATTTGTTGGACGTGACACATTAAAACCCACAAAATTTTCAGATCAGTCTCTTGTCTTTTCTAATTGTTAGATCATATTTTTGCTTTTATTGGGGATCTTGTCATCTTGACCTTTCCTTCTAGATTTCTGTCATGTGCTGCTAGCAAAGGCTGCAGCATTTAGTTCCAATTAATCACACACTAAGGATGGCATTTCTATCATGCCAAAAGTGGTGAGCGAGACTTGTTATTAAAAGAAGAAAGCAAATGGGGAAAGCCTAAACGAAATTAAGTTCTTGCAAAGAAAATATATCCAGCAACAATCAACTTGGTTCTGTTTGGGACATTTTGAAAGTCTACCTTGAACCTTCTTATTTTAATTGTTAACATCCAAATTCTTAAATGTTACATTTTCAATTTTTTTCCCTTTAGAGAAATGCACTTCAATGAGAAGGAAGATATGCATTAATGATAAAAGGTTTCTGTGCATTGTTAGCTCCATGGTATGTGGTCTGGCCCGGCCCAGCCCATATTGACGACATCTCTACCAAGAGATTCATGTATATTTGTTACTACCGGGCCACAAGATCAAGTTGGTAGGAATAAATCCCTCCCTGTTTCTATTTATTATTGTTCGTTGGGGAGACATCTTTACCATTCTGAATGAGGAGGCAACTGTTCATATGGATCTGCTATCGGGCACTTCTATACTCTATTCGTCCATTAGTCGTTAGTTTCGAGTCTGTTAGCACAGGACAAAGCCGTTTTGTTCAACAAAAAGCTGGTTTTACCAGTTAGAAGCTGATAGGCATTGTTGCGTTGCCCAATTTGATACTTGTTGCCATTATACTTCTCAACTTTGTTGATGCTTAGTACACGCTTCTTTTGTACAGACATGTTTCCGCACCCTTCGACAAGCAGGCTGAATGATTTAGATCTCTTGAGATGATTGTGCGACTTCCAAGAGCTGGATGATCTAAGGTAGTCTGAAGTGTTTGACATTATTACAAAAATGGGGGTCATAGATTCTTTCTTGTATCTTGGGGGCAAAACCAAACGGTTGCAGCATTGCACGCCTATAGGATCTGCATCCAGCCCACCCAACCCCAGGGTGAAATTTCTTTCTTTGCTCTGGATGTGTGGAAGGACCTCCCGATGCACCAATTTGGACTACATAGTCTTTTTGGCCAACACCTCTCTTATCATTACATCATTAAATATGTCAAATTCATTTGGAGTTTATTATTGTGTTAGCAGAGTTTATGGATGTTTGATGTTTTTCTTTACGTGAAGGTTGAAATCTCATCCCTGAAGATAGATCAATTGATTGTTGACTTGTGCATTTGGTAGTGTTCTGCGAGGTTTGCTCCTTCTGCAGACATGATGTTGGCTCCCCAAGAAGAGAGAATGGATGTAAGCAGTTCTTCTTTGGGGAGGATGTTGCTAGAAGAGATATCACCTGTTGTCATGGTTCTTCATACTCCTCTTGTCGATGAAATATGCCAAAAGAACAAGTTGAGCCTCGTTAAGATTCTCCAGGCACATTGTTCTTTCGACAAAATTGATGGTGCGCACCTCAACTGCGTTGAAGTCTTGTTATTGCTGAAGAATTTTATTGCATTGCCGAGATAGAAACTTATCTTTATGAATTTCACCCTTTTAGTGCCTGTTCGTACTGCAAGTGATCAGCCATACAGGTTACAAATGTTCAAATTGCGGTTGTTTTATGCTTCAAAGATTTCTCAAGCTAATGCCGAGGTACTTTATCTCTCTCATGCATACAGGCACATTAAGTTTTCTTTTGTATCAACAACAACAAAGCTAGTTACATGGATTGTTTGTTTCCATAGAGCTCAATCATATTCCATGCTACCAATTAACTGAACATAAGCATTCTTTATTGTTTCCTTCTAACATTTTCCTGTTTTAACATTTTCATAATCTAGTTTTTCATACCTTTTTACTGGAGCTTCCTTTGATCATCTTTCTACATGTTTAAATCATCTTAAACGATTTCAACTTTAATAGTATATTCTTGTCACATAAAATACCTGATGGAGCTCTCCATTTTAACCAACCTTGTAACATCTTGATCCATTTTTTCATCACTTTGAAAAACGGATCTTAGGTATTTAAAACTTTGTTTACAAGGAATACGATGTCTGCCAATCTTAATTTCTATCATTTGAAGTAACCACATGACCAAACTTGCATTTCATATATTCTGCCTGTGTTCTGCTAAGTCGAAAGCCTTTACTTTTTCTGATGTAGTAGATTGTGGTAGTTACCTAAAAGTTTTTCTGCTAAATCACTTTTTCTATAGCAGATTGCTGCAGAACATCTCAAGGAAGTCATCAGCAATACAAATGAGAATGGACTCGGTGGTATTGCGGGAGGCTGTCAGCCATATGAAATTGATTCAGCTAGTAAGATACTTCTTCATTTCAAATGCAGCATTTTAATTCTTCATTTCAAATGCAGCATTCATCTGTCCGTGTAAACATTAGAATATATAATCGTTCACCAAATCTGCAAGGGATGCTCTAACAGGACAGACTTGTTCTCTTTCAATTCCTGGTTGCTTTAATGGGTCAAGGGTGTGTTCAACTTGTGGCCGCAAGGCAATGTGGACATATGGAGGTCATGGTGTTCATTAATATGCTGTATTAAGTTCTGATTAATATGTTGACTTGTGATGAACTTGATCTTGTTGCTGTATGTACTAAAGTGGTTCTTTCTGTCTGCTGTTAGAGAGCGTGCCGTTCATCCATTGTTATCAACGCTTTGTATAAAGGTCTTAAAAGAAATGGTATTTCAATGAGGTTTCATTTTTATTCATTCAATATTCATGCCTCTTATGATGATAGTTTTGAGAAGATGAAATGGAATTATGGGGTAGACTTTTGAAATAGTCAGTTTTGTATTACATCAACTCTGTGCAAGAACAGAAGGAAATGGTTTATAAGGAGTTGGTAGTTGAAAGCAGGTTGTTTTGATTGATTTTATTTATTAATGAATTATTGATGCATTAATGAAGTTTTTGTGTGTTATTTTCAGTGGATGATCATGAATCTATGTTATCATTGTTTCAAGACTTTAACAGAGAGATCTTGCATACTCTTTCCTTCTCAGAACATGAAGCCTTTGATCATCCAGTTGCTTGTAGGTTCACATTTTTTCTTACATATACCATTATTTTTTTCTTTTTCTTGTTCATTACATTTACAACTTAGTGCAACGTTTCTTGCAGATCATTAATACGAATTATAATGGTTGATTCATTCTCTAAATGTGCAGGCTTGCTGGTTGTGTCCTCAAAAGATGAGCAACCTATCAGTAAATTTATAGATATTTTTGACACAGATCACTTGCCATCTCTTCTTAATGAAGGTGCAATGGACCCAAAGATTCTGAAGTATTATTTGTTAATACATGATAAACAAGAAGGGACACCTGAGAGGTATTATTTTGTTCTTTCTTACTATGAGAAACTATTTGTTTCTAACTGTTGTTTAGGATTCTGGATAGATTGCTGTTATCAACATTGCTGATGTATTCATCTGTCATTTTGTAAAACTTGATTATACTTGTCAGATGAAGCTTGCTTTTTGTTTAATAAATACTCATTGCCTTGTTCATGTATATGACTTTTATTCCATCAAAGGCTAGCAGTTCATTTGCTAAAGGTGGCATAGTTGGATTAAAGCTACGAAAACTGTTACAGGTTACCAATTCTTTTGTTATTGCATATGTACGGTTGTGATTCTTAAGCCACAATATTATACTTTTCATAACATGCTATCTCAATGAGTTGCATTTAGTGTTGTTTGTACTCGTATCGTATCGTGTATCGTTTTGCTCCACGAGACAGGTGTATCTTATTATAATTTTTTTTAAATAGTTAAAAAAATAGAGAAAAATTCATGAAAAATCAAAACAATTCTAAACAATTCCTATAATTCAAAAGTTGAGTAAACATTCATCATTCACCGTTCAAATTTCAATTTATAAGCATTTAAGTAATACACCTTTATGATTAAAGTTTAAACAAGTAGCAAAAGCGCAAAACAAAATTACAACTTTCATAATTGAAAAAAAGAACTACATATTATAATCATGATCATCAACTAAATAATTTTCATCTTCTTCTCCACGTTCAAGATCATCACCACCTTCAATAGCAAAATCAATATTATCATTCCCTTGTTGATATTGATGTGCTCTTTCCAAATTGATCCACTGAATGTCTTCTTCACTTAGGAGTCTATTTGCTTTATATCTTCCATAATTCACTCCTTTAAGATATCAAAATTATCAAGACTTATTGGATCAAATTGGTTCTCATACTTACTTGAGTTTGACTTTCTTAATTGCCTCTAAGAATGATAACAACAACAACAACAACTAAGCCTTTTCCCGTACTAGACGTTGTTGGCTACATGGATTCTTTGTTTCCACATATCCCTATCGTGTGCCATGTTAGCAGTTAACTCACAATAAGCTATATCATTCTTTATTGTTTCTTTCCAACACTTTCGTGGTCGTCCTCGAGCTCTTTTAATACTTTCCAAATTTAGTTTTTCATACTTTCTTACAGGTTCTCCTTTTGATCTTCTTTCTATATGTCCAAACCATCTTAAACGATATTCTCTCATTTTATCCTTTATTGGTGCCACTCCTAATTTGTTTTTAATAACCTCATTATGTATACGATTTTTTCTTGTATGACCACTCATCCATCTCAACATCTTCATTTCTGTCACAAACATCTTTTGTACATGTTGATGATTAACTCCCAACACTAGAACCATAAAACATGGCAGGCCTAATTGCTGCTCTATAATATTTACCATTTAACTTTAATGGTATCTTCTTATCATAAAGAATACCTGATGCTCCTCTCCATTTTAACCAACCAACATTAATTCTATGCGTAACATCTCCATCAGTTCTTCCATCACTCTGAAAAATTGACCCTAGGTATTTAAAACTTTCTTTTTGGGGGATGAAATGTGTGTCAATTTTAATTTCTATGTCCTTTGAGGTAACCAAATGATCAAACTTACGTTCCATATATTCTGTCTTTGTTCTACTAAGTCGGAGGCCTTTGCTTTCTAATGTTTCTCTCCATAGTTCCAATTTTCTATTAACGTTTTCCTTAGACTCCTCCACTAATACAATGTCATCTGCAAATAACATACACCAAGGTACTTGATCTTGAATATGTTTTGTTATCTCATCAATCACCATTATAAATAAGTATGGACTTAAAGTTGATCCTTGATGTAACCCAATATTAACTTCAAAGAAGTCTGTTGTTCCTTCATGAGTCCTCATAGTCTTAACCTATGTTCGATAATTCTTTCTCACAATTTCATAGTATGGCTCATTAACTTGATACCTCGATAATTCGCACAATTTTAAATGTCTCCCTTGTTCTTATATATGGGTATAAGTGTACTTGCTCTCCATTCCTCGGGCATCTTTTGGTTTTTCCATATTTCATTAAATAGTCTTGGAGCCAAGTGATTCTTTTTTCTCCTAGTATTTTCCAAACTTCTATAGGAATATTATCTGGTCCTACCGATTTACCACCCTTCATATGCTTAAGAGCCACTTTGACTTTATTCTTTTGAATACGTAGGTAGAAATTATGGTTTATATAATTTTTTTATTTGGCTAACTCTCCTAAGCTATTACTAACATCTTGATTTTCAGTAAAAAGCTTATAAAAATAGTTTTTCCATCTATTTCTTATATCATCATTTGCCACTAGAATTTTTTCATACTCGTCCTTGATACACCTAACATAATTAAGATATTTAGTTTTCTTGTCTATAGCCCTAGCTATCCTAAAAATATCTCTTTTACCCTCTTTTGAGTTGAGTTTTTTTATATAAATCCTCCCAAATTTTAGCTTTTGCTTCACTCACGGTCTTTTTCGCTTCCTTCTTTACTTTCTTATAAGACTCTAAAGTTTCACTAGTTTTCTTAGCATAATGTAATTTGTAACATGCCCTCTTTGCCTTGATTTTATTTTGTACTACTTGACTCCACCACCAAGCTTCTTTTTGTACCGGTACACCTCCCTTAGATAAACCTAGCACATCTTTGACCACTTTCCTAATATGTATAGCCATATTGTTCCACATATCACAGGGTGTACCAACATAATTCGAAACATCTCCTTGAAGGACTTTCTGTTTAAATATATCTTCTTTCTCGCTTTTGAGGTTCCACCATTTAGTCCGAATAGCTCGATGCACTTTTTTCTTCTTTGTCCATTTTTTATTTGTAAATTCATAACTAAAAGTCGATGTTGGGTGGTTAAGCTTTCTCCTGTAATTACCTTGCAATCTTTACAACACGCTCTATCTTTTTTCTACAAATAAAGTAATCAATTTGTGTTTGTGATAAACAACTCTTATAAGTAATTAAATGTTCTATCTCATTTTTTTGAAGATTGTATTGACTATAAAGAGATCAAATGCCATAGCAAAATTTAAAATCTCCCCACCTTCCTCATTTATATCCCCAAAACCAAAGTTTCCATGAATCCCTTGATATCCTAATGCCTCTTTATCGACATGTCTATTTAAGTCTCCTCCTAAACAAATCATCTCCCTTTGTGGAATCTTCTGAATCACCTTATCTAACTCTTCTCAAAAAGTTGTCTTTATACTATTTTCTAGTATACAGACAACTTTATACTATGCTCTAATAATGATAACTAAATAAAAATTAAAACAAAAAAAGTTAAGAATAAAAACTTAATAAATTGAAACATTGAATTGAATACTTATTTAGTAAGTAATCCTTAATTACCTCTGTTGAAGTCGCATGTTGTAACAGATGAAAACGGGGTCATTCAACCGCTTATGTTTCAACCTCTTACACTTTTTTGTACATATGTTCAAAGATACTCCAATTTCTTTGACTACGAGCACTATAGGTTTGAATCATAACCCTTATTGCAAAATCTCTTAAGTTTGGGCAATCACTTCCAAACCTGGTCCACCAAACATCTAACAAAAAAAGACAAATATAAAGATCTATTCAACTATAAATATAAGATGTAAGAAACTTAAATATTAAGATAAATTATTCATATTTTATCTGCCCGCATATTAGTACGGTTGCGAATGGCTATAATTAAACCCGTCAAGTGAAGAGCATTATCGTAGATCTTAATCTCTCGATGTATAACATCTCCTCTACCCTCGTTAGGGACTAATTTGTCTATGCAATCAATGATACCTCTATTAATCTCACTATCCCTTTTAAAGGTGGTAGAATATCTAAATGTTGTATTTAGGTAGTAAGGTAATGCATGAATAGGCTGATGCAATGGTTTGATCCATCTATTATCAATAATCCTCCACACAAGTACATAATCACTCTTTCTTCCATTAAAATTGCTCATGATAACTTCTCTAGTCCCATCCAAAGCTTTATGAAGATAGTCCATATATGGCTTGTCCTCACTGTCAATCAATCTCAAAATTTTAACCAAAGGACATGTGGTCTTTAATAATGTCTCTAATATAGGAGCTCTAAAATATACTCCTGAATACTGTTTCTGAAATCTCATTAAGTTTTCAATTTCTCCTATTTTAACACAACTTGCTGCCACTCATCTTAGGTAAACATTCTCTTAAGGCTTACTTTTGTTTAACAACACTCTGTACTGACAATAAATTAGTTGCAAACTGAGTAGTAGCCAATAGCCATACGAAGGATCTCTATACCATCATGATATCTTCTTATTATACATATACAAATACATGATTATAAATAAATTTAGTGATATCCTGACAACACTCAGTTATTGCCTTTACGTCATCCAATCTCTCTAGTATCCTTAAGGATGAGATATAGACAATGGGCTACACATGGTGTCCTATAAAAGTACCTTAACTCTCAACTAACTCCTTTACAACACCTTTATAGTTAGGTGCATTATCTGTAATTAATTGGACTACATTATCAGCAATATAGAGAGGGTCTCCACATTTCCACCATTGACATATACGAGAGTAAAGAAGCTAGTCCTAGATAATAAGATTCATATTGGTACTTAGAATATCGAAACATTGACGGGCAAGCTAACAGAGGTGGTAGATGTAAGAAGACAATCCTTCCAGTTGCTTGAAGAATCCTAACCAATTTGTCAAATGAACAAACCGAGAATAACCACGAAATTGATTCACCAAAAGCTTGGTGTTTCAATACTTAATAAAAGTCAAATATCAAAACAATCAAAAGTCAAACAAGTGTAAAACAATCAAGAGTCAAAAAAGTGTAAAACATCATATCTTATTAAGAGGTAAGAGACTCTGTTTATAGACCAAGAATGTATCACATTTTACAACAAAGAGAGAAGAGAGAGATGCATCCAACATTCAACCGTTGGGGTCTCCCCAACAACTAGCTGGAATGGCCGGGGTCTTGATGGCTATCCAATACCCAAACACATGTCCTAGTGGCCTGTCCTATTTATTACATTTTAACACCTCCTCAAACTTACGATATTTAAGATCGTGCCCCCCTCCAAATCCACCCCTGGACTACCTGTTGCTTACATTCTTTCTCCTCTAACCAGCTTCAAAACGGAACAGTTTCTTACGAAGATCTCTCTTGGGCACACCTTGGCCTAACATGAGTTTTCTTTCTCATTCTCCCTCCTTCATTCTCTGGTGAAATTTAATTTATTCGAGAAGTGGAATAAGTTTATTTGTGTATAAAAGGAAGATGAAGGATTTGGCAAGGACTAGGTCATCCTTGGAGCTACCAGATTGGGACGAATATGGTGAAGGAAACCTACCTATTTAGTGGGGCAAGAATGTGATGTCTTGGGAAGGTCGAATTATCCTCGAAATAGTTGCTTTGGCTACTATTGAGAGCTAAGTAACAATTTCATTCAATGGAGCAAGGGATAAGAGATGTTCAAGTGTTGTTGTTAAGGATGGTAAGGATGTGTTGTTGCATTAATGTAGAGGGCAAAACAACATGGTTTGTGTTGTTGTTTTGTATGTGCAGAAGGATGTTATTGATGTTGGTTTGTAGTATGGATGTGCAGTTTGGTTGCTGCCTTTGTTGATGAGGTGTTCTTGGAGCTAGCCGTAGGAGGTTGTTGCATTATTGGGTTGTTATTTCAAGGTCGTTCCAAACAGTGATGAAGACGCTAGCGAGTGCAAGTGGTCAGCTATTCCAGTGGGTGTGTGGTGACTTATGGCAACAATAAGCTGGCGACACGATGAAGGCATGCTCAAAGACTATGGTTATGGTGGAAGGAATCTGCACATTGGCAGACAAGGCTCACTCAGAAAGCAGAGGAACAAAACTCCGGAGGGAGATGGACTATGCTTGATCTCTTTCTGTATCCATCTCTTTTGGAACTAAAGTTGAAGTTTGTAGTCATGAAGACACAGTGAACAACCATGTAGGCTAAGTGAAAGATTATTGCAACCATGAAGGTTACTGAAGTTTGCAATTAAGAGGATTGTTGAAGTGATTTTATAGTGAGTGAGGTTGCTGAAAGTTTGCAACCATGAAGGCTTGTGAGGTGAACAATGATGTAGGGTGAGTGAAAGAGTATTGTAGCCATGAAGGTTGCTGGAAAAGTCTTGCAGTCAGGATGTTGCTGAAAAGTGTATACCTAAGAGGGCCTAAAAATTTAAGAAAAGATGTAGAAAGTATGATGTAGTAGTTGGTGAATATTTCCATGGGGTTAAACCGTTAAACAACATAATTGCACATAGAAGAAAAGATAGAATACAGAAAATTAATTTTTCACTACATATGCTTGAAAATCAAATCATAGAAGAGGCATATGCATTTATTCTTATGGAATGTGGTAATGTCACCACGAAGCATAAAGTTTGAACCCTTGAGTTGCTGAAGTGAACAACTAGGAGGTCTGAAAAAATTGGTTGCAACTACCATGTGAAGGGGCACAAAACCGATTAGTATGAGCATATGTTTGTATTATAATATTTGAGTGGTAGAGAGAGGACAACCAACCAACACACCAGTGGCAGCCACTATGTGAAGGGGCTCAAGAAAAGCCAATTGAACTGTGTATGGTGGAGATAGTATCTCCTATCATAAAAATCAGTTTTCTCAAAAGGAGTAAAACATGTCTTTTGAAGTGTTGCTGCCCAATCACTTTATAGAGAAGAAGGAAGAGAGGGTTGTGCGTACCTAAGTGTGTTTATATTTGTTCTAAGTTGATTTAATGAAGCTTGAGAGAGATCATTATTGCAAGTTTGGTGAAGAAACTAGTTTTTTGGTAAGTTTGGAGTTCGAAGTATCTCACTCCCAACTTGAGGGGGTTGAAGAATATGTTGTTTAGTGATGCTTTTATAATTTTTATGTTTTTAGGTATTATTGTAATAGTCCTTATTAATAAGGGTAGTTTGGTTATTTTATATTTAACAATCCATTATATAAGGGTTGAACGTCTTGTATTAGGATTAAGGATTCATATTAATGGAGAGAGAAGGAGGGGGGGCGCCTGCCCCCTCCTCAAATCTCACACTTTTTCCTTCATTTTTCCCTTGTGTTCTTTCCTGCTTGAAGGTTCGCTGCGTTGTCCCTGCCGTTTTCAACCCTAATCACCTAAAAGCTAGTATTCCTATTTGTCGAGGTTTTTGAAATTTCTTTTGTCAAATCTCATGTGAAGATTGTCCTGTAACTATGATTAGAGCCTTTAATGGCATTAAAATGTTGATTGCTAGTGTAGCACATACAACCACACAGTCTTAGTTGATTAAATTATAAATTAGAAATGCTGTTGCAGTAGCAGTTCCTGTCATGAGATTAACTCATCATGCATCTTTATTTACTATTTTTTGAGTTTGTCTTCAAGCATCATAAAAGTTTTCATTATCATGAGCAGAATGATAAATATTTGTCGATGTAAATATCAATGGCTGTCTTTTGATGTATTCCCCCCTTTTTGTCTTTAAGAGCAATTGAGATTTTGACCGATATGAGAGCTACATTTGGGCCAAGCAGCTGTCAGTTGCTGTGCATAAACTCAGGGCTTGATGGAGATGCATGCGAAAACAAACCTTGGACTTCTAAAGTAAAATGTGGAGCTCTTTTTTAATGTTATAACTTATTTCAGATTTAGGTGCTCATATGTTTTGTTGTTGATTGATGCTTTTTGATGATTGCAACAGGAAGTTGATGCTTTATGTGCCCATGATGTTGGTTGCTTCCTTAACTCCGAAGATCTCAATGAGGTAGTGACTGACTGGCCTCCAAGTTTCTAAAATAACCATGTTTCACTGAACAATGTATTCATGTTCTCTTTAAGATTTTTTTACTTATAGTGCCATCAGCGTACATGTCTCTCTTCATTTTAGGTTTACATTTTCCAGTGTTGCAAATATTTTGTATATTTCGTTGTAGTGCCATCAGCGTACATGTCTCTCTTCATTTTAGCTTTACATTTTCCAACATTGCCAATATTTTGTATATTTCGTTGCATCTAAAAGCTTATAATGTGCTAATACATGATTATGCACTCTGAACACTTAATTCAATTCTTTAGTTACTTATCTGTTGAACTGTGTGCAGCCCTCAGATTGCATCTGAAAATGAATAAAATAGTTGGAATTTAAGAATACTGTCAATAATCCTATTCTAGAAAGAAAATGTGTGAAATGCTCAGTATTGTATAAAGTTCACAAAAAAATCAAAGTGCTACTACTGCTCTGACATAGTTCATCGAGGTAAATGTTATACTTGTGTGTGGATGCATATTCTTATGAAATAGGTGCTTGTTTTCTCACCATGATTTCAGACCACATAAGCAAAATTCTTGAATCACAAGAAACATTTTCATGTTGGTAGTGATAAATATGCTCTTCACAGGGACTCCTTTAAAGGAAAATTTCGAAAATATAATGAAGTATAAGGTACTTAATTCAGCACTTCTTTGTTATTACCTGAAACCCATGTAACAGTAGTTTGCTTTATCCTAGAAGTTTTCCTTTTTGTAAATATTTGGGCTTTGGAAGTTTTGACCTAGTATGTATTGCTGAAATTTCTCCAAGATTATTTAGGTAACGTTAGATACAAAATAGATTTGCTTTCTATGAAAAATTGCCACAAGTAGATTCTAGAGATGCATAAACTCCTCTCCATCTGCTATTGCCTTGTTGCCACTCAATTACCTTTCAACATCAGGTGCGTTTTGTTATTGCCTTTCAACATGTAATAGATTTGCTTTCTATGAAAAATTGCCACAAGTAGATTCTAGAGATGCATAAACTCCTCTCCATCTGCTATTGCCTTGGTCATACAAAATATCTCATAGTATTCTGTGATATATTTCAAAATCAGATAAGAAATTTCATGCAAGATTTGACCTCAAAGCATATAATTCCATATATGGAGCAGAAGATACGATCTCTCAACCAACAGGTGCGTTTTGTTTTCTACGCTCTTCTCAATTTCCACACTTGCCCTTACATTGTTGGTATGATTTCTAATTCTTGAATGCTAACTAATCTCACGTGTTTCCTTTTCCATTTTAAAAACTTGATCGCTTTTAGGTTTCAGCAACAAGGAAGGGTTTTAGAAACCAGATAAAAAACTTATGGTGGAGGAAAGGAAAAGAAGATGCCTCAGATGCTTCAAGTGGCTCCATGTCTGTCTACAAATATACATAGTTTCCTTAGCATGCTTGTTAAGCTTTTCGGTTTTTCTTTTCATCTCCATTAAATTTGTTATGATATTACATGTTCAAGGTACTCATTTAGCTCTCTTGAGTCACAAATAAGAGTTTTGGGGGACTATGCATTCATGTTGCGAGACTATGAACTTGCCCTGTCAAGTTACAGATTGCTGTCTACTGACTACAAACTCGACAAAGCATGGAAAAGATATGCTGGTGTGCAGGTACTTTTAAATGTTTTCTTTCTGTCATGATATACTTTAACTGCTATAAAGTTAATGTTCATGCTTCATGCCCATGTGAATGAACTTGGATGGGCTCACAGACCTTGTTCAGTGAGTTCTCTGGAAACTGTGCACCAGGTGAACCAATTTCCGACATTGTTTTGTGAAGATCAGGAAGCTTAATAGCCCAGAATATGCCGATTTCAGACATATGTCATTGCCATATTCATGCTTGCAACCTGTTCTTGGAAGCAGAACAATCAAATGGTTCCGATAAGGAGGCAATCAAATGGCTAGTGACATCTTTAATCACCATTATCAATTATGACAAAATCATAAACTAATTGATGGAAGGAAAGTTGGGGAAACTTTTTTAAGCCATTACCAGCTGAATATTATGAAACTTGCATGTAATATCCTCCTCTTCTGGATGCTGTAGAATATTTCTTGACTTCTCAGTTTTTTTGGGACCCAGACATCATCTCTCATCAGCCTCAAGTGTCATGGTTAGCTGCTGTTAGTGATTGATGCTGCTACGCTGGAGTTTTTCCTTTCCAGGGTAGGGTATGTAATGGATGATATTAATGGTCAAACACTTACATTTAAAAAAGGAAGATGAAGAGACTCTGGGGTCTGTATAACATGAAATGAGAATAAGTCATATTCAACAGGAAAAAACATTCAAGATGACATATGTATACCCTTTGTTGGAAAGTGTTCTGTTACAATTGTGTTTGTGCATGAAAACAAATAGATTGTGAAAATTACAGTTCAGAACATCTTCAAGCTTCTCCTGACTGTCAACATTTTATCATTCTAAATTAAAGTAAAGCATGAAAGTGCTGACTTGAATATCATTGTGCAGTCTAAATCATTGTCATTTCATTAAGAGAAAATCAATTAGGTTGTTGAAATCATTTGTTCCCTGAATGGCAGTGCACAGCTTTTATCAATAGATGAAACTTATAAGACATTAAACATTTATACAATGAAGTACTTTGCCACTTCAGATCGGTCGCCTGATTTGTGCAGGAATTGGTGAGACACAAGGATTAACAGAAAAATTAAACAAACCTTCTGTGCCAGATTTAACATGAAATCTGAGGTAGTGGTGTGTGGAATTGCACTACCTAAACACTTTCCCTCAAACATAATGATTTTAACGTTTTTGGGACTTTCCTTGCATTATACACCTTACTCCTTTCATAAAGTTGGTCTTTAGTAATTGAAATAATGTTAACTGAAATCCTTTGATGCAAGCGAGCTTTTATATCCTACAGTGATATGGTAGTCCTGTAATCATGGATGGATCAACCATGTGTTCATAGCCTTAATTTCGTCATCCATTAGATTTATGTCAATCTTCTTCTTCATTAAGCTCATAGAAGTAACTATGAAACATATGATGGACGACCAACTGGAAACAGATCTCTTGAAGATCTTCAAATAGTTTAGAACTTTGGAGATGACTCTCCAGAGTTTCTTCTATGATTTTCCTTCTTAAGTTTCAAATGCCCATCTTTTATTCTAGTTCAGTACAATCTTAATATTATATATTCTCCTCATTTAATTCAAAACAACTTGCTGGTAGGTGGCAAAGAGGCTGCTAATAATTAATTTATTGTTTTTCCTTGTATTTAAAATGGCTTTAATAACTGCTGAGATTCATCCAGAATTCATCTCATTTTTATGCTCAATTTTCTTCTCAAATAAAGTTCCATCCTCTTTATAACATGCTCAAAAATTATTTCATCAATGTTGTACTTTTGGGTCCCCAAAATGAGATGAAAACATAAAGATGATATTGTCCATTTGGATTTGAGTGCAGGTATGTCCCAGTACACTATATAGAGTAGAATGGGGACTAGGAATTGATGTAGTCAACCCCCCATGAGCGGTAAAGTTTGGTTTTAGTTGACTCCCCAAATAAAACCCCATCCTACTTGATATCATTATGAGAAACATCTCGATCACTATGCAAAATTACTTGCTAAATCAACATGACTGGGGATATAAGCTGTGCCTTCTCTTGGATTACATGAAAGGCAAATTGCAACTTAGCAGTGATTACAAGCCCTCAATCTTCTGGCTATTAAATATAAAACAAATTTCCTTAAAAAAAGTTCTGCAGCTTTAGTTTTGCATGTGTCAACTATTTGGGATTACTTTTATTGTTGATGCAGGAGATGGCTGGTCTTTGTCTTTTTATGCTAGATCAATCAAGAAAGGAAGCAGAGTACTACATGGAAAATGCTTTTAGTACATACTTGGTACGTTCATCTTCTTGGCCTCTGAAAGTGATTTTGCTATGATAAGGGTTGTGCTTCTTGAGCCCCAAAACCCTACAGTTTTCTACTACTTTAGTTTGCTTAAAGGATCGAAGTTAAGGTTTCCATGAGTTTGAAATGTGTTTATTGATGGAGTCCAACAGTAAGGGCCATGGCACGGCCATAAAAAGTGCCGTGGATCAACTTTGTTTCCCTATGTTTTGTTGTCTTACATGAGCTTGAAGTTTTATATTTTGAAGCATTCATTGTTCTTTAGATATCCTCAAGAAGTTTTTGGAAATTTCGAGATGCTGAGAATCATTAAGGAAGCATCACATCTACAGCTTTATAAGTTATACTGACTGTTGCCGTTTCTGAAATGGCATAAATAAGCAATGGTGAACATGAAAAACAGTCTCCTTCCATGAACTTCATCAAATTGCCTCACACATTAAGTATGCCTAGTCCAAGTGAAATTTTATTTTTGTCCCTGATATATCAAAGTGTAAGAAATGCTATGTTTAACAACAAAAACAACCAAGCATTTTCCTACACTAGGTAGGGTCGGCATACCAATAGTTATCTCCTATGTTGCAAGGATACGGGTACGGTACTGGTACCCGGTATGGGTATGGGGTATGCAATTTTATAAAAAACTAAGGTACGGGTATGCCACTATTAAATAATTTAAAAACTTATTCTTTTTAATATGTTACACATATATAACACGTTATGAACTACTAAATACATTTTGTTACTTTCTTGTTTTGAGTAAATAAATGTGGTTTTAAAGAAAGAGATGAATTAAACTTATTCTCAAGTATAATTACTCAATTTTATAACATAAGAGTTGGGCTATGACTATCCTACATCGTCCGTTTTCATTAAATTTCTTTCTATTAAATTTCATATTCTACATGTCGGTTTCTAATTTTAAATGCGCCATTTCATATATTTATTTACGCCGCTTAATTTTAAATCATGCATCTTTAATTCAAGAAGAAAAAATTTCATTTAAAATTGATTTATTTTCATTAACATATTACTTTTTATAAATTCTTTTCCTTCTTTATTCCAAGTATCCGATTTAAACCATATAAATTTATTAGGTTAATAAGAAATACATTAATCTTAATAATGAAAGAGTTTAACAATAAGAATTTTCAATAATTATATAACAATTATAAATTAGAATGGATTCTATATACTAAAAAAAATTACAACAAATTCTATGTTGCCTAATATGACACGCGTCGGCTTCATGTAGCCAAGTTGGTAGTGTATCTACATTTGTCAATAAGTTCTAAAACCTTCAAAATAATGAAGTGCTAGATCACGTTAGATAATTCTTCTTTATCAACTAGGCTAATTTATTTCTTTATTCCAAGTATTTGATTTGAACCATACAAATTTATTGGATTAATTAAGAAATAAATTAATCTTAATAAGGAAAGAGTTTAAAAAATAAATTTTCAATAATTACAGTGTGTAGAATGTATTCAATGTACCAAAGAAATTAGAATGGATCAATGTACCAAAAGAAATTAGAATGATCTATGTTGGTTACGCGTTATGCTAGTTCCATGACCAAGTTGGTGAGTGTATCTACTATCAAATCTCTAAAATCTTCAGAATAAATAGAGGGTTAGATTAATGTTTGTAGTGAATTTTTGTCAAAGTGATGACTATCAATCACTTTTGATTGAAGGATTTCTACATATCTGACACCGAATCGATTTTCTTTTCGAGACCTATAAATTTCTAGTGATTGATAAGATTTTGACACCAAAGGGTTAAATATGTCGCTCAATCGGTCAAAGCATCAAGGAAAGAGGAAAAATGGACATTAGATGGTTCAAAAGAAATGAGTGTGAGTAAATGAAAAAAATATGTCAAAAGTAAAGAGTGTGTTGAAACAAACTTCGTTAGAAATAAATCAAGGAAAGAGAAATATCGTAATGTAAACTTACTAAAAGTAAACTTGACATGAAATGTAAATGACAAAATAAAAAGTTGCTGCAAGTAAAATGACATGAAGAGTAAATGATTATCAAAATAAACTTGGAAAGTAAGCTATGAGGAATATAAACAATGAAAATGTCAATATTGATGCAAAGTACTAACAACAAAATGCTAAGAGTCTTCCTATGTGAAAGTAAAACTGCAGTGAACATAAACAATGAAAGATGTCAATATTGATGTAAAAGTAATTAACAACAACACGCCAAGAGGCTGTAGAAAATAAAGATTAAGACAAGGAACAAGATGTTGAAAAATGATGAACACTAAAGTAACACTTAAGAACAACATAAATGCAGCAACGCATTAAATTATAAATTAGCATTGTTGGAAAAGACAAAGAAATAAACTAGTTGGAAAGGAAAATGCATTGAAATCAACCGTAAAAAGCAAGTAAATAGAAAAATCGAGGAAAGAACTTGTAAGATAAACAACCACAGAACATAGAAGAACAACAAGCAACATGAAAGAATTGAAATTGAAATTATTTTTAACTTAAAATATAAATTATACAAATGATTATAAATACAGTAAAACATAGAGAGGCATGTAAATCGAAGAGAGTGATTATACTTGTATAATTCTATCTGTCAATATGGAAGATCGCTCTAGGAGGACTTAGAAACTATAAGAGTATAGTGTTTTACTAGCGAAATGGACCAACCTCAGGGACTTAGTTCTAACTCTGTTATAAGGCAACCATGCTCTCCTTCTTTTTTTGCAAGCAAATGGACCAAACTTATTTTTCTTTGTTCTAACTCCTTACTTATAGCAAACTACGTTTCCTTCTGGGCCCTAAATTTGAACTCTATAGCCCTAAGATGCCGCCACATGGTAATAATGTAAATTTCCACATGTACTTATTTATTTACTAGCTTTTTATGTATGTACATGGTGTGAAAACTGCTCCAAGTAGTGGATGGTTTCTCTCTCCCTTTTGAAATTTCCCATTTTCTTTCCATAAACCACATTCATCATAAGCAAGTTCCTCAGCTTTAACTCGGTAACTTACCCATGTTCAATGACGTAGCCCTACCACGTACTTATCTCTAACTTGTCAATTGCTTCTTGTTTACAAGAAATTAGAGACTTAGAAATTGAAAAAGGTTTTTATCTATTTCCTAAATGTGAGAGAGTACAAAACCTTTACACCTATTTATATTCTAGGACTATGTATATGTATAACACATACAATGTGGCCACATGATACACATTTTACACAAGACAAACACTTTACACATGTGACACGCATTTGCTAATACACACATTAGCTTTAACATCCCTACTCAAACTCAAATTGGGTGAAGAAGAAACAACTAGAGTTTGGAAATACGGAACCAACCAAGATGTTGAGCTTTGTGTGAATGGTTATTTCCATGAAGATTTTTGATGATAACAAAACAATGACCAAAAGACTAAGTCCAAGGGAAGCTTCAAGGCCAATAGATTTATAGGACTTAGGATCTTATTTGTGAGAATTCGATATTGGATATCTCAATAAGTTTAAAATGGTTTTGAAAACTCCATCGTAGAATCTTTAAGTTAGCTGGTTGTTGGTTTTTAAAATACGGGTTGTTTTGCACAAAATCAAGTGTTTTTGAATCTTGGGTTATGAAAATATTGTTTGAATCCTTGAAAAACCAAGTTTTAGTTGTTAGCCAATCTTTACAAAGCTTGTTTGTGCTCAAAAGTTAGTTTTAGAATGGTTGTAATCCATTACAAGGGAAACTCTGTAATCCATTATTGGTAGTTGGTAATCCATTCTGTTTCATAATCCATTATGAATCATATTACGATGTTTCATAATCCATTATGAACATATTAGAAAGCTTGTAACGACACATAAGCTTGATAATCAATTACAGTTTTCCAAAAACTCTTTTTTATTAAAATAGAAGCATAGTAATCGATTACCAATAGCCTAAAACTCTTTTCTTAAAGTTGGTAATTGATTACCCATATGTTGTAATCGAAATACCAAGAGTCTCAAATACCTATAGAACTCATTTTTAAAACATGGCAGTATCGACAACTATAAGCTTAATGTAATCGACATCAACCTCTTCCGAATCCAAGCGGCGGACTTGTTTTGGTGCATTAAATGCTACACCAACTCTCTCTAACGCAGTTCTATTTCATTTATGAGCTATAAATGCCAAATTGCTCTGGGATACTTAATGCTAACTCTTGAACATCCAAAAACTTTTACTCCCAAGCATTAAATTCGAAGTTTTAATTCTTTCAACATTCTTACTTTGTTTTTAAAGCCTTTGAGATATCTTTGAGAGCTTCATAGTGCTTCGCCTTGTATTAATCCGGCTCTCTTGAAATGGAGTTTATTTCTATGATAACAATCATTAATCAGAAACACTTGTGAGGGTAGAGAGGATCCCTTAGGAAATAAAGAGGCTTCTACACATATGTGGATGATCCTTTTGAAGTTTAAGAATAGCTCAAAGTGCTTAGTAAGGGTTTCTCAAGCACCTATTGCTTAAAGAATAAGTGGGAAACTACTAGGTGAAAGGATGATCCTAAGGATTTGAACATAGATCACAAGTGGTGACTAAAGTAATATAAATCTTGTTTGCACTTTTCTCTACCCCTAACTCTTTACTTTCAAGCTTGCTTATTGACTTTGCATACTTGTTGCTTCATCCTCTACTCATTTCACTTTCTTTAAAAACTTGTGTGAGATCTATTTTGTTATCATAAATTCATTAAATCATATAAGAAAATAACCCCTGATAAAATCAAAAGGGTTTGTTTCCAAAATGTTTTGAAAAACTCAATTCACCCCTTCTTGAGTTTTGAAGCTTCCAACTTGGTAACACTTTGGTTAACTCGTCAAGAGGGTTGGTTAAGAGTCCCCACGATATGAGATAAAGAGCACAATGAAGGATGTGTTAGTAAAAATAAAGTGATAATCAATCCTCAATATATTTAAGTGCCAACTCACGAAGAAAGACATCATCATTATTTAATTTGAATATAGCACTCCAGCTATCATAGTAGAAAGCAGTAGGAGAAGAAGCTAAGAAATGCCTGAAGTCTTCAAGGAGCCAAGAAAATCCAAGTATCTCGTAGAATTGGTATCTTCTAGAGAGTGTAATACTTCCTACTTCATTACTAGAAGAGGCAAGGGGCTAGTGGTTTGTTTTACGGCTCTGCCAAGTGAGATAAGATAGTCAAATAAGAAAGATATAACACCCAATAGTGTAGCGATGATCAAAGGGATCTCCTCCTTAATTAGCGCTCCGGAATAAGTGCATAGAACCAACAATGTGTTATCAGCCAAATGAAGACCATGAAACAATGTACCACTTAATATATTGGGTAATTCAAAGAACAGCCATAAAGATAAAGGGTGAAATACCGCGACTCCAACCATGAATTGATTGACCAAATGAATAGTATAGGAGATGTCCAGGTTAAGTAACTACAAGATAAATAAAGTTTCCAACTAATTGGCGATTATATAGGGTCAAATCATCTAGCATACGGTGCTATCCGTGGGAATGTAAACCGAACACTTTGTACAATGAGTGACACTTTTGCTATCTATAAGTCCAAATTTCTAAGAAATGAGCTTCAAAATGTACTTATCCCGAGTTAGGGAATAAGCCATCACTAGAATAGAGTAATTCGTCCCCTAGAAAATAAATCAAAGACCCAAGATCATTCATCTCAAATTTTTTTATCTTGAGAACCTTGCTTAAGCTCAGCAAGAATACTAATACAATCATCACCCATTAATAATCATATCATCAATATAGAGGAGTAACATAATAGTAACTTGATTATTCTTACTTGAATAAAGAGAAAGTAAAATCATGAGCACCCAGAGGAACATCCAGGATTGACCGATATGTGTCTTTGTGAGCTATGGCAAACCAAGCTTCAAGGTGTTTGTTTGAGACCATATAAGGCTCTTTTGAAACATAGAACTTGGTTTTTAGATACGTTGAGACCACAAGGAGGTTCCATATAAACTTCTTCCTTTAACAAACCATTTAAGAACTCATTCTTGACATCTAATTGATAGATATTCCAGTCCTTAATAGCACACATGGCTATAAGGCTTTTGACAGTTGTCATCCGAGCCACAAGAGCAAAGGTTTCCTCATAGTCAATCCCATATTCTTGTGAATCCCCTTTGGAATCCAATCTAGCTTTATAGCGATTTAAGGATCCATCACCATTTGTTTAAACTTTATAGACCCACCTACAACCTATTGTCTTTTTGTTTTGTGGTCTAGTCACAATATCCCAAGTTTTAGCTCTGTATAAGGCATCTAATTCTTCATTCATAGCATAAATCCAATCTTGTGATGATTGTGCTTCCTTAAAATTTCTTAGTTTCTTTATAGTGGAAATTTTGGTTACTAAGGATCTATGTCTTCGTAAAAAACTGTTATAGTAAACAAATCGTTCCGGAGGTCTAGAGTCTCGACTAGTCCTTCGAGGTATAGATGGGAAATCATTTTGAGTTCTTCTAGTGTAGTATTGATCAAAGGGTGTAACTGGCTGTCTTGAAATCATAGGTTCATCAAGCTCATTTTCAAAATATATTATGTCATTCCCTAGGACATCATTCATGGAGTATGACGACTCTTCGAGGTATAGATGGGAAATCATTTTGAGTTCTTCTAGTGTAGTATTGATCAAAGGGTGTAACTGATTGTCTTGAAATCATAGGTTCATCGAGCTCATTTTCAAAATGTATTATGTTATTCCCTAGGACATCATTCAAGGAGTATGACGACTCACCAATAGGATGAGCGTCATTCATTCCTTTAAAGAAATATTCATTTTCAAAGAATTTGACATCTCACGATACATAGAGTTTGTTATTTTTATAATCATACCATTTATATCCCTTCTTATTTATCCCATACCTTAGGAAAATACATTGTATGGCACGAGAAGAAAGTTGATCATCTTTGTTAGTATAAACAAAATATTTACATCCAAACACACAAAGTCTTGAGTAATTAGGAGAAAGTTGAAAGAACTTTTGTACAGGGAACATGTTTTATAAAAATGAAGATGACATTCGGTTAATTAGGTAAATAGAAGTCATAATGGCTTCGACCTAGAAATTTTGGGGACATGTTTTATGAAATTGAAGATGCCATTCGGCTAATTAAGTAAATAGAAGTCATAATGGCTTCGTTCCAAAAATTCTTAGGAACACCACTAGACAATAACAATGTTATTGTGGTTTCTAAAATATGGCGATGTTTACATTTTGAAATTCCATTTCGTTGAGTAGTTTTAGTGCAAGAAGTTTGACGCACAATCCTAAATTTATCAAGATGGTTTTTAAATTCTTTGGACATAAACTCTCCTCTCGAGTCGGATCTAAAAATCTTAATTTCGAAATCAAATTGATTTTTTACAAGATTGTGAAATATTACGAAATTTTGAAAAACGTTAGATTTGCCTTTAAAAGATATACCCATGCATATATAGTGAAATCATCTATAAAAATGACATAGTAGGAGATCCCTCCTTTAGATAAAACATGTGTTGCTCCCCATACATCCGAGTGAATGTGGAGATGCGTTTTGTTTGAAAAGGATAAATGTTGCATTTTGTAACTACACAATCTTTGCAAGAAAAGTTTTCTTCGAAGAGGACATTGATAGAACTTTTAAATATTAAGATGTCTTAATCTTTTATGCCATAGAGGAGCATTAATAGTGAAAACATTAGCATATCCTATACTATGTAGGTAGTCCATAATATAAAGTTTGCCCTCCCTATGGCCACGACCAATCACTTTCTTCGAGAGGCAATCCTGTATAATACATCCCATGGATGAAAAAGTTATAACATAATTTTTATTTGAAATTTAGGATACGGAAAGTAAGTTCAAATTTAGTTTTGGAACAAAACTAGTTTTGAAAACTTTAAATTTTTTGTTTTAAAAGTCACTAATTTTATGAATATTTAATTGTGTTCCATCTGCATTATAAACACATGATAAGAATTTTCCAACACATGATATTAAAATATTTTTATGACAAGTTATATGAAATGAGGTACCAGAATCAAGAATCCAAGAAACCGTAGCTTGAACATGATTAGTTGAAGAAGAACAAACCACACCTATTGTTACTTTGTCTTTTATTTGATCTTGAAGTATTTTTATCTTTTCTTCAAGTGCAACGATAGATGATGAGCTTGTTCTTCTACTAATGCCACCTTTCTTTTCAACTTTAGGCAATTTGGCCTTATATGTCTGACCTCTCTACAATGGTGGCAAATAATGTCTTTTTTTCCCTTCTTTACTTTTGAAATGAGGAGGTCAGTAAGCCTTTATATTTGCTCCGGGTTTTGATGCGGTCAAGGCCATGTCTATTTGAAGTCTAATTCCATTTATTCTTGTTTCTGACATTTGGAAATCGATAAAAATCTCATCTTTTGTAGGGAAAAGTTTTCTATGAATGAGAGATTGTCTTATCTCTTCAAATTCTTTTCGGATACTTCTTAGAAATTGGTATACGAAATTCTCATTATCTTCACATTGTCTCTCACTAAGACATTTTGTACATTTCTTTTTGTAACCATATAATTGGTTCCAAACATTAGAGTACAACAACAACAACAACAACTAATCCTTTTTCCATACTAGATGGGGTCGGCTACATGGATTCTTTGTTTCCACATATCCCTATCGTGTGCCATGTTAGCAGTTAACTCCCAATAAGCTAGGTCATTCTTTATTGTTTCTTTTCAACACTTTTGTGGTCGTCCTCTACCTCTTTTAAGACTTTCCAAATTTAGTTTTTCTAACCTTCTTACAGGTATGTCCAAGCCATCTTAAACGATGTTCTCTCATTTTATCCTCTACTGGTGCCACTCCTAATTTGTTTCTAATAACCTCATTATGTATACGGTCTTTTCTTGTATGGCCACTCATCCATCTCAACATCTTCATTTCTGTCACAGACATCTTTTGTACATGTTGATGATTAACTGCCCAACACTTAGAACCATAAAACATGGCAGGCCTAATTGCTGCTCTATAATATTTACCTTTTAACTTTAATGGTATCTTCTTATCACAAAGAATACCTTATGCTCCTCTCCATTTTAACCAACTAGCATTAATTCTATGCGTAACATCTCCATCAATTCTTCCATCACTGTGAAAAATTGACCCTAGGTATTTAAAACTTTCCTTTTGGAGAATGCAATGTGTGCCAATTTTAATTTCTATGTCCTCTGAAGTAACCAAATGATCAAACTTACATTCCATATATTCTGTCTTTGTTCTACTAAGTCGGAGGCCTTTGCTTTCTAATGTTTCTCTCCATAGTTCCAATTTTCTATTAATTTTTTCCTTAGACTCCTCCACTAATACAATGTCATCTCCAAATAACATACACCAAGGTACTTCATCTTGAATATGTTTTGTTAACTCATCCATCACCATTATAATAAGTATAGACTTAAAGTCGATCCTTGATGTAACCCAATATTAACTTCAAAGAAGTCTGTCGTTCCTTCATGAGTCCTCACACATGTTTTTGCACCATCATAGATGTCTCTTATAAGGTTAATATATGTCAATGGGATACCTCTTTTTTCCAAAGTTCTCCAAAGAACCTCTCTGGGTACCCTATCATTAGTTTTTTCTAGATCAATAAATATCATGTGAAGGTCTTTCTTTTTTGCTCTAAAATGTTTCATAAGACGTCTCAAAAGGTGAATCACTTCAATAGTAGATCTGCCTGGCATGAATCCAAATTGGTTCTCTATTGTACTTGATACTTGTCTTAACCTACATTCGATAATTCTTTCCCATAATTTCATAGTGACTCATTAACTTGATACCTTGATAATTCACACAATTTTGAATGTCTCCCTTGTTCTTATATATGGGTATAAGTGTACTTGCTCTCCATTCCTCGGGCATCTCTTGGTTTTTCCATATTTCATTAAATAGTCTTATGAGCCAAGTGATTCATATTTCTCCTAGTATTTTCCAAACTTCTATAGGAATATTATCTGGTCCTACCGATTTACCACCCTTCATATGTTTAAGAGCCTCTTTGACTTCATTCTTTTGAATAAGTCGGTAGAAATTGTGGTTTATATACTTTTCTGACTTGGCTAACTCTCCTAAATTGATACTAACATCTTGATTTTCAGTAAAAAGATTATAAAAATAGTTTTTCCATCTATTTCTTATATCATCATTTGCCACTAGAATTTTTTCATCCTCGTCTCTTATTTATCTAACATAATTAAGATCTTTAGTTTTCTTATCTCTAGCCCTAGCTATTCTAAAAATATCTCTTTCACCCTCTTTTGAGTTGAGTTTTTTATATAAGTCCTCCCAAATCTTAGTTTTTGCTTCACTAACGGCCTTTTTTGCTTCCTTCTTTGTTTTCTTATAAGCTTCTAAAGTTTCTCTAGTTTTCTTAGCATAATGTAATTTGTAACATGCCCTCTTTGCCTTGATTTTATTTTGTACTACTTCACTCCACCACCAAGCTTCTTTTTGTGCCGGTACACCTCCCTTAGATACCCCTAACACATCTTTCGCCACTTTCCTAATATGTATAGCCATATTGTTCCACATATCACAGGGTGTGCCAACATAATTCCAAACATCTCCTTGGAGGACTTTCTGTTTAAATATATCTTCTTTCTCGCTTTTGAGGTTCCACCATTTAGTTTGAATAGCTCGATGCACTCTTTTCTTCTTTGTCTATTTTTTTATTTGTAAATCCATAACTAAAAGTCGATGTTGGGTGGTTAAGCTTTCTCCTGTAATTACCTTACAATCTTTACAACATGCTCTATCTTTTTTTGTACAAATAAAGTAATCAATTTGTGTTTGTGATAAGCCACTCTTATAAGTAATTAAATGTTCATCTCGTTTTTTGAAGATTGTATTGACTATGAATAGCTTAATATCGTAATGCCTCTTTTATATCCCCAAAACCAAAGTTTCCATGAATCCCTTGATATCCTAATGCCTCTTTACCGACATGTCTATTTAAGTGTCCTCCTAAATAAATCATCTCCGTTTGTAGAATCTTTTGAATCTCCTTATCTAACTCTTTCCAAAAAGTTGTCTTTATATTATCTTCTAGTCCTACTTGGGGTGCGTAAGCACAAACTATATTCAAAACCTCTACTCTTAAAACTAATTTAACGTCATGATTCGATCACCATATCGTTGTATGTCTACTACACTATCCTTTGAATCTTTATTTATGATAATACCAACTCTGTTTCGAGCCTTTTCTTTACCTGAGTACCATAATTTAAAACCTGTATCTTCTAGCTCCTTTGGTTTTTCTCCAACCCATTTTGTCTCTTGTAAACATAGAATATGAATCTTTCTCCGAATCATAGTATCTACCACCTTCATTAGCTTACCGGATAATGTTCCAATATTCGAAGAACCAATACGAATCTTATTATCTAGCACTAGCTTCCTTACCCCCCGCATCCGTCCATAATCAAAATGCAGAGACCCTCTCTGCAAATTATTCACTACATTCGGGCGCAATATAGCGGGACTAAATTCTTTACCCACACCCGTTCATGTCGTGGGAACCCTATATGCAATTGATTCACTACATTCGGGCGAAAATGTTGTGGCCCTTGCTTACTTATTACTAAATTTGGGCTCTGCAACATGTCGGTAGGTGGGAACGCCCCAAAGCAATGCTCATAATTTTTGTAATCCATGTTATAAAATCCGACGAAGTTTTACGCTGGCTGTCGGAAGCCTAACACAACCCTCTTCCTTTATCCGGGCTTGGGACCAGCAATGCAAGGGTGATCCCTTACATGGGCGGAGTTGGCTTCTCTTAGTCAACGTAATTAACCTTAAATAATTGACTAAATCTGAACATCTTTCTTCAGCTTTTGGTTTGAGTGATTTGCCTCATATATAGATATTATGATTATGAAGATAGAGGCTTTGTTTATGTTATTTTAATGAACTTTTATGATACATTATTCTTGTTTGTGAATTGCTATATTTACTGCTTTCAATTTTCGTATTATTCCACTTATATACATATATACGTGGTATGCATGTTCCCTTCGTAGTTCATATAGTTTGTGTGTCAGACGTCCTATATTATATGAACTTGCAGGCCACAGAGAATGGATGAGAAAATCCATATGGCTATGACTTTGTGTTATGCTCTGTAGAATAGCAATGTGTTACTAGACTTGAGTGTATCGGATCACATCCTTTTCTGTGTTGGATTAACTGTTTGTTCTTAATGTTGTAAGGAGTGCAAGATTATCTCAAGAGAGTCTTTATCTAATGAAATGGTCAAATCTAAAAAATAAGCCAGAAAGGAGAAAGTAATTCAAGGAGATTCTTGGAATTTTGAAGGCATTGCTTGCAAGATAATGAGAAACTATGACAATGAATATAAAAAGTGGTTAAGTGACTTAAACGAGCCATTTGATAGCAAAAAGGAGGCTTGGTGATAGAGTGCAACAATTCAAGATAAAATTAGTGGAAAGAGAGGGTGCTTAAAGTATATTATAAAACTAAAGTGTGGAAGAGTTGGAAAGATTATCGTAATGCAAAGGAAGAAAGAAATATTTGTGTTAGCTTAATTCACAAGAGGTAAAAGAAATATTTTTAGGATAGCTAAGGTTAAAGTTGGGAAAACAAAGCATCTTACTCGATTTAGATGTATCAAAATAAGGAAGAGAAGGTTCTTGTGGCAAGCAAGGCTTTGGGATGAAATGGAAGAAATATCTAAATAAGCTTTTTTAACGAGGATATACATGTTTAAACATAAGAGAGCAACTAGCTCAGCAGCATAATCATGTTCTTGTAAAGGAATGAAATTCAAAACTATCAAATATGTGAAAAAGATTTTTCATTATTTTCAAAAGATCTAGACTTATAGTAGTAGTTATTTTCAAAGAATTTTACATCTTTAGATACATACAATCTATCATTAATAGGGTCCAAACATCTATAAGCTTTTTTGTTAATCCCATATCCAAGAAACACACATTCAATGGCCTTAGAAGATAATTTATCATTTTTACATGTATAAACAAAGCATTTGCACAAAAAAACTCTTGCCTTTCATAATAAGGAGAGAGATTATATAATTTTTGAAAAGGAGAAATATTTTCTTGACCATATTGTAAAAAATAAAAAATTTATCAAATACTTTCGATTGATGTTTTAATAGATATATCTAAGTAAATCGAGTAAAATCATCCATAAATATCACATAATATTGGACTCCTCACTTGGAACGAACAGGGGCAGGGCCCCAAACATCAGAATGTATTAATTAAAAAGCTTTGCTTGGTACATAATTTTTTCCTCCAAAAGGAAGATGATGCATTTTTTGAAGAACACATTCTTTACGATCAAATTTTTGATTCCCAATTTTTTTTCAATAAAAAAATTTACAGAGTTTATGCATATCCAAATGTTAAGTCGTTTATGCCAATGAGTAGCATCATGTGCTACATTATAAGATTTAAAATTTGGTATAAATAAACAATCTATTTTATATAGTCTACTTTCTTTATGGCCTTGATCAATCACCTTTTTCGATAAGTGATCCTTCACCACACAATACTTGGATGAAAAAGTTACTATACAATTATTATCACAAATTTGAGCAACCGAGAGTAAATTTAAATTGAGTTTAGGTATGAAACTTACGTTTTGTATTTTAAAGTCATCTTTTTTAAAATTCTATTTTTTTTTAATTTGAAGTTTTTTACCATCATCCGTAAATACATGTTTTCCAAAGAAATATTGAGAATTTTTTAAAGATTTTTCTCTATGGGTCATATGAAAAGAAGCACCCGAGTATAAGAACCAAGACATACCTTGAGAAGTGGAGAGAGTGTTTCCAAAAATGCCTGTCTTTTCTTTGAACATTACTAGTATGTAAGCTTTGATGTTGGAAGGCAAGACTCCTCTATCCTTGTCTTCCGCGGCTCCCACGTTTTCATATTTCTTTCGATGAAACCAATTTTCTTGCAATAATGTGCATATCGTGTCCTTGTTTGGCCATGGTCCTATGGACTTTTTGTTTGATCAATCTTTTTGTCCTTCGAAGTTTTTGACGTGAAGAGGCTTATATGTTTTCATATTTGCTCTCGGCTTGAAAGTGGAAAGAACAACTTCTTTTAAACACTTATGTTTTTTAATCTAGTTTCCTCCACAACTAGATCAACCCAAAAAGTGTCTTTCTTTGGTCTAGGTTTTCTATGAATTAGATTTGATCTAATATTTTCAAATTCATTCCTTAATTCTCACACAAATAAAAAGAAATATTGATTGTTTAAAAACTCTTAAATTCATTCATTTTTTGAAGTTTTTTAAATTTATCAAAACTTCTAAGTTGAGTCCATAACTCCGAAAACTCATTGTGATACTCTCTAATGCTTAGGTTGCCTTGTTTAAACATTATCATTCTTTCCATTAAATCAATTTGAAAAACAAAATCATGTTGAGAATGGATCCTTTTCAAATATTCTGAAGTTTCAAAAGCATTTTCAAATATACTATTTCGATTTCTAAGTTTTTCGTCCACATTTTGACAAATTATTCATGTTATTTTTGCATTATTTTTTTTCCAAGTTTTCAAATTTGGCTTGTATTTTTCTTGGGCTTTGAAAGCATAATCATCGTTTAAATCTTCAATATCTAAGATAGGTTCTTGAATTGTCCCGTCGTAAGTCACACGGACACTTCTAAGAGGTGGAGAGTCGACCTCGACACGGGTGAGACACCGTGTAGGTGCGGCATGGCCAAAAAAAATATATATAATTTTTTTTTGTAACTCACGGTTTTGCCGTCTATGATGTATTTATCCTGAAGAACCCGATAAAAAATGGAGTAATCTGCGAAGACGATGAAACCGAAGCCTCTTAGTCAACTCGTGACCTTATCTCCCATGATGACCACCTTAGTTACCTCACCATAGTTTCCAAAATGCTCCTTTAGCTTGTCTTCCATCGTCTCTCATGAAACTCCGCTGACGAACATGGAAAAATATCTCAACGCGGACCTTCTTCACTTCCTTTTGTGTGGATATTCCACACTTCAAAATCTGGTATCGATTTTGAAGTTCGGATCTTTTTGGATAAATGAGTCCGGATATGTGAAGATTGATTTGTGTATTACGATAAAATTAGTAGTTATTTACCGTTTATGTGTTTTGCTTTAATATAAAGTTGTGTATTTTCTATTGTCATATACTTATGTTAATTGATGTCTCACTTGTTGTAGCTTGAATATTATATATAATATATAATATTATATACCCTAGCCGTGTCGCCGCACCCTAAAATTTTGAAATTTGCCGTATCCCGTGCCCACACCTGCACCCGTGTGACATAGGTCCCGTCTATGTAATCTCAAAAATATTTAGACAAAAAATACTTTTTGATTGTTATTGCCAACTTTGATAGCATTTTGGGTCAAATATGCATTTAAAAGACTCATTTTTGATATCCATTTCAAGAAACAAACAAAGATATGGTATGAACGTGTGTTTGGGTGCAAATGCTTTGTTTATATAAATAAAAATGATAAATTGTCTCCTAGGACCATTCAATGTGTGTTTCATGGATATGGGATTAACAAAAGAGGTTATAGATGTTTGGACCCTATTAATGATAAATTGTACGTCTCTAAAGATGTAAAATTCTTTGAAAATGACTACTAATATAAGTGTAGATCTTTTGAAAATCAAGATTTTTTCAATCTAGAGGAAGACGATGATAGTGTTTTAGAAGTCCATCATGATGTTCCCCATAATACAATTGATGTCTTAGATGAAACTTCTGACACTCAACCTATTATTGAACCCTTTTCGTTATACTATACTAAAAGACATAGAGAGGAATATAATTCTCGATTCAAACTTATAATTTCAAAACCTCCTCAACGTTTTGTCTCTGAGTCTTTTGAACCTCAACATAAAAACTTTGATGTTAAAAATGCCTTTTTTGAATGGAGATCTTCAAGAAAAAGTCTATATGGTGCCCCTCCCGGTGTTTCACATGATTTTTGGTATGTTTGCAAGCTCAAGCTAAAGCACATATGGTCTCAAACAAGCACCTGCGTGCTTGGTTTCGAGAAATTTTCCATTGGTGGATCTCTTCCTTAGATTTGCATCTAGTAGTCAAGATTCTCGCTTCTTTTTGTTAAGTGCATTACGCATGCAAGTCATATCATTTTTGTCTTTTATATGTTGACTCTTATGTTTGATGACATGATTTATTAGTAATGATATATTGATGGTATTTCAATTTTGAAGACAACAGTTAGCTATACAACTTTTGAAATGAAGGATTTGGGTTCTCTACGATATTTCTTGGGTATTGAGGTGGCCTACTCACCCGCAGGGTTATCTTCTTTCTCAATCAAAATATGTGCAGTATATTATTGGAAGGCATAGGCTAGACTAGACTATAATAAGATTGTAGATACTCTCACCGAGGTTAACGCAAAGTATCTTCTTCCTCGATGGCTTATATTTGTCAGATCCTACTTTATAATCGATACTATTGTTTGGAGAGCTTGGTATATCTTACTATTACTCATCCGGATATTGTATATATTTACATACAACTAATTAATTTCAACAAGCATCCACTTTTGTTCATATGAGTACCGCGCTATGAGAATTATTCAATATTTAAGAAGTTCTACTGACAAGGGGGTACTCTTAAGTTCCTCCTCGTCATTTGATTTATCTGTGTGTACTGATGCTAACTGGGTGAAGATGTCAACGACAAACATTCTACAACTAGTTTTTGTATCAACAACAGAATATCGTGCCATGACTATTATTACTATAGATATCTTTTGGAATACGGCGGTTCTGAAAGATATAGGCATTACTTTACAACAACCTGCCACTATGTTTTGCGATAATAAAAGTGTCATGTACATTGCCTCCAACAATACCTTCCATGAACGAACGAAGCATATTGAAATGAATTATAACTTTGTTTGTGAAGAATGCTGAAAGAAAAAGATCAGTTTATATTATGTTACATCAAAAATGCAGTTAGCCGACTTCTTGGTGGTCAAACTTTCGGTATATACACTGTAAGTTTGAGAGGGGTGTTAAATGTAATGTTTAATGACACAGGGTTGCCATGATTAAATGTAATGTGGAATGGCACAAGGTTGCCATGTTACTGTTGGGAGCTTCCAACGGCTCTTTTGGGAGAGCTGGTCTCAACTAGCCGTTAGAGGTCAACTGCCTGCAACGGCTAGTCCTCCTCTCTCCTCTCTTATTTAATTGTGTTGTAAACTCTCCCATGCTTGCTCTATAAATAGTCATTATAAGTTGTCTTGCGTAACCTTTTGATTCGTGGATTTGTCTCCTTGACTCTTACTCTTGTTGTGTATTCTTGACTTGAAACATTCATATTTGAATGCATTGACATCTTGACGATTCTACCGATATATTGACGATTTGCAACTTGGGTACCTCAACATTTATACATCAACAAATATTTACACTTTATATGATAAGAAGATACTACTGAATTTTAATGGTAAATATGATAAGGTGAGAGATATACCATCAATACCCTACGGTGACAATTGGCAGTTAAACCATCAATATTTGCATAAGATGCGCTTTAAAGATGTTCGAGATGGAAATGTTGAGGTAGTTCTGTGGTCATGCTTGATAAGTAACAAGGTTATGAGGGAAAGAGTTGGGTATAATGATGAAAGAAGATAAAAACATAGATATAGATACGGTAGTTCGAACATTTGGAGAGATAACCACATGGATTCACATGTAGATGTGTGAAAAATTAGATGGTGTGAACTAAAAGAGGGAGAAGAAGGTCCCAGAAGTGTTCATAGGAAGCAATGAATCATGATCTTGTCCTATTGGAGTTAAATGTTAATTTGACATAAGATTAAGTTGAATAGTAACGAAAAGTCCAAGTAGCTGATGCAACTTAGTATATGAAAGGATTGGTTTATGTTGAGCTAACTGTTTGTCTTTGCTTATCCGACATTGCAAGATGTTGCATAGTAAGGTGTTGTGCTCTTGTATGTCAAGAAGGTACATATAAATATGTGTACCTTACTAACACATAGGACATGAACAATGTGCAAATATTTTGCTGGCGACATTAAGTTGTCGTGTTTGTCCCATGAAAAAAATGAATAGTGAAGAAATGACATACAAATAATAACTGAATTGTAGAATAACATGATTATCATGGTTAGTAGAAGCAATGAGAAAAGTAAGATAACACTAATATATTCACACTGAGTGTTGTTTGTACCATATCGTGTCGTGTATTGTTTTTTTCCATAAGACTGGTGTATTGTGTACTGTTTTTCTCTATGAGAAGTGTATCGTATTGTAACTTTTAATAAAAAAAAATAGTTTAAAAGTCAAGAAAAATAGATGAAAAACAAAAAAATTCTAAATGATTATTATGAATCAAATAAGTAAGGATAAGTTTGAAAGTTATATCAAAACAGTAATACGTGACTTACTTAAATTATTTAATAAGGTATCAAGCACTTCCATTGACTGATAACAATTTTCTGGTTTGAGAATGTGTTTCCTAATAACTCATGCTTAAGACTTTACCATCAATAAATTTGTGCTTGGGACTCTAACGGGTAATAACTCCTACTCTTAGAATTCTAATAGTAGAATTCTAATAGTTAATAAATTTGTTCTTGAGAGTCTAAGAGTTAATAATCCCTATCACTGAAACTTTATAAATAAAAACTAATACCATCAATAAATCTATGTTTGGGACTCTAACAAATAATAACTCCTATCCTTGGAATTCTAACAGTTAATAACTCTTATCATTAGAACTCTATAAATAATAACTAATATCATCAATAAATATGTACTTGGGACTCTAACAGGTAATAACTCCTACCCTTAGAATTCTAACAGTTAATAAATTGTGCTTGAGACTCTAATATTTAATAACTCCTATTATTGGAACTACTACAACAACAACAAAGGATTGTTTGTTTCCACATAGCCCTACCACGTGCCATGCTAGCAATTAACTCAATATAAACTAGATCATTTTTTATTGTTTCTTTCCAACACATTTGTGTTCATCCTCTTCCTCTTTTAACATTTTCATATCTTCTTACGAGGTTGTTCTTTGGTCATCTTTTTACATGTCCAAACCATCTTAAACAATTCTCTCATTTTATCCTCTATTGGTGCCACTCCTAATTTGTTTTTAATAACCTCGTCATGTATTCAGTCTTTCCTTATGTGACCATTCATTCATCTCAACATCTTCATTTATGCTACGGACATCTTTTGTACATGTTGATGATTAACTTCTCGACATTCAAAACCATAAAACATGTCAGGTCTAATTGCTGCTCTATAATATTTACCTTTCGACTTTAATAATATCTTTTTATCACATAGAATACCTGATGTCCCTCTCCCTTTTAACCAACTGACATTAATTCTATACATAACATCTCTATCAATTTTTTTATCACTATGAAAAACTGATCCCTGTATTTAAATCTTTCCTTATGAGGGATGTAATGTGTGTCAATCTTAATTTCTATGTCTTCTGAAGTACCCAAACGATCAAACTTACATTCCATATATTTTGTCTTTGTTGTAATAAGTCGGAAGTCTTTACTTTCTCATGTTTCTCTACATAGTTCCAATTTCCTATTTACTTTTTTCTTAGACTCATCCACTAACACAATGTCATATGCAAATAACATACACCAAGGTACTTCATCTTGAATGTATTTTGTTAACTCATCAGTGACCAATATAAATAAATATGGACTTAAAGTTGATCCTTGATGTAACCCAATATTAACGTCAAAAGAGTCTGTCATTCCCTCATGAGTCCTCACACGTGTTTTTGTACCATCATACATGTCTCTTATAAGATTTATGTATGTCAATGTGATACCTCTATTTTCCAAGGTTCTCCCAAAAACATCTCTTAGACTCCTATTATTGGAACTCTGTAAATAAAAATTAAGGGCATATTGCACATATTGTCCGATATGTGCAATACGGGATGATACAGTTAATAGTGTTCACACTAGAGCATGATGCGGGATTAGAGCTGGTATAAAGGGGAAATGAGATGATTTAAATGCTGCTTCTTCCTGTTTTCTGTTTGGAAGGATACAGTAAAAATGGAAGTATGTTGTTTGATGTAAGCTTTATCTCATTGGGTATATGCCCCAAAGTACATGCCAAGCAACATGGGCTGTCTTCTTTTTGGTTCTTCATACAATCCAGGAAACTTGTTTTTTATCTTCTTATCTTGCTCTGTGGTAATGTTATGTTTCTCTCAAGAGCAGATTCCTATGCATATTTCCTGCTTTTCTATTCTTAAAGAGGAGTTGTGGTTCGCTGCAGAAAACTGGATCATTGGGACAAAGAAATGCTACACGGTGTGGTATCTGGTGGGCCGAAATGCTAAAAACCAGGGGCCAGTACAGGGATGCTGCAAATGTTTATTTGCGCATTTCAGATGAGGTAAGCATGGGACAACAGAAGAGTGTGTGCTTGACAGTATTGAAATTTGACACGCCACATTCTCCAGGAACCTAGTTTACATGCAGCAGTTATTCTTGAGCAAGCTTCTTACTGCTACCTCCGTGCAAATCCGCCCATGTTGCGCAAGTATGGGTTCCATCGTGTTCTTGCTGGCAACCAGTATAATATCTGTTCCCAGGTACTTACAGTAATACTCACATACCCTTTTGTGTCATCATGCGGTTTTTGACAAACGTTTATACATTTTAAGTATTATGCATTGTAGAGGCAACTTGCTATCCGGGCATATACTAGTGCTCTTTCAGTGTACAGAAAATATGCATGGAGTTACATCTGCGACCATATTCATTACAATCTTGGGAGGTGAGTAACATTCATATGCTTGAATTTCATTTCCATTTGCATATTTGTCATTATGGAACCTGAAAACTATAATAGGTGGTATGCCATTGTTGGTACCTATGATGCTGCCGTGCAACATATGTTGGAGGTTCTTGCATGTACTCATCAGTCTCTGGCAACCCAGAAACTATTTTTCAAAGACTTTCTCCATATTGTTCAGGTAAGTTGTACTTTCACATTTTTCTACATGTTATCTGGTACCTGCCATACACACGTATACATTCTTTTCTTCTCTTGGGTGATTGGACCTGATCTTGTAGGTACCAGCTTTTCTTACACCTAGCCTTTTTGCAGGAACTTCAGAAACTTGGAAAGAAATTTGATGTGAAAAGGCTGGACTTGCCATCTATCAATCTAAGCTCTTTAAGAATTTCATATGAGGACCACCGAACTTACGCATCACCTTCTGCTGTAAGCTGATCTGTTTCTCTTGCTGCACTAGTGCTTTGAGAAGGAAAGATTTATTAAACAAGTATTGTAATCATTATAGTGCTAGTGTTTGCATGTGCGCATGTGTGTGGAGGCTCAATTCAGTCATTTCTCATGTTGAATTGTACCTTCCTGTGTGTTCAGTTGTTGCCCTAATGTTTTGTCTATGTACCGGAATGAACAATGCTTATACTTTTGCTTTGATGTTGCCAGTAGCAATAGAGTAAGCACCACACTATATATTGCGTCTTCTGGATCTCAATATGGTAGGCACTTCTGGACATCGGTCCCTGCCATATCAGTGTTGAGTGATCATAAGATGCAACCTTGATATTCTGGACACTGGAAGTGAGATATGCTCTAGTATATGCCTAAATTACATGTGCAGGTGCTTTTTGTTTGTCTAGGTGCATGGGGGTAAATGTGTCAAAGGCCAAGATGCTCTATCTTAGAAAAGTAGGTTGAATCCATGCTAAATGAGGTCTGGTCTAAATAGTTCACTGGTGCGAGCATGAGTATGTCAACCTTTATGCGCATATCATTTGCGTCTAAAGAAACTAAAAGGTGAAATCTTTAAAGTTTTCTTTCTTCACATAAGCCATTATTTGGTGTTAGGAGTTTGGATTCAGGTGCCTATATCCAGTTGTTGTCAGGAGCTGTGTAAGAAAATGTTTTATCGTTTCATATAATAGTAATACTACACAGTGATATCGTTTGTGAGTACCTAGATCCATACAATTGAGGTGACTATTTTTTCACCCATCTTGGATGCATATCGATGATACAAGCCAGTGAAAAAGGATTCTATTTGTCAATGCCTCCTGTGGGCTGATCTTTTTAGTTTGTCTATAGTTGTTGCATAAAAGGGTATTTCTTATATAACGCCTATCAAAATTTCTAGGCCCGTATCAAGGAAAGCACCTGGCAGTCTTTGGAGGAGGAAATGGTTCCATCAATCTCATCAATTAGAACAAACTGGTTGGAGTCCCTACCGAAATCTTTCTCTGCAAAGAAGCGCATGGAATCACTTTTATGTGTGAGAGGAGGTAATATTCATGTGCTTCTCATGAAGTTATCTTCACTGTATAGTGGGATTCAATGTAAATCTTTTTGTAGTGTTTACCTTTTCCTTTTCATTTATATGGATGATCAATGAATATATTTGTCCAAAACCTGGAGTAGATTACACAAAATGTATTGCACAAGGCCAATCAAGTTCCATCTTGTGTGGGTGCAGAAATCTTTTGACAGGGCTTTCTTGCCGCACTCATTGTTAAACAAATTGACGTGGCACTTTGGAGCAGATTAAAGTAGTATTGTTTGTACCGTATTGCATCGTGTATCGTTTTGTTTCACGATACAAGTGTATCGTATCGTATCGTAAATTTTTTAAAAATAGTTTAAAATTTACCAAAAGTAAACAAAAAAATCAAGACAATTTTAAACAATTCCTATAATTCAAAAGTTGAGTAAACATTCATTATTCACCATTCAAATTTCAATGTATAAGCATTTAAGGCATTAAGTAGTACATCTTTATATTTAAACAGATAACAAAATTATAACTTTCATAATTGGAAAAAAAAAATTACATGTTGTAATCCGGATCATCAACTAAATAATCTTCATCTTCTTCTCCTCCTTGTTCAAGATCTTCACCACCTTCAGTAGTAAAATCAATATCATCATCCCCTTGCGGATATTGCTATGCTCCTTCTAAATTGATCCACTAAATGTCTTCTTGAGTTAGGAATATATTTTCTTCATCATCTTCCATAATTCACTTCTCTAAGATATCAAAATTATCAAGGCTTATTTGATCAAATTGGTTCTCATACCTACTTGAGTTTAACTTTCTTAATTGCCTGCAAGAATGATAAGTAAACAAAAATTGAAACTAAAAATTTAAAAATTAAAAACGTAATAAATTGAAACATTTAATGAAATACTTAATTACTAAGTAATCCTTAATTACCTTTATCGAAGTCGCATGTTGCAACAGATGAAAATTAGGTCATTGAGCTGCTTATGTTATAATCGGTTGTGCTTTTTGGTATGAATATGTTTAGAGAACTCTAATTTCTCCTTCAACCTTTGACTTAAAACCCTAAAATCTCAAGTTTGGGCAATCACTTTCAAACTTGGTTCACCAAACATCTAATAGAAAAAGACAAATATAAAGATCTATTCCACTATAAATATAATATTTAAGAAACTTTAATATTAAGATAAACAATTTACTTTGACACATATTAGTACGGTTGTGAATGACTACATCCTACAGGTAAGCTCATAAGTAAAGAGTATTATCATAGATCTTCATCTTGCTATGTATAACATCTACTCTACTCTCAATAGGGACCAATTTGTTACTTTATGCAATCAATAATAGCTTTATTAACCTCACCGTCCCTTTTAAAAGTTGCATAATACCTAAATGTTGGATTTAGGTAGTAAGTCATTGCATGAATAGGCTTATGTAACTGTTTGTTCCATATATTATCAATAATCATTCACATGAGTACATAATCACTCTTTCTTCCATTAAAAATACTCTTGATTGCTTCTTTAGCCCTATTTATGGTTTCATAAAGAGAGCACATTGATTGCTTTTCCTCACTGTCAACCAATCTTAAAACTTTAACCAAAGAGCATGTGATCCTTAATAATCTAATAGAAGAGTTTCAAAATATACTTATGAAGACCATATCTGAAATCTCATTTAGTTTTTTATTTTTCTTATTTTGAGGAAACTCTGCAAACTGTTGTCACTCATCTTAGGTAAACATTCTCTTTAAAGCTTACTTTTGTTTAACAATGTTCTATACTAACAAGAAATTAGTTGCAAACTCAATAACAACCATACGAAAGAGCTTTGATCATCTATATATCTCCTCATCATACATAATACAAATGCATGGTTATAAATAAATTTAGTGATATCTTGACAACACTTAGTTGTTGCCTTTATCTCATCCATCTCTCCAATATCCTCAAGGATGAGATCTAGACAATATATTGCACATGGTGTCCAATAAAAAGTCTCATAATTGTCCGCTAACTCCTTTGCAGTTTCTTTATAGTTAGTTGCATTATATGTAATTAATTGGACTACATTTTCATGCATAACCTCTAATATTACCTTATCAAATTATTGTCTTAGAACCTTTGTAATATGACGTTCCTTTGACATATTTAGGGATCTAAAAAACAAATGTCCTTTAGGATAATAGACAAGAAAGTTTAATAAAGTTCTTCATGGCCTATCTATTCATCCATCTCCCATGATATGATAGTGCATCATGTTTTCTTCTATGATTCTCTTAAAGTCAAACCATACTCTTGGACTTCATAGATAGTCTTATCCAATAGTTTTCCTCTTAACTTATTGTAAGATGACATCTTATATCATTGTCTTAACCTACGTTTGATAATTCTTTCCCACAATTTCATAGTATGGCTCATTAATTTGATACCTCGATAATTCACACGATTTTGAATGCCTCCCTTATTCTTATATATGGGTATAAGTGTACTCACTCTCTATTCCTTGGGCATCTTTTGGTTTCTTCATATTTCATTAAATAGTATTTTGAGTCAAGTGATATCTATTTCTCCTAAGATTTTCGAAACTTCTATAGTAATATTGTTTGGTCCTACCGATTTACCATCCTTCATATGTTTAAGAGTCTCTTTGACTTCATTCTTTTGAATACGTCGGCAGAAATTGTGGTTTATATACTTTTTTGATTTGGCTAACTCTCCTAAGCTAACACTAACATCTTTATTTTCATTAAAAAGCTTATAAAAATAGTTTTTCCATCCATTTCTTATATCATCATTTGCCACTAAAATTTTTTCATCCTCGTCTTTGAAGCATCCAACAGAATTAAGATTTTTAGTTTTCTTATCGTTAGCCCTAGCTATCCTAAAAATGTCTCTTTCACCCTCTTTTGAGTTGAGTTTTTTATATAAATCCTTCCAAATTTTAGCTTTTGCTTCACTGACGGCCTTTTTCGCTTCCTTCTTTGCTTTTTTATAAGCCTCTAAAGTTTACTAGTTTTCTTAGCATAATGTAATTTATAACATGCTCTCTTTGCCTTTATTTTATTTTGCACTACTTCACTCTACCACCAAGCTTCTTTTTGTACCGATACACCTCCCTTAGATTAACCTAACACATCTTTCGCTACTTTCCTAATTTATATAGCCATATTATTCCACATATCACAAGATGTACCAACATAATTCCAAGCATCTCCTTGAAGGATTTTTTGTTTAAATATATCTTCTTTCTCGCTTTTGAGATTCCACCAGGCACCATTTAGTTCGAATAGCTCGATGCACTCTTTTCTTCTTTGTCCATTTTTTTATTTGTAAATCCATAACTAAAAGTTGATGTTGGGTGGTTAAACTTTCTCTTGTAATTACCTTGCAATTTTTAAAACATGCTTTATCTTTTTGTGTAAAAACAAAGTAACCAATTTGTTTTGTTTTAACTTTTAAGTCACTCTTATAAGTAATTAAATGTTCATCTCGTTTTTTGAAGATTGTATTGACTATAAAGAGATCAAAAGCCATGGCAAAATTTAAAATCTCTCTACATTCCTCATTTATATCCCCAAATCCAAAGTTTCCATGAATACCTTGATATCCTCATGCCTCTTTATCGACATGTCCATTTAAGTCTCCTCCTCAACAAATCATCTCCCTTTGTGGAATCCTTTGAATCACCTTATCTAACTCTTCCCCAAAAGTTGTCTTTATACTATCTTCTAGTCCTACCTGGGGTGCGTAACCTCTGCTCCTAACACTAATTTCAATATCATGATTTGTTCACGATATCATTGAATGCCTACTATACTATCCTTTAAATCTTTATTTATGATAATACCAACTCCGTTACGAGCCATTTCCTTATCTCAGTACCATAATTTAAAACCTCTATCTTCAACCCACTTTGTCTCTTGTAAACATATAATATGAATCTTTCTTCGAATCATAGTATCTACTACCTCCATTAGCTTACCAGACAATGTTCTCATATTCGAAGAACCAATATGAATCTTATTATCTAGTACTAGCTTCTTTACCCCCGCATCGGTCGATATTGAAAATGAGAACATTCTTTATCTAGTACAACCAAGACAATGTTCTCATATTCGAAGAACCACAGATCCCTATCGTGTGCCATGTTGGCAGTTAACTCCCAATAAGCTAGATCATTCTTTATTGTTTCTTTCCAACACTTTTGTTGTCGTCCTCTACCTCTTTTAATACTTTTCAAATTTAGCTTTTCTAACCTTCTTACAGGTTCTTCTTTTGATCTTCTTTCTATATGTCCAAACCATCTTAAACAATGTTCTCTCATTTTATCCTCTATTGGTGCCACTCCTAATTTGTTTCTAATAACCTCATTATGTATATGGTCTTTTCTTGTATGGCCACTCATCCATCTCAACATCTTCATTTCTGTCGCCCAACACTCAGAACCATAAAACATGGCAGGCCTAATTGCTGCTCTATAATATTTACCTTTTAATTTTAATGGTATCTTCTTATCACAAAGAATACCTGATGCTCCTCTCCATTTTAACCAACCAGCATTAATTCTATGCATAACATCTCCATCAATTCTTCCATCACTTTGAAAATTTAACACTAGGTATTTAAAACTTTCCTTTTGGGGAATGCAATGTGTGCCAATTTTAATTTCTATGTCCTCTGAAGTAGCCAAATGATCAAACTTACATTCCATATATTCTGTCTTTGTTCTACTAAGTCGGAGGCCTTTGCTTTCTAATGTTTCTCTCCATAGTTCCAATTTTCTATTAACTTTTTCCTTAGACTCCTCCACTAATACAATGTCATCTGCAAATAACATACACCAAGGTACTTCATCTTGAATATGTTTTGTTAACTCATCTATCACCATTATAAATAAGTATGGACTTAAAGTTGATTCTTGATGTAACCCAATATTAACTTCAAAGAAGTCTGTCGTTCCTTCATGAGTCCTCACATATGTTTTTGCACCATCATACATGTGGGATACCTCTTTTTTTCAAAGTTCTCCTAAGAACCTCCCTCGGTACCCTATCATAAGCTTTTTGTAGATCAATAAATATCATGTGAAGGTCTTTCTTTTTTGCTCTGAAATGTTCCATAAGACGTCTCAAAAGGTGAATCGCTTCAATAGTAGATCTACCTGGCATGAATCCAAATTGGTTCTCTATTGTACTTGATACTTGTCTTAACCTACATTCGATAATTCTTTCCCATAATTTCATAGTATGACTCATTAACTTGATACCTCGATAATTCGCACAATTTTGAATGTCTCCCTTGTTCTTATATATGGGTATAAGTGTACTTGCTCTCCATTCCTCGGGCATCTTTTGGTTTTTCCATATTTCATTAAATAGTCTTGTGAGCCAAGTGATTCCTATTTCTCCTAGTATTTTCCAAACTTCTATAGAAATATTATCTGGTCCTACCGATTTACCACCCTTCATATGTTTAAGAGCCTCTTTGACTTCATTCTTTTGAATACGTCGGTAGAAATTATGGTTTATATACTTTTTTGACTTAGCTAAATCTCCTAAACTAATACTAACATCTTTATTTTCATTAAAAAGATTATAAAAATAGTTTTTCCATCTATTTCTTATATCATCATTTGCCACTAGAATTTTTTCATCCTCGTCTCTTATGCATCTAACATAATTAAGATCTTTAGTTTTCTTATCTCTAGCCCTAGCTATCCTAAAAATATCTCTTTCACCCTCTTTTGAGTTGAGTTTTTTATATAAGTCCTCCCAAATCTTAGTTTTTGCTTCACTAACGGCCTTTTTTTGCTTCCTTCTTTGTTTTCTTATAAGCTTCTAAAGTTTCTCTAGTTTTCTTGGCATAATGTAATTTATAACATGCCCTCTTTGCCTTGATTTTATTTTGTACTACTTCACTCCACCACCAAGCTTCTTTTTGTGCCGGTACACCTCCCTTAGATACCCCTAACACATCTTTCGCCACTTTCCTAATATGGATAGCCATATTGTTCTACATATCACAGGGTGTGCCAACATAATTCCAAACATCTCCTTGAAGGACTTTCTGTTTAAATATATCTTCTTTCTCGCTTTTGAGGTTCCACCATTTAGTCTGAATAGCTCGATGCACTCTTTTCTTCTTTGTCTATTTTTTTATTTGTAAATCCATAACTAAAAGTCGATGTTGAGTGGTTAAGCTTTCTCCTAGAATTACCTTACAATCTTTACAACACGCTGTATCTTTTTTTCTACAAATAAAGTAATCAATTTGTGTTTGTGATAAGCTACTCTTATAAGTAATTAAATGTTCATCTCGTTTTTTGAAGATTGTATTGACTATAAAGAGATCAAATGCCATAGCAAAATTTAAAATCTCCCTACCTTCCTCGTTTATATTTCCAAAACCAAAGTTTCTATGAATCCCTTGATATCCTAATGCCTCTTTACCGACATGTCCATTTAAATCTCCTCCTAAACAAATCATCTCCCTTTGTGTAATCCTTTGAATCACCTTATCTAACTATTCCCAAAAAGTGGTCTTTATACTATCTTCTAGTCTTACTTGGGTGAGTAAGCACAAACTATATTCAAAACCTTTGCTCCTAACACTAATTTCAACGTCATGATTCGGTCGCCATATCGTTGTATGTCTACTACACTCTCCTTTAAATCTTTATTTATGATAATACCAACTCCGTTTCGAGCCTTTTCTTTACCTGAGTACCATAATTTAAAACCTGTATCCTCTATCTCCTTTGCTTTTTCTCCAACCCATTTTGTCTCTTGTAAACATAGAATATGAGTCTTTCTCCGAATCATAGTATCTACCACCTCCATTAACTTACCAGATAATGTTCTGTTATTCTAAGAACTAATACGAATCTTATTATCACTACATACAGATGAAAATGTTGTGGCCCTTGCTTACTTTTCACTACATTCGGGCTCTGAATTGTGTCTCTAGGCCGGGACGACTGAAAATAATGATCATAATTTGTGTAATCCATGGTATAAAACTCTGACAAAGTTTTACGTTGATTGTCGGAAGCATAACATAACCCTCCTCCTTTATTCGGGCTTGGCACCGGCCATGCAGTTATCCCTTGCATGAGCGGAGTTATCGGTCGTAAAAACATTTTTGCCAAAAATATTTTGAGGATTTTTCTATGATTTTTCATTATTTGTCATATGAAATGAAGCACCTAAATCTAAAAACCAACACATACCTTGTGAAGTGGATTGAGCATTTCCGAAGATGCTTGCCTTCTCCTTAATTATTTCTTCTATGTAGGCCATGATGTTTGAAGGTAAGATTCCTCCATCTTTGTTTTTCACTGCGCCCACATTTTCATATCTTTTTTTGAAGAAGGGGACAAGTGGTCTTAATGTGACCACTTTTGTTATAATAGTAGTAAATAATGCCTTTGTTTGGCCATTGCAGTATTGACTTCTTCCTCGATCGATTATTACCTTTTTGTCTTTCAAAGCTTTTAACATAGAGAGGCTTTTATGTCTTAATATTTGCTTTCGGTTTCGAAGCGGCAATAACGACTTCTTTTGCAATACTCATATTTTTCAATCTAGTTTATTCCATAACTAGATCAACCCAGAAAGTATCCCCTTTTGGTTTAGGTTTCCTATGAATTAAATTTGATCTAATATTTTCAAATTCATCCTCAAGACCCTGAATAAATAAGAAAAAGTATTAATTGTCCAAAAATTATTGAAATTCGTCTATTTTTTGAAGTTTACCAAACTTATCAAAACTTCGAAGTTAGTCCACAATTCGGAAAACTCATTGTGATACTTTGTAATGCTTAAATTTACTTTCTTAAGCAATATCATTCTTTTCATTAAATCTATTTGAAATACAAAGTCATCTTGAGAATGAATCTTGTTCAAATATTCTCAAGTTTCAAATACACTAATTTGGTTTCTAAGTTTATTATCAACATTTTGAAAATAATCGATATCATTTTTGCATTCATTTTTTTCAAGTTTTTAAATCTTGTTTGTATTTTTCTTGGACATTAAAAACATCATCTAAATTTTCAACATTTAATTTTGGTTCTTGAATCATCCCATTTATGTAGTCCCTATAATCTTTTGATAAAAATATTTTTTTATTGTTCTTGCCCAACTTTGATAGCATTTTATGTTAAGAATATACTTTAAATACTAATTTTTACCATCTATTTTAAGAAATAAATAAGAATTTTGATGTTACCTCAAGTTGAGAATGTGAAACATGCAATATCACGAACTTTCCAATTTTGGCGTGCTTCTCGATGTACTCGATTTGTTCAAAATGAGGCTCTGATACCATATAAGCAAACAATCCTTCAAGTTGCTCGAGGAATCCCAACCAATCGTTAATTGAACAAACCGAGAATAGCCACGAAACCGATTCACCAAAAGTTTGGTGTTTGAACAAGTCAAATATCAAAACAAAAAAGATTCAAACAAGTGTAAGGTGTTGCAAAACAACATAATTTATTGATGAAGAAAGGCTATATTTATATAGCATGAAATACAACATTTACATTAGGAAGAGGAAAGAAGAGAGGAGTTGTCCTGCCTAACGACTAGTTGTTGCCAACAATACTAATGGGTCCTGGCCCTTGTGGCCAGGCCAGTTGATCCAAGTTTGACGGGCCCTAGTGACTCGTTTCCTATTACAGTTTAACTTTAACAATTACGACATAGAGACAGTAGAAATAGGTAGTTGAGATATGTTTCAATTTTTTGAGAGATATACGGTGAAGAAATTCATGGTATGGTTGAGAAAGAGGAGACAACTGAGAAGATAATAAGAAGGTGAGATAATAAAAAAAATGTAGGTTCCATTGGCAATAGCAATGGGATTGGTTCTTATTTCTCTATAAGAACTCGTATTAACTATGACTGTGAGGGGTAGTAAAGAAGGTTTTGGAGAATGTGAAATACATTTACCTTTTCTCCAATGTACAATTCTTGGAGCTCAATCAGGTATTAGATCAGTTATGGCTTCAAACGAGGTAATTGAGAAAGTAGATATGAAGTATATAGAGTTTTTTATGAAAATTGCCTCCTTTTTATTGTTGCAAATTCATTTTTCTTTTTAAGAGATGCTATTGGTAGTTTAGGATCATGTTATACGGTCTCTACTTATTTTTAATACTAACTTTTGGAAGAAATGCAACACATTTTTTAGGATGATTATGCTTTTAGTTAAGGTAATGAGAACAGTAAACAGTGAAGATTTGCGTGCAATATCTTATATATATATATATATGATCTATAAATGAGGCCAAATTGAAAATACAATCAAACATTGACCGCAAGCGATCACTTTTAAAGAAGGTTTGGAATATAATTAATGCACGCTGGAACCGATAAATGCATCATGATTGGCATGCAACTGCATATTTTCTTAATCCCTCTATTAGATTTTTTCTGAATTTTGTAGAGGAAGAAAAAGTTAAGAAAGGGATATTGAATGCAATTTACCTTATAAGATCAAGCTACTCAGTACAACATAGAGCTATGTAAGTATATAGATAGTGTTAGAGATTTTGAAAGGCCAATTGCAATACAATTTTGTTTGTGGATGCAACCATGTATGATTTGGTTTTTAGATAAATTATTATTTTCTTTATTCTTACGACTTGTATTGTTTCTTAAGACATAATCCTTTCGTTTATTATGTTTAGATAAATGGTAGGCTCACTTTGCTCAACTCTTATCTTTAGCCCTAGCTACCTAAAAATATCTCTTTTACCCTCTTTTGAGTTGAGTTTTTTATATAAATCATCTCAAATTTTAGCTTTTGTTTCACTGACGGCCTTTTTCGCTTCGTTCCTTGCTTTCTTATAAGCCTCTAAAGTGTCACTAGTTTTCTTAGCATAATGTAATTTGTAACATGCCCTCTTTGCCTTGATTTTATTTCGTACTACTTCACTCCACCACCAAGCTTCTTTTTGTGCCGGTACACCTCCCTTAGATACACCTAACACATCTTTTGCCACTTTTCTAATATGTATAGCCATATTGTTCCACATATCACAAGGTGTACCAACATAATTCCAAACATCTCTTTGAAGGACTTTCTATTTAAATATATCTTCTTTTTCGCTTTTGAGGTTCCACCATTTAGTCTGAATAGCTCGATGCACTCTTTTCTTCCTTATCTTTTTTTTTTTATTTGTAAATCCATAACTAAAAGTCGATGTTGGGTGGTTAAGCTTTCTCCTGAAATTACCTTACAATCTTTACAACACGCTCTATCTTTTTTTCTACAAATAAAGTAATCAATTTGTGTTTGTGATGAGCCATTCTTATAAGTAATTAAATGTTCATCTCGTTTTTTTTAAGATTGTATTGACTATAAAGAGATCAAATGCCATAACAAAATTTAAAATCTCCCTACCTTCCTCATTTATATCCCCAAAATTAAAGTTTTCATGAATACCTTGATATCCTAATGCCTCTTTACCGACATGTCCATTTAAGTCTCCTCCTAAACAAATCATCTCCCTTTGTGGAATCCTTTGAATCACCTTATCTAACTATTCCCAAAAAGTGGTCTTTATACTATCTTCTAGTCTTACTTGGGTGAGTAAGCACAAACTATACTCAAAACCTTTGCTCCTAACACTAATTTCAACATCATGATTTGGTCACCGTATCGTTGTATGTCTACTACACTATCCTTTAAATCTTTATTTATGATTATACCAACTGCGTTTCAAGCCTTTTCCTTACTTGAGTATCATAATTTAAAACTTGTATCCTCTATCTCCTTTGCTTTTTCTCCAACTCATTTTGTCTCTTGTAAAAATAGAATATGAATCCTTCTCCGAATCATAGTATCTACCACCTTCATTAGCTTACCGGATAATGTTCCGATATTCGAAGAACCAATACGAATCTTATTATCTAGGACTAGCTTTCTTACCCCCCGCATCCGTCTATATTGAAAATGCGAAGACCCTCTCTGTAAATTATTCACTACATTCGACGGAAATGTAGCGGGTCTAGCTTATTTACCCACACTCGTCCATGATGTGGGAACCCTCTCTGCAATTGATTCACTACATTCATGCGAAAATGTAGTGGCACTTGCTTAATTATCATTGCATTCAGGCTCTGCAGCGCATCACTTGGCGGAGACGTCCCAAAGCAATGCTCATAATTTGTGTAATCCATGGTATAAAAATCCGACAAAGTTTTACGTTGATTGTCGGAAGTCTTACACAACCCTCTTCCTTTATTCGGGCTTGTGACCGGCAATGCAAAGGTGATCCCTTACATGGGGGGAGTCAAACGTACAAATTTTAAGAAGGCTATGTGTTTGTTACTCCTTATTTATAGTCATAATATTCATATCATTTTGAATGATTTTTTAATTTTTTAACTTCTAAGTACATAATATTATTGTTTTCTTTCTTTTGTTTCTTTATAGACAAATGCAAAGAGATACAAGGAAGGTGCTATATGACCTACTTAGTTACGAAAAGATTGATATTCTTGATGATTGGGTCGAAGAAGAAGAGCCTACTATCATTTTAGAGGATGAAAAGTGAAGAGCAATAGAGGGAGAAGTAGATATCGAAAATCATGATGTAGAAGGCATTATATTTGATGACTTAATTATGGAGTAAGAAGAGGGAGATAATGGTGATGGTGGAGATGATGATGATAGTGGAGAGCATGATTATAATGCTTATGATGCATTTGTTGATTATGATCCACGTTTTGTATAATCAAATGTTAAAATTGAACTCTTGTAGTTTGTAACTTTGTATTTGTATTTTGTAATCTTAATTTTGAACTGACATGGTAGTTTAAGACTTTCTTACTCTTGTAGCCTGTTCATATTATTGATTGTGAATGTCATTGTCATGCCGTGCGAATGCTTAATTGCTTATTAATTGGATTCTGATTGTGTTTTCTAATAATTTGTTAACTTTTAGCTTTTAATTTTAAAATTTTCTATTTTTTGAATTTTTTATGATTTTTATTATTCGTGATGTAATGTGCCCATATTATATCATATCATACGATACAACACGATTATCGCTTATCGGTGCCATGTGTGATACATGCACTGACATGCTTATTACAACATTGGTTTTGATAACAGCGATATCAAGATTTGCATATGATCAATTAACGTGGATTTGGGGAGGAAGAATAAATTAGAAGTGTAACAGTTTTCTTGTTAAACCCAAGCAGAAGTGTCTAATGTTTTCTTCAAGCAAAGGTAAAACCAAGATAATGGTGTGTCAATTAGGTATGGTACCATGGCACATGGATCATGGGAAACATGTTAACTTTTCTTTCTGAACTGAAGATCATACATCTGATAAAATGCGTACAAGAGGGGAGTTCAAACACCTGTAGGTATAAGAAGAAAAGGGAGAGCGAGCTCCTTGGTGTGCCCAATGTCAATTTCAAATGAATTACTTTTTCTAATGCTTGCAATTAGAAGGAAATATAGAAAGAATGTTGAAAGATTGGATGAAGGCAGTGACAGTTGTTAAGAAAACTCCATTCTGCTTTTTGATTGAGGAATAGAAGATTTTTGGGTAAAATAAAATTGGTCAAAGTTTAATAATATCTTTTACTCTCAGACGATGTAGTTTTCATGTTTGATGGTCTTGGGTGTTTTATAAACAGAAAATTCCTCCTCTACCCAGGTGAGGCTCTTACTGAACTGCGCCCTCCTGACCAATGGAATTCTGATCATCTCATTGGATACCTTCCATTGTAGCTCTGGTCACTCCCTCCTCAACGCTGCAAAAGTGGAAATACTATGAAAGTTTAACCATAAGCAGTATAGATATTGTTGGAGGAATACTAAGAGAGAGAGAGAGAGAGGCTCCATTTGCAATTTTATGTTCTATTTAGTAAAAGGAAAGCATGCCCTCACATGCCTTTTTTTATGCTTCAATTCTTCTGTCCGTCGTATCGGAGAGACTAGTAAAACTAATGTAAACCTTAAGGAGAGAAGATTTAGGACTTCCAAACACTTCCACATCAATGGGGGCCATGATGATGATTATGATATCTTTTTTTCATTCTTAAACAAATAGAGAATCTTGATGGTTTTCCAATGCATTCCCACTGCTGATACATCTTTATATGAATGTCAATTTCAATTAGCTGGCTTTTTTTTTTTATATACCTTAGAAGCATACCCATCTGGTCCACCAAATGTCTTTTGTAGATAGGTCCTGGTTTTGATTGCGATTAACTTAATGCGTCACTTGCTCCATGTGAATTTCATTTTTCACTTTAACTCATGCAGAAACAATTAGGGTGAATATTACCTTCAGAAATCCTCTTCAGATCCCCATTGATGTCAAGGGAGTCTCTCTTCTCTGTGGGTTCTCTTCAAGATCTCATGCTGAAGAATCAGGTTTGATGTTTTTGGTGGTGTTCATATATTTGCCTTCCTAGTTGCAGGGCAGCATGCTGATATAACAAACCTGTTTTCCCAGAGAGTTCAAAACTTGCTAGTGATGAGGATAAGGTAACACCAAACCCTTCATCTCAGGATGATGGTGGGGTCGAAAATGCCACAAATGACAGGTATTGGCCATCATTGGCAAATGTGATTAGCCTTTTCTGTTGATGGAGTGTGCAAGCATGTATTCATTTTGTGCTTTCATGCACCTGCACACATGCCAAGGAATAATGCCCAACTATTTTGCTCTTTGATGAGTTGTTCACTTGCTTCACGGGGTCCTTTTATACCTTTGCTTGTCGGCTGGACTTCTTTCTAGAATATCATCCCTGCTGTTGGTTTCTGTTGATTGTCAGGGCATGATTGTTCATATAGGTTAATGTTTGGCAGGGAACATGATGATCCACCATTCACAACAACAGAGGTTGACTTTGTACTCGAGGGAAGTGATTCCATCACCGTGAGTTCCTCATACAATGTTATCAATTAGAATACTGTGTTGATTTGGTAATTTTTGAACGTCTTCTTGCGGAGTCTTGTAGGGCACAAATATGAGAAGCCACCAGTGCTGTGTTGGTTGAAATCGAGCACCAAATCATCAAAGAATACAACAAGAATTAATGGAAGATGGAATGGCAGCCTGCCCTCCTTTTATGGAGTTGGCGGCTCCTCTTTTATTCCACTTACTTCAAAATCTGACCTAATGGCAAAGATTACACTTATATACACTTTATGACTTGGAAGACTATTCTACACTTATTTAGTAATATATATATTACAACTTAAGTGAGACTTTTCTGGTATCCCTTATGTGGATATCGGATCTCCCAACTGATCTCGGGTCCTTTTAACACTCCCCCTCAAGTTGGGAGGAAGATATTCAGAACTCTTAACGTGCTACATAACCTGTCCAACGTGAGCTTTGGGACTACCTTGGTGAGAATATCCGCAATCTCATCTTCGGACCTCATGTGTCGTACCTGTAATATTTTGTTTTTAATCTTTTCTCGTTTAAAGTGGCAATCCACTTTTATATGCTTAGTTCTTTCATGGTGCATAGGATTAGTAGCAATTTGAATTGTGACGTTATTATCTAATGTTCTTTCATGTGTCGTACCTATAATATCATCAACCTTTCACTGCCACATTGAAGCATCGTCTTCATTACACTAAGAACGGCTTCTTTTGCAACATTGATATTTTTTAATCTTGTTTTCTCCATAACAAGATCGGCTAAAAAGGAGTCTCCCTTTGGTCTAGGTTTTCCATGTATTAAGTTGGATCTAATGTTTTCAAATTCGTCCCTTAAACCACGCATAAACAAAAAGAAATATTGATTGTATAAAAACTCTTGAAATTCATCTATCTTTTGAAGTTTTCCAAATTTATCAAAACTTCTAAGTTGAGTCCATAATTCTGAAAATTCATTGTGATAGTCTCTAATGCTTAAATAAGAAAAGAGTCGTTCAAGGAGAAAAGAATCCAAATTTAGTTATAGATTTACAAATAAAAAAATAGACAAAGAAGAAAAAAGTGTATCGAGCTATTCGTACTAAATGGTGGAACCTCAAAAGCGAGACAAAAGATATATTTAAACATAAAGTCCTTCAAGGAGATGCTTTGAATTATGTTGGTACATTGAATATTAATCAATGATCGAAGGTTGATGTTGCACGAATCAAGATCACCAAGTCGCCAAGAGTCAGATGGCATTCAATCACGAATGCCGATCTTCAAGAATAACAAACAAGAGCAAAAGCGTATACAAATCAAGTCAAAAAGCAGTACAAGACTGCATGCTTTATTAATGAATTGAAGTAGTATTTATAGACAACATAAGGTGGTTGGAAGAAGAAGTGAAAATAAGGCCCAAAGGGCCAACACATACACTAGTGTTGGCCAGCCAATACTAGCCGTTGGAGCTTCCAACGGAATGGCTAGGGTCATGCTGGCCCTGGCCCTCCTTTCTGCTGGGACTGCACGTGCCCTACTGGCCCGTGCCCCTATTACATTAACACCCTCCCTCAAACTTACGGGATATACACTGAAAGTTTGTCTAATAAAAACTGAAATCGAGAAGCTAAAAGGGATTTGGTGAAGAAGTTTGCGAGTTGTATCTTAGATGTGACATAATAAAGTGAGATTTTCTTATTGAGGCATTTTTCGCGAACAAAGTGACAGTCCATCTCGATATGTTTGGTCCGCTCATGAAAAGTGTTGTTGGAGGCAATGTACATGTCCCTTTTGTTGTCACAGTACAGGATGACAAGGTGTTGTACATTGACTCCCATGTTTGCTAGAAGGGCTGTGATCCAAGAAATCTCCATCGCAGTTGTATTCATGGCTCGATATTCGGCTTCTGTGGATAAGAGGGACACCTTCTGTTGCTTTTTGTACTTCCAGGAAACAAGAGATTCACCTAAAAACACACAAAAACCAGTCGTAGAGTGTCTATTGTTGACATCTCCACCCCAATCAACATCCATATATACATATAAATCAAAAGATGAAGAAGAAGTTAAGAGAACCCCTTTGTGGATAGTGTTTCTAATATATCTAATAATGCGCAAGACAACACTCATATGAACAGAAGTGGGTGCCTGTTGAAATTGACTAGTTGTGTGTACTGCATGAGAAATATCTGGTCTAGTAATGGTGAGATAAGTAAGTGCACCTATGAGCTGTTAATAAGGGGTGGGGTAATCTAATTTCTCACCATCAATGGAGCGTAGTTTGGCTCAATACCCAAAAATAACGTAAGGAACCCAAGTCTTTCATTTTAAACCGTCACTCGGCTAATCGTTTTCAAAGCTGCAATGCCATCAATATCATCACTAGTAATAATCATATCATCAACATATAAAGAAAGAATGATACTACCCGCAAAGTACACTTAACAAAGAGAAATGGAATCATAACTACTTAAGGCAAATCCAAGGGAACAAATTACATCGAAAAACTTCTCAAACCAAGCACGAGGTGCTTATTTGAGACCATATAATGCTTTCTTGAGCTTGCAAATATACCCAGAACCATGAGAAACACCAAAAGGAGGTTTCATATAAACCTCTTCTTAAAGGTCCCCGTTCAAGAAGGCATTTTTAACATCAAGTTGAAAGATATGCCACCGACGAACCGGTTCTACTTGCAATAAGAGTACGAATAGTAGTCATTTTTGCAACAGAGCAAATGTCTCCTCATAATCCATACCATACTATTGAGAATACCCTTTTGCAACTAACCTAGCTTTGTATCGCTCAATAGATCCATCGAATTAGTCTTGATTTTATATACCTAACGACAACCAACAACAAGCTTACCAGAGGTAGAGGAACCAAGTCCCAAGTACCACTGTTTTTGCAAAGCAAAGTTCCTCATCCATAGCTTCTTCGCCAAAGAGGATCAAGAATAGCCTCTTTATAGGAAGAGGGCTCGAGAGACAATGAATAGAAGCTAAAAAAGGAAGAAAAAGATGAAGAATAACAAGAATAAGCAAAATCTAGGTAACTTTGTGGACTTACGAATGCGTATGGATTGACGTAAGGTGGATCCACAATCTCGCAGACTTGAGCTTGAGGGACCATAGGAGAAGAGGAAGCCATGTCTTCAGATGTGCCGAGAGTAGAAAGTAAAGTGTCACTGCACCAAGGGGTATTTGAAGTACTAGGAACACTGAGATGACAAACTATCGAATCCTCGAAAAAGGATCTATACGAATAAGGTCGGATCTAGTCAAACTATGAGTAGTGGATGGAATAGAAAAGAAAGGTATATGCTCAAGAAAAACAACATGACGAGACACATAAAGTTTCTGAAGTTATTGGATCAAAACAACGATACCCCTTTTTACCTTTACCATAACCAAGAAAGACACAAATAGCAGATTGAGAGGACAACTTGCTGCGTTCCACATGAGGACGAAGAACGAAACAAGTACAACCAAAAACTCTAAAGAAAGAATAATCGAGCATACCCATACAACTTTTCAAAAGGAGACAAACACGAAATATGAGAAGATGGAATTGTATTAATCAAACTTACAATGAAGAAGACGACTTCACCCCAAAACACACTAGGAAAACGTACGCATGAGAAGAGAGAACGAGCAGTTTCAACAATATGCCTATGTTTTCTTTCCGCTAGATCATTTTGTTGAGGTGTTTTAGTGCATGATTTTTTATGAATAATACCATTAGTTTCAATAAATTTGTGAAATTCATTAGACATGAATTCTCCTCCTAAATCGGATCTAAAGATTCTAATGGTTGCTCCAAAGTGGTTTTTGATCATATTACAAAATACTACAAATTTTTCAAACACTTCGGATTTGTGTTTCAAGAGATATATCAATGTAAAACGAGTAAAGTCATCCACAAAAATCACATAGTATTGCAATCCTCCTTTAGAAACAACGGGTGCGGGGCCCCAAACATCCGAATGTATTAAATCAAAAGCTTTCTTTGGTACATAGTTTCTTTCTCCAAAAGGAAGATGATGCATTTTTCCAAGAATACAATCTTTACATTCAAATTTTTTCTCTCTAATGCTTTTCATCAAAGGAATATTACATAATTTTTGAGAGTCCAAGTGTCCAAGTCTTTTATGCCATAACGTAGCATCTTGGGTTATGTTACAAAAACCAAAATTTGGCATAACAAGATAGTCCATTTTGTATAGTTCACTTTCTCTATGACCTTGACCAATCACCTTCTTCGATAGGTGATCTTGCACCACACAATGTTTGGATGAGAAAGTGACTATACAGTTGTTATCACATATTTGAGCAACCGAAAGTAGATTTAAATTAAGTTTAGGTATAAAACTTACATTTTGAATTTTAAAGTTTTGTTTTTAGGTTTCTTAATTTTTTGATTTGAAGTTTTGTTCCATCGGCCGTAAACACATGCTTTCCAATAGTTTCACAAGAATTAATCAAAAAATCTTCACTATGTGTCATATGAAAAGATGCACCAGAATCTAAAAACCAAGACATACCTTGCGAAGTAGTTAGAGCATTCTCGGAGATGCTTGCTTTTTCTTTAAAAATTTCTTCTATGTAAGCCTTGATGTTGTTGGGCAAGACACCTCCTTCTTCCACGGCTCTCACGTTTCCACCCCTTTTTCGAAGTAGAGGACAAGTGGTTTTAATGTGTCCACTTTCCTTACAATAATAGCAAATTGTATCTTTGTTGGGCCATGGTCCCGTGGACTTCTTGAATGTGCCTTCATTGTTCTTGGTATGTGGACGCCTGTAAGTCTTCAAATTTGCTCCGAGTCTTGATGCGGCAAGCACGGCTTCTTTGGCCACATGCATATTTTTTAATCTTGTTTCCTCCATAAAAAGATCGGCTAGAAAGGTATCCCCTCTAGGTCTAGGTTTTCTATGTATAAGGTTTGATCTAATGTTTTCAAATTCGTCTCTTAAACCACGCATAAACAAGAAAAAATATTGATTTTTCAAAAATTCTTGAAATTCGTTTAATTTGTGAGGTTTCCCAAATTTGTCAAAACTTCTTAATTGAGTCCATAGTTCCGAAAATTCATTGTGATAGTCCCTAATGCTTAGATTCCCTTGTTTGAGCAT